>JARHVA010006105.1:320000-932500 GCA_037957365.1 Torreya grandis
TGGTTTCCTAATCAATATTGTCAATAATGCTAAAAAAATTTCATTGTTGAGATTTTTGAATTTTTGAGTTTTTGTCACAATGATGACATGATAAAATTTTAGAAAGAGGTTATACCATATCCTATTAAAACCTCTAAATAAACTTAAATTTTTAGACTTTTCATAAAATTATCCATAGTAATGTGATTAGAAGTGATGCTTACTAACTAGGAAAGAGATCATCATTGAATCAATAATGCATAGATTCCTTGTCTATTTTTGCATCATCTGCATAACTATAAGTTGAATCATTATAAGTTTATATTTATGGTATTTCTATGTTAAAGTGTGAAACACTAACTAGTCCTTTAATGTAAATATCCTTGTGAAGTGATCCATCATGCCACATGATGTGTGGAATGACCTCTATGTGACAAGAAGATGCATAATAGAGTTAATTAGAGCATGTGGTTTTCCATATATATAAACATATATCAATATATTTGGTATATATTGTGTTTATGTGATTTTTATGCACACTAATTCATAATGAGGTAGCCTCTAATGTTTTAGGATCTCAATGGAGCTAAATTCCACTAAAGGGAATGAGTTGTAGGTATGAAGTTTTAACAACCAGGAGATGGGATAAAAGCTAGGTCATGTAGATTTTTAATAAATATTATTTAAGGATGGATGGTTACTAGAATAAAGTTAAAATCTAGGTGAGTTTGTGGCTAGATGGACACTAACCTAGATTGGGTAGATCTTAGAAATAAACTCAAAAATAGAGGGAAGGGTAAAGAAGAAAAGGACTCTATGGCTTAAGGAATCACCTCTTGAGTTGGATTATAAGTTGACAAATGATTTCATAACCAATGTTTATTACTAGTAGCTATATTACACATGCAAACAAACATGGTTTAGTAATCTAGGATAGTTTGATATAGGAAACTAAAGGATCTCAGTCAAAGGTTTCTCCTTTTAGAGTAGTTATTGCACTCCCTTACTTAAGATATTATGACTCAAACCAAGGAGGTATCTGAGATAGATGTTACAAATGCATAGAAAACTATATCATTTAAAATACCTCTACACACTTAGAAATATGAAACAATCAAATTACTTAACAATAATAATCAATATAAATATTAATCTTTCAATAGATTTTTCACATCTAAAACTAGCATATTAATCATAAAAATAAATAATTACTAATATATATTTCACACTAAGAATTACTTAATCAAACAACCAAAAATATTAATACTAATTAACATAATATGGAGAGAGAGAAATCCAGCACATGAGTGACAATCAAGAATTGCTTTTTATTTTGTATTGAATTTTTTGACCCTTTAAAAATGTGGGTTACGTATTTTTAAATAAACTTGGGGAGGGGTCACTTCATCCTCCAAGTACATGCAAATTTTTTGATTACATGGCCTATTTAGAACCTTAGTTCTAACTATAGTTACAAAACTATACATAATGCATAGATATAGTTAAATTATAATTATCATAAATAAAAGTTAGAATTTATAATATGATGCAACATGTGCATGTTTACAAAAAAATTAAGGCAAAATTTGTATTAATATATAATCATAAGAAAATAACTAGTAAAAAACTTGATGACATTACATTGAATTGACATGCACAAAACTAACCCTTTCAACTAAGGCTGAGTGGATGTTTGCATGGATGCATTAACATTTGTGGGAGTCATCATTACTTGTGCATGGTACTAAACTAGATGTTACATCCTTAGTCTTCTTCTTCTTTTCCTCCATCTCAAAATAACATTTTTGACCTACATCATGCTAATGCCTAATGTTTTGTAGGTTAAATAATGAGGGTTTGTGCACCGTATTAACTTACTCTAAGATTTTTGCATGATCAATCTTTGTATTTTGGAAGTTGATCATGAAAATTTCAACCCTTATTTCTTTTAAAATCAACTCAGATTAAATATCCTCAAGTACTAATACCTATAAACTCTACTTAAAATTCTTAGATGCTTCTTGAATAAGTTGATCAAATTTGGTTTTGTTGATCAGCGTACATGTAGAATCCCTTACCTTAGATAATTTTAAATCATCCAAAATATACAAGATGAGAGTTTTATTTTCATAATATTTGGTCATCATTACCCCAACTATTTTGACCCACTCTCTAGCTTCCTATGTTCTAGATACAACCAAATTGAGGGCATTTGATGCCTCTAATAGTGTTATTAAGTCTAGATGGCCATATGTCTTATAAGTAGTGTACACAATTAATAATGTAATCTTATTTTCATCTTAATTTAAAGAATTAAAAAATTGAGGTGTTAGATCTATATGGGGGCCAATTTTAACCTCATTGCCTAAATATCCTCTAGAGTAATGTATATTTTGATGGAGCTTCTTGAAATTTAGTCTCAATTCTTAATGGAATGTGGACTATTTAATGATGTTCCTTGATTTACTCTAGTTATTATTTAAGTTATTGAATTGCCATTTATTTCCCCTCATGTAATGTTATCATATCATCCTTGTGAATTTTCTAAATGGACTTGAACTTTTATTTGTATGGTTACTACCCTAGTTCTCTATTTTTCCTTTTGGATAAGGCATAGACTTCCTACCTTTTCTCAAGAATAATCTCCCTTCTAGCTTCATCCTCCAATTTCCACTTCCTCACTCTATGCATGCTTCGTGAGGGCTTATCAAATAAAGAGGTTATGGATGGGATATCTATGATTTTAAAATTAGGATTTTAGGATTCCTTTGACCTAAGATCCACTACCCATGGTGGAATCACTAGCTGGGTTGGGTCTATTGATTATGCATCCTTAGTTGTAGCATCCACCTCCAAATATTCTATTGATTATTGCATGGATATTTTGAGGACTATATCAGGAAGGGATGGCCATAGGATTTTGATCAATCCACACCTCCATGTTGGGGGAGTGGATGGACTGTATAGGCTAGTTTATCTCTTTTTGCCTTCCCTAAAGATGTAACAATAGTATCTTGAGAAGAACTTGTGGAAGGAAATGGAAAAATTATTTGTGTGGAATAAAATTGGAGTTGTGAGCTAATCAATGTTGTTTTAATTTTCCAAGTTTCCATTTTATTTTTCATGATTTGGATTATAGTAGTCCCAAAGGGAATATTAATAGTGGTGGTAATAATACACATGACTAGCACTATGGGGGAAATTAAAATAATGGTGGTGTAAGAAACCTCATCTACTTTTGGAGTGAGCAAAGGTATTTGTAAGACATTAGTGGAGGATATTTAAACATCAAGGGTGGACATGATATCCTCCAATTTTTAAGTGAGCAAAGGGGTTTTCAAAATATCACTAATGGGAACTAAACCAAAAATGGGAACAAATGAGGAAAATTAGGAAGAAGGGTCTGAAGGTTGAGCCTTATTACCTAATTTATCTTCTATGCTTAGTGAATTCAATTTTTCAATTGTAAGGCTTAGTGCCTTTTCTCTTTCTAGTTCTTCCTCTTCATCTATTTCTTATTCTACCTTTGTTTGTTGTTAGGGAAATGAAGGTAAACCCTATAGTGTATCAACTATTAGATTATTTGTGAGGAGAGGAGCTCTTAGCTTCCTCTTATAGAAAATTATAGTATTAAATTGTGGGTAGGAGCCACACTAAGTTAAGGTAGTATCTACTTATTGAACTATAGATTTGTTCATGGGTAGTGTATCTTTATATTTTTACACTGACAATGTAACTAGGTGCTCCTAGTCTTCTACATTAGAGGAGTCCAAGTTAATTAGATCCCCGTGTGCCCCTCTATGATTAATATCACTTAATACAATATATTTCTTAATATCCTTCAATAGTAGTAGAAGTCCTTAGGAAATACCTTATTGTATCTCTATTTGTTGCTGGTGTATATTGCCCTAGAAATAAGAAGTAACCCATCCTCGAGGGGGTGGTAACTTAATATGAATTTCCTAAACTAAAATGGAAGGTTCTTGTTGAATAATACTTAAATAATACTCTTTTAGGATAGAAATTTTTTCCCTTTCTAAAGCTTTGGATTCATCCTTTTCATTTAAAAAGAGAAAGTTAATGTCATATAGAACATGTTAGTTTGGAATACCAAAGTCCTAGATATGCTTTTGAATTTGATCATGGGGGTCCCAATCCCTATATGAAAATTTAGGCAATTGATAATGATTTATCTTATAGATTATGCCCCAAAATTCTTCCTCATTATATAATATATGCTGCCAATGATCATGTGAGATGCCTAAAATTTGCTTTTCTTTTGTTTAATCAAATCCTCTTCCACACTTCACCAAATTTGATATGTAATTTTTTTCTCCATAAGCTTATCTAGTACATACTTTGGGAGGCACAAGGGCTGGAATTTATGACCAACAACCATGATCACCATATAGTATAGATATAAATATTAGTCATCCTAAGGAGCTAGTGTGTCTTCTATTCTCTTTAAAATTATGTGCAATAGGGCCTCGTGAGTTGCTTGCCATACTTGTGAATATACATCCTTAATAATTTAGAACATATTATTAGTATATGCATATATGTACATGAATTAGTAGTAATCTCAAATTTTATTCTTTATATAGTCTGTGGCTAGGCTCTAAACCTCCCCTAAGTCCCTATATAATGTACCCATCACTACATCTAAAAGGTAAGACACCATATAGAAATGGCCAACTAAATTTTTCCTTTTGCCTTTATGTAGAACCCATTCCCTTAGCTTGAAGCTGATGATCTCCCCTAGGGCAAAAGTTATGTTGTTATTCATTATCATATCTATTAATGTCATCCAATCCAAGTTGAGGAAATGGATACTTGACATGCCATACATTCTTTTCAATAAGGCCATCACAATATGGACCCCCATTTTGAATTTGTTGATGGGGGTTAGAAACTTTCCCTTTAGGATTATAGTCTCCCTAGGGAAAATCCATGAGCTTAGAACTTTCTTAATTGAATTTTAATTATTCCATTTTACCATCCTATGTTTATCAAATATCTCATCTAGAATTGGGAGAGATAATTACCTTTGTAAATCATCACCAGTTATGTAGGCCATAACCATCTAGTGATCCATGTAGTACAAGAAGGCATCGTATGTAAATTTGTTAGTAAAGAAAAAGTCCCAAAGTAGGTCAATGTATAGCATAACCTTAGGCTTGACCATCACAAACTATATGTTTTTTCTCTTAAAAGAGAGTAAATCTATAACCAATTGGTACTATATAGGTGATAGATTTACTGCATGTGAAAATGTGTCAATAGCATCAATTGCATCCCATAGTTATAAGTAATTAGTATACCTATTGTTGAATATTTTTACATAAAACACTATATCTATGAATTATATATAATCTTTGATGGAGAATGGTGATGGTGGTAGCATTCTTTCAAAACTCTTGGATGATGAAGCCATTGTAATTATTTGGTGTGCTCACAGTTTGTTTCCATTTACTATGAAAATTCTTTTTTATTGGTTGCCTATTTATAATGGATTTATAGGTAGCTAAGGATTTGTTTGTGGAGTATAAATGGAGTTTGAATTTGCTTGCAAATAATAAATACATTGATAGCTACACATCATGTATATAGATTTTTACATTTAAATTTAGTTCATGTGCTATTAATATACAACATTCATATGTTTGTTTTACCTTCATATTATAAATCTTATTAGTTTAGATTGTAGGTTACATTATTTGGCAAATGTTAGGAAGTAATTTAACTTTTTTAGATAATTCTAATGGGATTTTTATAGTCAAGAGTTAGGATTTTGGTTTCATGTTGGGACTGAGCCAAAAAATCTTGTAAACTAAAGGATCTGAACACAAATCCCAAATATTATGATCAAAAACTAAATCTAATGAAATAATGTTCAAACAAAATATTTGAATAAAATCTCCAAAGTGCATAAATCCAATGATGACTATTTTAGACAAATTATCTAATTGAAAGTCTTGTATAAAAGTTTTGATATAAAAATTCCAAATAAGGAGTTCCAAATAAAAACTAAGTCCTTATAAATAATCATTCAAAAAAATGTCCAAATAAAATGCCTTATGGGGAAAATCTGAATAAAATGTTTGATCAAAAACTCTAATAAATACTATTTTAAACAAAACCACTGAATGAAAGAAAAATTGAACATAAGCCACAAACATAAAACCTAATGAGCAAATACTGAACAAATATTCCATATTAAAATTCCAAAGAAAATGTTTGATATAGATATTCCAAAAACCAACTTTGACAAATAAATATTAAACACAAGTTTCAAAGATAAAGTTCCCAAAAAGAAGGCCCAAGCAAGATGTCCAAAGATCAAATCCTAAATAATTTCTCTAAATAAAACTAAGTCCAAAACTTGCCAGTACAAACCTCATGAAATTCATTAATAAGTTAGTCATAAAATATAAAATATCATTACTTATACATCCAAGTGTAAATATTAAGGAGTAATCCAATAGAACTTGCATTACTACATAGAGAAAGACTTAACAAAAAACACAAAATCATAAAGATGTGGGTTCCCATTTCTTTAAGAAGAAAAGGGGAATGTTGGGTACAATAAACAAAAACATGTAAGGGGAATACTTCTAAGTATTTAAGAACTCATAAATTTAGTTATCAATTTTAAATAAGACATGAATGGTGCCACATAAAAATGTTAGAATTAGAGATATGAAAGAGACTCCCAACTACATCATACAATATACTTTCCTTCTCAGTGTGTGTGTGTGTGTGTGTGTGTGTGTGTGTGTGTGTGTGTGTGTGTGTGTGTGTGTGTGTGTGTGTGTGTGTGTGTGTGTGTGTGTGTGTGCACATGCATGTACACACGTGCATGCATGTGCACGTGCATGTGTGTGCACACGTGTGTGCACATGATAAAGTGATGTTAATTTAACCCTTGTTGTGAGGATATTTTCTAAAGCTTGGAGTAATTGTAGGTTTTGATCTAGTTCTTTTAAAGTTTATTAAATTATAAAATATCAAGCATTACTTTCCTTCCATCTAGGTGTCCATAGCATCGATAGAGATACCTTAGTTTCATTATAAAATATACTTGACTTCTCATTGTGTGTGTGTGTGTGTGTGTGTGTGTGTGTGTGTGTGTGTGTGCGCGCTTGCGCGCGCGTGCACACGTGCGTGCGTGCATGCATGTGTGTGCACATGATAAAGTGGTGTTAATTTAACCCTTGTTATGAGGATCTTTTCTAAATCTTGGAGCAATTATAGGTTTTGATCCAGTTCTTTTAAAGCTTATTAAATTAGGGAATCTCAAGCATTTCTTTCCTTCCATCTAGGTGTCCATAGCATCGATAGAGATACCTTAGTTTCATTATCTCCTCTTCCTTCTCTTCTTGAGCATGATGTATGTTACATTGAACTTATTTCATCATGTGAGCCTTTGATCTCCTCTATATTTTTTTTGGGCTTTATTGATTAATCTTTTGAACACATTGGTTCTTTTTATTTATTTATTTTCAATTGAAAGAGGAGATATGAAATCACTATGATCTAGTGTAGTTATAAAACAAATCATTTACTATAATGTCTATGCCAACTACATCTTCACCAGTGATTATCACCTCTAAACAAGTAATAATATGAAAAGTGTCTTTGGTCTAACGAAGTATGAAAACTTTTTAAATACATATGAAGTATTCAAAATCAAATTTCAGATACCTAGTATAAATATTCAATTATGAGACAACCTTGAATGACTATGATTACATACTTAAATATTGAAGACCTTAAAGAGCAAAGTATAACTAGTTTGTGAATAGACCCCAAGTTGTGAATCCCTTTGCAATTTCTCTTTTGTATATATGTCAATCTAAGCATAAGATAGGGGCCCAACTAGTAGGATGTTAGCTTAGTCATGTCAAAATAAACCAATTTATATTGTCACATGAAACAACAAAAATAAATGAAGAAATCTAGAAAAATAGACTAGAAAGTAGGAAAACTAAACTAGAAAGCAAGAAACTAAGCTAGAAAGATGGAAACTAAACTATAAGGTAGGAAACTTAAATAGAAAGTAGGAAACTAAACTAGAAAACAAGAAAACTAAACTAATACTACTATGACCATTTTTTTATTATTAAATGGATTTTTTAGATGGTACAAACATGAAGTAATGATTCAAAAATTATATATTGATTGGATATGTGAATTCGTTGCCTTGAAGGTCCCTTACATAGAATGCATTATTGCCTAGGATATATGAAATATGATATGGTATAGTACATAGTGGGTCAAATTTATCATGTTATCCTTTCTTTTCATGGGTTGTATCCCATAAAATCACTAGATCTAAGATCCTAAATGCTTTGACTTTTGATCTTTTGTCAAACTATCTCTTAACTACGTCTTGGTGTTTGTTGAAAGTCTATAGGGCCTTAGTCTTTGAGTCTTCCATTTATATTATATTTATTAATAAATATTCTAATTTATCATTAGGTTCTATGTATTCTCGAATAAATTTATAATTCAAAAAATTTACCATGATTGTGAATATTGACCTACATCCATACACTAGTAGATAGGGTGAGGCCTTGAGGGCATGATTATATCTCATTAGATCTACGCAAAGGGCATACCTAAGTATATTATGCCAATCCATAGGCTTATTCCCATCTAATTTATTAATTTCTTTGATCTAGTTCTTACTCATTGATTCAACCAATCCATTTCCTAGAGGGTGGTGGTTAGAAGATGACCTAATAGTGATCTTATTATCATGAGCCCATTCAATGAATTTAGTTTATATGACTGTTGGTGTATTATCATAAACTAGAGAAATGGGAGTGAAAAATCTAGTTATGATGTGTTCTTATAATAATAAAATCACATCTTATGTTCTAGAATTCTTTGTGTCCACTAATTTAGTCCATCGGGTACATTAATTTATGGTAGTAAGTATAAAATTATGACATAGTAAGGAGTTTGGGTTTATGACACCAATTAATTCCAACACCCATTAAGTAAATAACCTTCCCTCAATAATAGGTTTCAAGGGCATTTCTACATGTACTTATCTATTTTCTAAATCCTAGCATTCATGACATGTCCTTACATGGATATGGGCATCTTGAAGACTGTTGGCCAATAATAACCCATTCTTAGGATTTTATGAGTTATGGTGTTCCCATATAGATGACCATTACCTATCTTTTGGTACAAGTTTTATAGAATATCTTGAGTCTCTTCTATAGATACACATGTAAGGTAAATGCCTTGATAACTTCTCCTATAAATAAATCCATTATTAATCATGTAGTGAGCAACTTTGAGCCCTAAATCTCTTCTCTATTTTTGATTAACTTTTAAGGGACAAGTACATGTAAGAAAATATTGAATTATGTTAGTATAGCATTACCCTATAAACACATGGGATTGACAAACCTCTTCAATAATAATAATATGTGGATAAAGATTAATCATTAGTTGGACAATGCCCTAACCCTAGATGATTTGAGCAAGCTTGATTTATATATCAAAATCCTACAAATTTTCCATCCATTTACCCTTACATTCTCCCAATTCATTCTATGATAGGATAAACTTGATATTAGGGTCTAACATGATAGAGATAGTCTTATTCCTCAAGATATAGTGTCAAAATTTATTTACCACTTTGACAAGAGCAAAGATCTATTTATCAATCATGGAATACCTAAGTTCTACATCCTTCATATTCATGCTCATGAATGAAATGGAATGCTCAGTCTCATATTTCTTTTCCATTATGACATAAATAATTGTATGTTTTGAATCAAATGAGTAAAAATATTAATCCTTTGTAAAGTATGGACTAATTAGTATTGGGGCCTAATATATAACATATTTTATGTCTTGAAAAGACTTTTGGGCCTTAGCTATCCATTCTATTTTAGCATCTTATTTGATCATTGCATTTAGTGGTCTCATAATTCCTACAAATCTTGAGATAAAATTTCTTACAAAATTAATCTTCCCAAAGAATGACTTGATATCATTCTTGTTGTTTGGTGGCACAATCTTTGAAATACCCTATATTCTATCTATATTAATGATGATCCCTTCTTTGGTAATGATATGTCTCAAAAGCTTGTCATCAATAACTTCAAATATGTTTTTCTTGGGGTTCAACAAGATGCCAAAACTTTGACATCTTTAGAATATTGACTATAGATGGACTACATGATCATTCATATTTTTGGAATAAATAATAAGATCATCTATATATATTATTATGCACTTACTTGTTAATCCTTGAAATGCATGACCCATTACTCACTAAAATGTGGCTTTTATATTTATTAGGCCTAAGGGAATCCTCTTATAAACATAGGTACCCCACTTTATAGTAAATTTAGTTTTCATTTTATCCTCTAAGTATACAATCACCTGGTTATAACCTAAAAATCCATCTAGGAAGGACATCATTTAGAGTAACTTACTATGTGAATAACCTCATCTAAGGAAGGTAGTGGGTATTTATCCTTCTCAAAAGCTTTATTCAAGTTTTTAAAACCAACACATAATATTATTTCTCTAGTTTTCTTTCTAATTGGGATTGAATTGGCCACATAGGTAGAATGTCTGATTTCAAAGACTATACTTATACTCAACAGCTTTTCTACTTTACTTTGAATGAGAGGTTCCAGGATAGGATTCATTATTCTATATCTTTGTTTGAATGGATTGTGGTCTGGATTTAGTGGAATCATATGAGTGATGACCTTTGGGTCATAATTTTATAGTCTTCATAAGTCCATTCAATCATGTCTTTGTATCAGGTGAGTAAATCCTTCACCCATTATATTTCTTCTAGAGTGTAACTAAGGTCGATGATAATGTAGTGTGAGATAATCTCATCCCCCAAATTCTCCCTTTTGAAGTCAAAATCATTAACCTTGGGTTTCCTTTGATATTGAGCTTGGGGATCTATATCAAATGCTCTTTCTAAGGAAACCAAACTAGTTGGGATATGATTTTTGTTATACTAGAGGACACCTTCCTCATCTGACTGCTCCTACCAAAGATAACTAATATCCTTATCATCAATGATTTGGGATTCAAATTATCTTGGGTTTTTTTATAAATCAAATGATTTATTGGTCATCATCGAAGACTTTTAAATTCTCTACATTATCAGGAATAAAAGGACAAGGTACTAACTCAATGGAAAATATCTTTACCTTAGATTCTTGGAGAGGCTCCAAGTTGGAAACTAAAGCATCTAGTGAATCTATATCTTTATTTTGTTCTCTAGGAACAACCATTATAATTAAATCCTCAAAGCTCTTAATCAAATCCCATGCTCTATTTTTATATATTTTTAAATATGACAACTTACATTTGTATTTTTTTCTAACTTGATTAACTACCAGCTTTGAATCCCCAAATACTAATGCTCACTTAAAATTGTTCTTGAGTGTAAAGTACAATCCAAAAATTAATGCTTCATATTTGGATTTGTTTTTGGTGTAAGGGAAATGTAATTTATATGCTACTAGGATATTCTTCCCTTATGGATCAACCAGTTCAATTCCTATGTTTGATCCTTATTTAGATCTAACACCATCAAAGTTGAGAGTCCATAGTTGATTAGATCCCTAGGATTATGGCTCTTATATTTCAATTTGTGTAGTGAGAGTATAAATACCAAGGCTAGGGTATTCATAACTTACTTCTTCATTCTTGACATTATACTCCATGATGGGATATTTCATTCTTAGTTCCCAATCAATCTGGATTTAGTTTGGAAGGCCTCTCCATGGTAGCCAAATGTGAGATAAATATGTTTAGAGGTGTCCATTGAGTGTTTTATATTATTCCCTACTCAAAAATAGTCCATAATCTTTAGGTATGTCTATTAAAAATATGTCGGTAGTCATCTTTACTTGGGGCTCAAATGATACTTGAATATACACATTAGTGATCTCTCCAATCATTGGTACCACTATTTTATCTAACTGTGATACCATTATCTTTGACAGGCTTGGAGTTAGACCAAGATTTTGAAAAATATAAGTAGGTGTCACAGTTTTTGAATCTCTAAAATCAACTAAAAAATTATGAATAATCTTACCAAATTCCCTAATTGTCAATAAAAATGGTGGTACTCATGGCTTAATTTTATATGTGATATTGGTGTTAGATGCCTTTATTTTCTCTATAGGAAATTTTGTCTTTTCCTTAGGGGCCTTCCCTATGATATAATTCCATAATATCTCCTTCTATTCAATGATCTGAGTTAATTCATGAAGGGTGATGTTTTCTTTGATTTTCTTCATATCTTCAAGAATGTTTTACCCTCTTTGGCTCTATTCCTCCTTATTCTAAGGCTGATCATTCCCTTTTGGGGGAGGTGTATTGTTATCAAATTTTGGATTTGGTGGAATGTCTATGTTATTTTGAGGAGTATAAGTTATGAAGGGATACATATTATTATCTTCACTCAAGAAAGGAAACTCATGAGTCTCAAAGAACATAGTGGTTCTTGAAGGGCTAGAGTCCTAGTGGAATTATAATAGATTATGCATCAAATATTTCATTACCACCTCTCATTGAAAGATCTCAAAAGCTACACAAAATTCAAGACAATCAAGTTCACCATGCTAAGACATGTGAATTCTACACTAGTTGGGCAATGTTGTCTCTACTATAGTTATTTATAGAGGCTTTTTGGACTCCTATAAATAGTTTATGGTCCTAATTAATGGTCTATTATACCTATGCTACATAAAATTTTGATTTTTATTTGGGCCATTAGCAATGCCTATCTTTATTTTCATGTTGAGGAAGTCATTTCTTAATTTTTAAACCATCTTTTATATGGAATCTAGCTCTACTTGTGTAGAGTTTGTGCCCTAAAAAACAATAATATAGGATGTAACTAGATATTTATTATGATTGTAACCATTAGATTGTGCATAGTATTTATAAAAATATAATGTGGATATGTCATCTACGTCAAAACATGTAATGTGTATAGTTGATTCTGATTAAATACAGGGATGTTCTGCTTCAAATGTGGAACTAGATCCAAAGTTGGGAGATCACTATTGACACTGGGTGTGCTAATCACTTGAGGATTAGGTTGTCTATAAATGTTGATGGATTATTCATAATCTAGTGCCAAAGTGTTGATAGTAACATCCATTCATAAGAATACTGTAGTAAGTAGATCCGTAACATTATTCTACATCTCTAAGGCCAATACTTCATCTATTTTATACATTGAGCTTAACTAGGTTTACATCTTCTAAAATATCACATTAAAATCTTAGATTGGTTCATTGGGATTTCTCTTCAAGATAGTAAAGTGTTGGTATATCAAACTGGGATTGGTGACTTTCAAAAATTGTGTAAGAAAAGTAGATTGATGTGCATTCCAATAAGTAATGGAATTATCTTATAGATTAAGGTACCAATAATAAACAACATCCATTAGTGTGAAAGGAAAAAGTTTGCATGTAACATATTAATTAATAAAATTCATCAATCTCAACATAGATTTGAAAGACTTAATGTGTTCTTATGTCCTTCATCCCCCTGAAGGAGAGAAGGATAGTAGACACATTCAAATATTCCTTGGTAGGTCATGCACATCCCCTAGGATGGAAATAATAGATCTAACCAATCAAGGTGGTTGAGCCATGGGATGATTAATAGGGTGAGTGTTCCTTACTAGGGAATGTGTTTTGGATTTTTTATTAATGGTGATAGTTCATATAAATCTAGGACTTATATGATTTGATAAGGGTGAGACTAGAAGACTACCTTGAGAACTAGATCTTGTCACTCTCTTGGGTGACTCCAGTATAACTCAATTATAGAAACTAACCTATTTTATCCAAGAATTTCAAGTCCCTCCTTTTAGTGCTAGAAATAATTTTGATGTAGTTTTTATGCACACCAATTCATAACAAGGTAGCCTCTAACATTTTAGGATCTCAATGGAGTTAAATTCCACTCTAGGGCATGAGTCACAACTATGTATTTTTAACAACTAGGTGATGGAATAGTAATAAGGGCATACAAGTTGTTAACCAAGATTAGTATGGATGAATGGTTACTAAACAAAATTTAAATTCTATCTAAGTTGGTGGCTAGATGGACACTAACCTAGAGTGGGTAGATCTCAAAAATATAGGGAAGGGTAGAGCAAAAAAAAGACTTTATGGCTTCAAAAATAACCTCTCAGGATAGATACTAAGTGGACAAGTGGTTTCATAACCAATGTATATTTTGATCATCTATTTCACACATGAAAACAAACATGGTTAAGTAATCTAGGATAATTTCATATATGAAACTCAAGGATCTAAGTCAAAGGTTGATCCTTTTAAATTAGCTATTGCACACCCTTAATTCACAACCTTAATTTGGATATCATAACTTGACTAGGCAGGTATCTAAGATATTTGTTGCACATGCATCAAAAACTATATCATTGAAAACACCTCTACACACTTAGAAATATGAAATAATAAACTTACATGCTAGTAATCAATACAATTACTAATCCTTCAATAGATTTTTCATAGATAAAAATAACATATTGATCATAACAAGAAATAATTATTCAGAGATGTTGCACATTAAGAATTATTGAATAAAACAACTAAAAAAATTAATCTTAATTACATAGAATATGGAGAGAAAATAAACCAACACATGAGTGACAAACAAGAATTGATTCTAATTTTGTATTGAATTTCTAACCCTTTGAAAATGTGGCTTACTTATGTTTAAATAAAATTTAGGAGGGGTTACCTCATCCTCCAAGTACATGCAAAATTTGTGATTACACGGCATAGTTAGAGCCTTAGTTCGAATTGTAGTTACAAAACTATATGTAATGTATACATACAATCAACTTACAATTATCATAAATTAAAGTTAGCCTCTACAATATGATACAACATGTGTATGTTTAAAAAATAGTTTAGGAAAATTTTATATTAAGCTATAATTGTAATAAAATTATGAGTACAAAAATTGATGCCATTACATTGAATTGACATGTAAAAAATTGACCCTTTCAATTAAGGTTGAGTGGATATTTACATGGATGTGTTAACTTTTATGGGAGTCATCACTATTTTTTTTGGTGTAGAACTAGATGTTTTAGATTACAGTAAAAATAGGTTTTGAAGGGAACCCAAAACCCTTTAACAAAATCACGAATGATAAAGCATTAATAACCACTAGGAAAATCAATCCTGAGACCTGCTGAAGAGCAGTATCAAAATCAGGTTTTATAGGGACCTGAAACCACAAACATAGTCCAATAAAGGTACCTAGGTTTTACAAGGACCTGAAACCTCAAAGAACTTACAACATAGGGTAAAGAATGATAAAATATATATATATATCTTTAGCATTCTATCCTCACTAACAATGCAGGTTTCCATTGCAATAAATAATAATGACACACAAGCATTTACTGGGACATAAAAATTCTGCAAAATACCTTTGGTTCTCTGCCCCTTTGATTGACAGAGACATCATCAGATCCTACAATAATGATAGCCGTAGCCATATCGAGAGAAAGACCATACTCCACCACACCCTCAAACCCTAAAATTTCACTACCTACAACCCTGGTGTCCTTACACTAGTGGATGCCCCTTGTCAAACACCAGAACCATATTGTTCAGCTGGTTCCACACCCCGCTTTCAGGATCCATGTTCTGCACCCTGATTATGTTCCACAATTTCAATAGCCACCTCAAGATTATGATGACACTGTTCATGTATATCCCACCATATTTGTACATAACCATGAGGGGTAGGATGTTAGATAGGTTCTGAGTGAAGGATATTTCCCCTGAGTCCATTTTCCCATCCATCGTCTTCCGCAGCCACACCTCTGCAGGGGTGGCCTTCAATAGGAACCCTAAATCAAGCATTCCCATAAAAATAAAAAAACCCCCAATTGTGGCAATAGTAATTCATCATTACCCATGGGGTCATGGGGTCTAACTCCACCACCTCCACCACTCTCTATGCCAACTACACTTGGAAGTCCCTACATGCACCCTTCACCGTGGCTACGACGGATGGACGCGTGCAGGATTTCAAACCCTAGTTTTAGCTCAAGGACGTGCGTGTATAAAAGAATATAACTATATGTTACAAACTTAGTTTTTTTCTTATTCACCTCTATTTTAAGATAACATTTTTGACCCACATCATGATTCTTTTTGATGATGTCTAAGTTAAGTAATAAGGGTCTATGCACCATGTTAACTTGTTCTAAGAGTTTTGCATGCTTGGTCTTTATATTTTAGAATTTTATCTTGAAAATTTCAACATCCATTACTTTATTTCTTGTAAAAATAAACTGAAATTCAATATCCTCAAGTGCCAATCCTTGTAAACTATGTTTAAAATTATTAGATGCTTCTTAAATGAGTTGATCAAAATTGATTATATTGATCATCTTACATATAACATCCCCTATTTTAGATACTTTAAAAATCATCCAAAACTTTCAATATGATATTTTCATGTTCTTGATATTTTTAAAACACTACCCCAGTGTTATGACCCACTCTATGGCTTCCTATGTTCTAATAACCACCAAATTGATGGAATTTGACCAATTTCCACCAAAATTCACACTTTTGCCTAGAACACTAAAACACATTAAATTTTTTGAAACTAACATATTAAAGTGTTGATTTTGACCAAAGTATACCTAAATGAGGTAATCCATTTTATGAGCCAACTAACTTTGATCAGTTCATTTCGAGTGGAAATGCCAATTTTGCACCTAGGTGCTATGGATTTCTCTTTTCTATTAAATCTATTACATGAGACATGTGCCTTTATTATTTTATTTTTAAAAAATATTAAATGTGATAATGGATCCAATGCATCTAAAATCTACTTCCAATTCTAATCTAGTCAAATTTTGGGCCAATAATAGGACATTTTGACCAATTTTAGTAATTTGTGCACAAAGAGCCAATGTTTGCATCAAAGTGACTAATCATGCTTAAGAGATAATTAAAGCAAATAATGAGCTCAATTATTAATTCCATGTAACTTGTTAAATAATTTATTTTTCAAAATTTATTATTCTTAACTACATCATCAAGTGACATCATTTCTTGGGAAGACATCCCTAAGCCATATATGCATAAAATATCAAGGTTAGCCCTTCTCATGTCTCATTAAGACCCTCCATGCCTATTCAATGCCACTCTATCCCAAATATTTATCATATTATTTATGAATTTAAATTACTTAATTTAAATAATCCTTAGCCATACATATCCATCTTGAGATGGATGGTTTAGGTTTATTCTCACCATTTTATAAAATCTTTAAATAAGAGGCCTTGCATATTGATTTTTAAGATCTCATATGCTAAAGTTATAATGTTGAATTTATTAAAAAGCTTCATTTAAATCATTTTTATAATTTCTAAATATTTATCCAAGCCAAGCCAAGCCAAATCCAAATATGGTGCTAAAGAGAGATGGAGGTAGCCACACTTCATTGATGTAGACTTCACAAGCATAAAGCTGAGCAAGCCACTACAAGCATTTTGGAGCATACAAGGAAGGTGAAGGAAGGTATTTCTTTCATGTTTTGTTTGTGTTCCCATTTTATTTTTTTAACTAAGCTCTCCCTAGTAACTAGGCCTAGAGATGTTATGCTAGTGTGTTTATTTCATTTTGGGACTAACACAATACTAACCATCCTCTCTTGAGTCAAATTCCTAGTTCACATAATGACACGCCTGGTTGGATTTTAACTCCACAAATTTGATCACAAAGATCTTTCAATAAAACTACTAATCCCTTCCATTCAAAATTTTAGAGTGAGAGGGCCAAAAAGAGTAAAAAATTCAATTAAATTTTTGTCTTCTAACATTTTTTTTGTTCCTATAAAACTTGGTTTTGCTCTATGTAATGTTATCATTATTACATAGTTATGATTTTGTGTAAAGAAATAAAAATTTGGTAAACAAAAATTTCATAGACTTGAGTAGCATTATCATTATCCTAAGCAATGATATCATCCTATTGGGTAGTGATATCATCATTTTAGCAAGCAATTTTGTTCAAAATAATGTTTTCATTGTAAAATAGTGATTTTGTTTCCAAACAACAATATCATTCTGTAATAGTGATTTTGTCATTCAAACACCAATATTGTGTTTTCTATCTAGTCTAACCCATAATAGTGATACTATTGTTAGTAATTATGATTTTTTAGGGAAAATAGCAGAATTGATTGTGTAATTGTGATTTCAAAACAAAAAGCTTGTTTTTAAAAGTTTCTTCACTCATTTTCAAATTAGCTTAAAATCTAAAGAACATACTAAATTTTTCATTGTTTAATTAAGCTTGAAATTTGTTAAAACATTATTTTTACACCTTTTTGAAAGTTTAAAATGGATTAGGAACCTTATTTTTGGTTATGAATAAAGAATTTACATTCTTAGGTGAATGCTTTGAAAAATTATGTTTTCAATATTAAAAATTAAGAACAAGGGGTCAAAATAACACCATCTAATATTTAATTTGGGGCTTAAAATTGAACACACTTGTCAAATTTTATCTTCAAAAGTTATTTAAATTGAATCTAATTGGAAAAGGGGAGGATGTTACGTGTATTATCTTCCATCAATCCCCTTTAGGGAACTTTAGGAATTTAAATCATCATCCTTATTACACACATGCCTAGTCTAAAGCATAGAAATAATGTTATCTAAAGCACTCTCAAAAAACTTGCAATATTTTGGGTGATCTTGAAAATGACCTTAAAATATTTCTCTTATGTGTTTTATTTCATTACATCTTGGCTTGTGAAGGGGACTTAATAACCTCCCATAAGTTATGTAGTGAAGTTTTGACCCAAAATTTCATCTCCCAGCACTAACTTCATCCACTCCAATTAGGATTGGAGGTTTTAGTGGTTGAACCACCTTCTAGTGTTAGAGTTACACATGAGATGTATCTGTACTTTTGACATCACACTACACTAAGCAAGTGATGGATGTAGTGGTTGCAAAAAGGATAGGATATTTTTGCAATAATTCAAGTTTCATAGACACATGACTACATGCTTTTATTTTGCATAGTGATGTGAAAGTCATTTTCTAATTGATTCCCATAGAAACGTTCAGAAACTTGTAATTTTTAGCAAAATCCCCACTTGTTGTGGAAGTGTTATTGGTGCAAGGTACACCTCAAAGTCCATATCATAGTACTATATTTTGAGAGAAGTGGGGGGTAAAAAACCTACTATATAATGCACATTTACTTTTGGATGAACACCTAAAAGCCTCTCAAATGATGTATATTGATGGATTCCAAAAATACCAAGTAAACCCTTGTCAGTTTAGGATCTAAGAGTGATTAATTAGTTGGTTTTATCCTAGAATAAGGTCTTGTTTGGAGTCAAAACATGGTGTGAATAAATGATACAAACCAAACACATCACCCTCATTTTCTTTTGACCAAATAGGAATTTGCTACCCATGTGAATCATCAATTTTCCTTGTTCAAAGTTCATCAAAACTTGGAGTCATATCATCCAATTAGGTATAATTATGCTACCGAATTGAGTCTAGAATTCTACCAAACATGGTTTAAGTCCTTCATTTATAACTTAAATTCAAAATTTAACCTTCATAAGTTCATAGGGTTAATATGTTAAGTGGGTATCCATTTGCACTAAACTTGAGGGAACTTAGGTTTAATTTCTAATTTCGGTTAAAGGCCATTTAAGACTCATAATAATTATCACCACTTGATAGACTTAAGTCATTTTATGCAAGACATTTTCACTTTGAGTCTATGCAACAAATTTTTTTGTTTTACCATCTTATTTCCATTAAGATCAATTAAGTACATATTTTTTTACTTTAGATATATTGTCAACACTTTGAAGGTATGTATGTCATTTGAGTTAAGAAAGGAAGTGTTACACCTCCAAATTTGTGAGAACCCATATTTGGCTTAGAGAGTTATTGAAAAAAATATTTTTTCATGTCTTTTGAGTAGTCTAGTATTGTTACACTACACAAAACATTTCAAACATTATTTCATAGACCCTCTTGCATAGAGTTCAAATTTTTGCACATTTTTCAAGCTAATCCTAGTATACCTTTATGAATATTTGTCTAGCATAGTTACACCATTCACATTTTTCTAGCCTATTTATCAAAAGAACCAAGTTTTATACCATTATTTATGAGAAAATAAATTATCCCTAAAGTAACGTTTATTTCATACCTTATACCTATTTGATCGAGTTCATGTCCAAGAGTCAAATGCCTAGTTTTTGTTAGAAGTGTTTCAAATATATTATATTAAAATATCGTCTATTTCAAAGTCTAGCTTTTGATGTCATTTGGCCAAGAGTCCTATCACATGCCTTGTTTGAGCCTATATTTTGATGTCATGTTTGGCCAAAAGACCTAGAAATGGTTTATTTCCTAGATTAGACTGATTTGAAACACTTTGAGCTTAGAGTTTGGCATTTTGATTTTCGGTCTATTTACTTAATATTTTTGTATAATAAATGTAAGGTTATATACTTAAATTTAACTTGTTTTATTACAAATCATTTCATGAACCTTTCCATCCTTTGGATGAATCTAGACCAAGTTTGAACATCATCATTTTAGAAATTGTATTTTTAGAGTTTGTAGAACTCTCTTCCCTTTCTATCACAAAAACATTCACTATGGATCCCAACATGTATTCCTACACTTGTAGTGGACTCATGTACAATCCAAGGATTAGTAATGTGGTTGTGCAATAATAAATGGTGCAAGAGCCCTACGTAGATAATATTAATTATGATAAGAATCCTTATCCCTCTTATAATACTCAAATAGGGGCATTAAACCAAGATCTATTGGCTAACTATTTGGTTAATACATCACCATATTCAAAAAAGGACCAAGAACAAACTTCATAATACCTAGCTATGATACCTTTTATTAAATAACCTTTTCCTCAACAACTATACTCTATTATTGCACCTTCCACATATGATCTTTAGTTATTTAATCATAATTTATTGGAGAATAAAGACAAGATTTTGGTTAGAGACATAGAGGTAAGGGTCATATTTTTGGCAGAGTTCCCCCATGAAAGTTTACCAAGTCTAGTAAGAATTCCTCACAACATAATGTATAGTCAACAAGATTATTATATAAATCTTTTATCTATAGTCTAAATGATGTATTAGGACCCTAATATGCCTAACAAAGGAAAGAACCTCATGGAATACCACTTTAACTAAATGTAGGTAGCATATCAAAGCTACCTAAATATAGAACACAATTTCAATTAGAAGACCATGGTGAGTAAACCTCTTATTTACTTAGTTCCTTTAATAGAAGTTTTGATAGAGTTAACTAGTCAAGATAATCAAGGTGTTTACCCATTCATTCAAAATAATTTAGTTGATAACTTATTTCATGCTCTAACCATCAAAGAAGTATCTTCTAATTCTATGTAGAAAAGTGGCCAGAACATAATGGATAATGTGCCAAAAACATCTAATCCAAATAAAAGTGGTGTTACTATGTAAGTAGCTAGACAATAAAATGTGCCTTTAGTTAACACTACAAGTGGTTCTCACAATTAAAAAGTAGGAGTTTATACATCCCAATCTCAACCAGCTACTTCATCAAGCACATAACCAATAGGATTATGTAGCCAACCAGTAACCAATATCTTACCTCAAGAACAAAATGTGGCAAATCCTATTCCTACTCAATAGGTGATGAGCAATATTTGATAATAGAATCCATAATCTAGTATACCAACACAATAAAATTTAAATGTGTTACTACCTCAATAAGGGGAAATTAATGATCCACCTCATCAGGTAGTATCAAACATACCTCTTCAATCATAGGCTAATGTGCTAATTAAAAACCAAATAATGTCTGACTAATAACGTATAATTACTGGTCAGTAATAGGTGCCAAATCTCCAATATGCATCAAATTCCCAATAAGGATTTGTGTAACAAGGAGGTTCAAATATTTCTCAAGTACATAATAGCCAAATATTTCCTTTAGCTCAAAATGTGCCACTTATTTATAATTAGTGTCTTGGTTCACAAGTTTCCTTTCAAAATCAACATTCAATTAGTCAACAATGTGTCCCTCTTCAACCATAGTAGGCATAGTATAGTTATATCCATCCATCACAACCATAAAATCCTCCATAATAAAACTTCATAACTTCCTTTAACCATAATATTGCAATGTAACATGCACAATTATAGCAATCAATCCTTAATTTACATATTCATATTCTTGGTCCATTTCTAAACCAATCTAACATATACCAAATACCCCCATTATACCCTAGTCAAAGTGCTTCAATTATGACAACCCAACCATCTACCTAGACCAATATTCCCAAAAATTTCCTAGAGTAAGATGTACAACAAATTAAGGATGCAATCACCACCATCCACATGGTGAAATAGATTAAAAATTTTAAGTTGGATGATGTGTGTTCTTGTCCTTTTAATATGGAGTACTTAAAAATTTCATTTCATCTGGGGTATGAGCCATCAAAATTTGATAAATAAAATGGCAAAGGTGACCCTAAAGCAAGTTCTTTATTGCATGTCAAACAACGGCATATAGTGATGTATACCTTTTTTTATTATTTCCAAAGAGATTCACTTGACAAGCCTTGGAGTGGTTCTTAAAATTCCCAAAGAATTTAGTAATAGATTTTGATGACCTTTCAAAAAAGTTTGTACAACACTTTTCCTACAATCTTGAACATGGTATTTTATTGGTTGACTTGACATAAGTAAATAAAAATGCTGGTGAGAGTTTTGTGAGTTATCTACAGTCATGGAGAGCCATTACAAGTTGATTAACCCATATTTTACCAATTATAAATAGCAACTGTGTTTACTAAAAATTTGCATAGTGAAATAGCTTATCATCTTTAACTACACTGTGTGCATACTTTCAAATAGATCATTAATAAAGTTTTTTTGATTGAGTGAGAATTAATTAATAAGGAATAATCAAGTTTAATTCAACTAATCAAAACCAAGGTACCAACTATGGAAGTGGCCAGAACCAATATCCAATCAAAGCAAAAACATCACAACCAGCATAGGCCAATAACCAAGATAGACCAAAGTAATTCAACCACAATAGGAATGTTATGGGAAATAGATTAACCAAGTCACATCATGTCTAAATGGTGCAAACATCATTTGATCAACTTACACCACCTTTTCAGCTTAATCCTTCCCAAAAATCTCTTCAACCAACACTACAAGTGCAATAACCAAGACCCATGCAACAAATGCCATAACCCTTGCCATTGCAAAACCCTCTTCCAAGGAGAACTATGCTTATGCATCATGTATTTAGTGACCTTGGAGAGCCTATTAATTCTATATTTCACAAACTTGCCACTACTAATTTGATTAGTTAGCCTATACGAAAGTATTATCCTTAAGGCATTCCTTATCCTAATTAGTACCATGAAAATGAATTTTGTGAATATCATTAGGTCAATGGGCATAATTTATGAAGATGTGTGCAAATCAAGAATTTGATTGAGAATATGTTAGAAAATGGGGACATCACATTGGATGGTGGTGATTTTACCTCCAATTAGACTCTTAACATCTATCAAAACCCTTTTCCACAACATAACCAATATTAACAATGATAGCAACAACAACCAGTACAACAACACAATCAATAGTATCAAAACTAAAGGAAAAACCAATAGAATTAATAGTAGAACCAACAACATTAGAATAATGAAAAAAATTAAGGTTAGAATGGTAACAACAAAAAAATCTACCATCCAATTTCACATGACTACAATAGGGTTATGTGTCATATTGCAGGGGGTAGCATTAATACCATATCCATTAATCCAAAACTAAGCACCAATCAATCTATACCATTTCTAAATAATGCCATTCAACCAAATTACATGGATAATCCTTATTTGACCTAGGACCCTATGTATGCAAACTAGAAAACTAGGATTTTTACTTTTGGACCTTATACTGATAACTCATCCTTACCCTATGACCACACACAAGGGCATTGACAATCAAGACTTGTCCTCTCTAGTCCCACACCATCACCATATTTTTTTAGCAATCATGGTATTCTATTAAATCCTGATTATACAATCACAACTTAGAGGTCAAGGATTACCATCCTAGGCCCATAGTCATCTACCACTTTGCCCATTATCCAACCAATCATTCAACCTTAGAATAAACCATTTACCACTGACCTAGAAAATAAGTTTGGTATTATGGAACAATTTTAGAAGACACTAGCCTGGATCTCTATTTTAGATTTGTTGTGAACATTCACATTCCATAAGAACATTTTGAATGAATTTTTAACCCAATCCATTATTTCTAGTGACATATCCCTTGATAAATTTAAAGATTTGGTTAGACACCTAGCTCCCACCCAATAAGTCATAATCAACCAAAGTGATGTCTTCCCTTGGTCCACTCCATAATAATACATTATACATAAAAGTTTATATAAAGTGGCATAAAGTGAAATGTGTCCTTATATGTAATGGATTAGGCCTCAACATAGTGTCTCTAAATCTCATCAAGCTTCTTCGGTACAAAATGGTAGATCTCTAGTCATAAATGATCACTATCAAAACCTATGATAATTAGGAGAGAGAATCACAAGGAACCATAACATGCTAGTTATCATTGGGCCTTTAACCCTCGATACACTTTTCCATGTGATTGATCTTGAGTTGTCATATAATATGTTTCTAGGTAGGCCTTGGTTACATTAGATTCATGCAATCCCATCAATACTACACCAATGTATCAAGTTCTTCCACTCAGGGATGGAAGTAAATATACCAAGAGATTAGCACCCATATGAACACTATAAACATCTTGAGGTTGAGTTTCAAAGGTATAATTACTATGATGACATGAATCTAATTTCTAAAGAGGATAAAGTAATGTCCATACTTATTAATTCTCCATAGGTTAATTGCATAGATATTAATACCTTAGATTCCCTTTCCCACATGCAACCTCCTAAAGCTTCCACTCATTACACTATTTTAGTTAATGGCCTAGGAGAATATTTAATGCATGATATCTTTCACATTTTAAATCTTCCTTAGAATCTAGAGACCTTTAGAAGACCTAAATTTACCCTACACATGTATTGGTAATAAAAGATAAAAAATAAAGGACCTATCATGTTTATACTAGCATCTAGCTTAGAACTAGACCCTCTTGAGGGAGATGAATCATGGTTATAAAATGAAAACCAAGCTAAATTTTATAAGAGTACAAAGCATCTTATTCCCAATAGGATCATGGAGAATAAAGACTATGAAGGAAGAGGCCTCATATCATATCAATAAGGAACAATTGAGATAATTTCCATGACCAAATAAAAAGGACCCTATGGACTTGGGTTTAATCTTCTTGGGGGTGACCCCACATATCTTATTCACATTCCATCATCGATGACTAGTGATGATGATGTTGATAATGAAGCAGAGTCTGATCATAGCCTTATCTTTGATGAACTAGCCAAGACTAACCTATTTTATAATGATTCCATTTGTACCCTTACCTTAGTCATTCATCATAACTTATTACCATTATACTATCCCGAACTGATAAATTAGGACCAACAAAAATCTGGTTTATCGATTGATGAGTTTTAGAATGATGAGGCATTTTGTGAGTTTTTAGGCCTTAAATACAATGTTTTGTTGGGAGATCATAAATCAAAATTATCAATCACATTGGATCTTGAAGCCTATTTTAGAGAGTGGGTGAACACCCTTATCCAAAACCAAATAAATAAAACATTGAGGTCCCAAAGTGAAAACATCTTTGAGTCACTTTCTGACTAGCGAAAAAGTAAAGATAAAGGCCAGTCTATGGTGAAAACCTATTTTAGGCACCATTAGATGGGGGTGTTCATTATTTTTTGAATTTATACCAATAGATCACTAATGATGAACTTTCCTATGGATCTAAGTTTAGTTTTGAGCAATAACAAGTGTTTGATCAAATTATTCAAGAATTTTTGACTATTTTTGTCACAAGGATATATCTCCCATTGAGGGACTCAGATTCATCATTCCTAAGAGAATTTGAAGAGCCAGTCCTAATAGAGGACTCTAATATAACCTAATAGTTCAATTCTTTACCTACTATCCTAAAATATGGTTCAACTCTTCTAGTTCAGGATACAATAGAGGTAAACAATGAGACTCCATGGGACCCAAAATGGATAAATTTAGCCACATCCCTCAATGAAGAGCAACATGAAGTCTTTACCACTTTATTGAGAGAATTTGTAGATATCTCTGTATGGGCTTATTTTGACATGCCAGGTTCAGATCCTACCTTGGTTTTATATCACCTTGTGGTAATTCCTAATGACAAACTATTTAAACAAAATTTATTCAAGATGCATCCTCACATTGGGGTATTAGTAAATAAGCAACTAGAAAAACTCTTAGAAGTAGGATGTATTTGATCCATTAAATACTCAAAATTGATATCTAATGTTGTACCTATTAGTAAAAAACTTGAAAGAATCAAAATCTATACTAATTTTCATGACATAAACAAATCTTGACCTAAGGATGACTTTTCGTTTCCTAATATTGACATAATCATTGACTCCATAGTGGGTTATGAAATACTTTCACTCATGGATGGATTTTTAGGATATAACCAGATTAGAATAGCACTAGAAGATCAACATAAAATAATGTTCACCAATCCATGGGGAAAATTTTATTATCAAGTTATGCCATTTGGTCTTAATAATTATATATCCATTTATCAAAGATCCATAACTATCATATTCCATGATATGATGCATGATATTGTTAAATACTACATCGATGACATACCAGGTAAATAAAAAACCAATGCTGACCATCTAGTAGTGCTACATGGAATATTTGAAAGACTACATGAGTACAAAGTTTTAATGAATCCAAATAAATGTGTGTTTGGAGTAACACCAAGCAAATTAATTAGCTTCATCATGTCTCATATAATCATTGAATTTGATTTGGCTAAAGTCCAAACTATAATAGATATGCCACCACTAACCAATTTGAAGTAACTCCATAGTTTGTAGGGAAAGATCCAATCAATCCAATGCTTCATATATTAGTTAGTAGAAAAATTTCATCCATTTACACATATTTTTAATAAGGGAGTTTCATTCCACTAGGATAGTCATAGCCATATCTTTTTAGTAGATAAAAGATTACCTAGAAAATTTGCTTGTTTTGTTACCCCCTATGCCAAGAAAAACATTTTTGTTGTATATATCGGTGACATATAGTGCCTTGGGGGTAACTCTATCTCAACATGATGACAATGGAAAAGTTCATGTAGTATAGTACTTAAGATGTACATTGGTCATGTATGAACACAACTATACACCTACTAAAGAAGCTTGTCTAGACATGGTATTCATAGCTCAGAAATTGTGATACTACATGTTAAACAATAAGACCATGGTCATTTCAAAATTATATCTTCTCAAGTATCTACTATCTAAAATAGATTTATAAGGAATAATGTCCAAGTAGATAATTCTTATTAGTGGGTTTGACAAAGATTATGTCAATCAGAAGGCAATCAAGAGCTATGTTCTTAAAAATTAGCTTGTTAAAGCACCCCTTACAAAAATAAAACCACTCACATTCCAATTTCTTGACGAATCCATAATGACCATCATTCACATACCTCTTAAATAACAACATTAGAAGCTATATTTTGATGGATAATTTATTGTACATAGATTGGAAGCAAGCCTCTTATTTATTACACCATACGGGGATTTAATTCATAAATCTTTTAGAATTAGTTTTCCTTGTATAAACAACATGGCCAAGTATAAAGAATTTGTGGTAGGACTTTGAAATGTAGTATAGTGGAACATATCTTATCTTTAGGTTTATGGTGATTCTTATTTAATCATCAATTAGGTTATAGACCACTTTTATATTTAAGATGATCAGTTGGTTCCATATAAGGCCATGGTCGATAATCTCAAACAATAGATTATCGACATTGAGTTTGAGCATATACCAAGGGTAAGTAATATAACTATAGATTTTATGGCCATTATTGGATCTTTGATTCAACAAATGGAGAAGTGTAGATATTATTAGTTCCTCATCAATAATTTGGTCACACTAGCTCATAAACCTTTAACTATGGCAATGATTTATGATATTATTGGTCCTAATTGTATTTGGTATTCAAAATTTTATAATTATCTACTTGACCAAGTTATACCACCTAACCTATCTCAAAAACAAACCAAAGCCTTTATCCATCACTCCACTCATTATACTCTACTCAGATCAACCCTCTACCATTGTAGTTTTGATGGAACTCTACTTCATTATTTAACTTTGATAGAATCTACACTAGCATTATAGGAATTTTACAAAGGAGTATATGGAGCCCACTTTAGTAGGGTAGTCTTATCTAAAAATATCTTTCATATTAATTATTAATCCATAATGGATATAAATGTAATTGCATATGTAAATAAGTGTGATAAATGTTAATGGCATGCCAATCTGATTCATGCCCCAGCTAAGACTCTAAAAAAAATGTTGATATCATGGTCATTTGATACATGGGGCCTTCAACTCATTGGGAAATTCAACCCTACATATTTAGTTGGACATAAACATAACATATCCTTACCACCACTAAATATTTCACTAAATGGGTTGAAGTTATACCCTCACATGATTGGAAACTAGATTTACAAGTTCATTTTCAACCACCTCATTTACCACTATGGTATCCCTTATGATATTATATTTAATAATTGAGGATTATACAAAAAAAAAGATGTTGACAAGCTATGTGTCAAATATAACATCACATAACATTTCTATATAGAATATTACCCTCAAGGTAATGGCTAGGCTGAAGCATCAAATAAAACCATTGTCAACATTTTCAAAAATATTGTCACTGATGCCAATCATGATTGACACCTTCAAATATTTTATGCCCTTTGGGCATACCATACCAATTATCATACACCCATAGGTGCCACTCCATATTCACTTATTTATGGTACTAAATCCATACTTCCTATTGAGGTTGAGTTGCCATGTTCTCACAGATATTTCAAGCATGTTCTAGATGATCATGACTATTAAGTAGCTCACTTTCAAGAGCTAGACCTACTTGATGAAAAATGCACAACTTTACTCAACAATATTTAGTCATATTAGAACCAACTCAAAGGCCAGTACAATTGGCATGCCAAGCATAAAAAAACTAAACTTAGTGATCTTGTTCTTAAATAAAACCAAGAGAACACCATGACTGAGAAGAAGCATAAAATAAAATTCAAACCAAACTGGATAGGGCCTTTCATCATTACTATATATTATGGATTAGGAACATATAATCTCACCACACTATGTGGAGATGAACTTATTGAGCTGAGGAATATTATTCACATGAAACAGTACTATGATTAAGAACTATGGTGTATTGTCTATAAGGGTCATTTAAATTGTGCTACTTTATCACTATTCTTATTTATATGAATATCATTCTTATCATTCCTCTTAGCCTATTACTTATCCATTTTACTATTTCATTATATTAACCAAGCATGTTTTGAATCTTACCTACCTATCCTATTTGACCTTGGTTTCACCATTGGTTGCACATTTTTAGCACTAGTTAATCCAATCAATTTTAGTAGTTGTTTCGAGAATTTTAGATATAGATAGTATTTTGGAGTAGTGTGGTAGAAGTTTCTATAGTTGCATCCTTTATTTGTTGGTCTTTTCTTATCACTAGTTTTACTACTAATTATAACTGCCTATGGGAAACTTACTACCATTGATTTATGCCATTTTATCCTAGTTATAACTACCTATGGGAAAACTAGGGGCAACATTTGTTTATTGAGCATTGACATACCAACTAGCCATTCTCTATGTCATAGTATGCCTTTAACCCAATTGTGCCTATTTTGTTGAACTGATTGCTACACTAGTTGGATTCCTCCGCTATAAGGTAGAACTATAAGGACTTGAGGTCCTACTCTAGGACTATATAGGTAGCACTTGATACTTGTTGAGGTTAGCTTAGTCACCCTTTCCAACCAAACTATCACCATTTTATTATCTTGAACTATTCTAGTCTCTTTTAATTTTTGATCAAGTTGAGATACTCCAAAAATTTGAAAAACATTTGTAAAATAATTAGAACAAAACCAAAAATGTTGACCACTTATTTGCCTTAAGGATTCTGGGAACCCTTACTAAGTTACAAGAAAATCACTTGTCACTTAGTTTCCCCATCTTTTTTGACCTTTTAGCCCATGAAATTTCCATTTTATAGGACCATACATGTTTTTATATCACATCCATTCTATTGGTTTTCATTATTTATCATTTTCTTCCCATTTCCTAGGAGAACTACATTTGGCTTAAAGTTTTTGTTGGATATTACATCCATGAAACTATGTAGGTAGTGTCCACTTGCCTAGTGCATATGGAGATAACTTGACCACCCACTTTCTTTTACTTTATTCCCCCATTTTGTTAGTTTGTTAAGCTATTGCCTATTTTCTAGGGGAAATGTTTGTATGGTTTATATTGAGTTGTTTATTTGTTTGTTTATTCTTATTTTTTTGTTTGTGTGCCTCTTTGTTTGCTTTTAGTACTGTTTCCTTGATTTGGTCTATGTGCATTCATTAGGTGATTTGTTTCCCACTTACAATTGAATCCATCCATATTCATGTGTTTCTATTACCATCATGGTTTTTATCATTGGTGCATTATTTTTTATTGAGTATTAGATTTTGGGAGTCAGTCTTTATGCATAGTTTGGCCTAGTCCTCATGGTGTTATATCATGATGCTTACCATTAAGTGATACAACAAAAAATCAGATTTAATAAGTCTACTTAGCAATGGTGGAATCAATATCTTCTCAACATTGACATCTCAATCATATCCCAAATCGAGTAATTAACAACAAAAGAATTTTAACATTTATTTAGTTTAAATGAGCATCTCCCTACTAGTAGGTTGTCCCAATTCATATTTATCTTTTGTATCAAATTATCATCATCATCAGCCAAATCAATCATGTTTTCCATAATTGTGGTCCAATGATTATAACTACCTATGGGAAAATCATTACACACTATCCCACTCATATTTCTCAATGACTATAACCACCTTTGGGAAAATCATTATGTTGTCACCACTTTAATTTTTTTCCCCATATAGGGGCATGTTACTATCTTGTTTTTCTATCCTAACTGGGAGATATTCATGTTCTTAGTGATTATAACCACCTTTAGGTAAATCATTGTGTTTTCATACCACATTGCAACTATCAGGGTACATTGCTTCTAACTACCTTAGGCAAACCATTATACACCATCCCACTTACATTCTCAAGGATTTTGACTACTTTTTAAAACTAATTATATTTCACCCCATCATATTCCTTTCTTTGGTCCCCTTGTTTTGATTCTTTCTTTTTTAGGGATTGCTTGCTAACCTTTCCTTATGCCAATCATTCCCTAAAGGGGGCATCATGCAATCAGTTCATCATTGTTAAAGTTGTAGGCATATAATACCTTTAATTATTTGAGAAATTTTTATTATGCCTATAGCTTGCAACACCTTCCTAAATAGGGGAAAATAATAGACACCTAAACCTAGTCACTGATAACCTCCTCCTAGGCTTTTGACCAATTTCCACCAAAATGCACAATTTGGCCTAAAAGACATTAAAATATTTGAAATTGACATATTCAAGTGCCAAAATTGGTCAAAGTATCCCTAAATATGGAAATGTATTTTATGGGCTAGCTAATTTTAATCAGATCATTTTGAGTTAAAATGCCAATCTTGCACCTAAGTTCTCTAAATTTCTCTTTTCTATCAAATATTTTACATGAGACACATGCCTTTATTATTTTATGTTGAAAAAATCCTAAATGGGATAAAAGATCCAAATAATCGAACATCAACTTTCAATTCTAATCCAGTCAAATTTTGGGCCAATAATAAGACATTCTAACCAATTTGAGTAATTTATACATGAAGAGCCAAGATTTGCATCAAAGTGATTAATCATGCTTATGAGCTAATTAAGCCAAATCATGACCCTAATTAATAATTCCATGGAACTTGTTGATTAATTTCATTTTAAAAATTGATTGTCATTAATTACATCATCAGGTGACATCATTTCTTGGGAAGATATCCATAGGCCATAAATGCATAAAATATCAAGGTTAACCCTTCCCATGCCTCATTAAGACCCTCCATGCCTATTCAATTCCCCTCTATCTAAAATATTGATGATATTATTTATGAATTTTAATTATATAATTTAATTAATCCTTAGCCACACATCTCCATTTTGAGATGGATGGTTCAGGTTGATTCTGACCATTTTACAAAATCTATAAATAGGGGGCTTTGCCTATTGATTTTTAATATCTCATATTACTAATGTTATAATGTTTAATTGATTCCAATGCTTAATGAAAATTAGTTTTATAATTTCCAAATATTGAACCAAGCCAAAACCAAACATAGTGCTAAGGAGGGATGGAGGTAACCACACTTCATTGATGCAGACTTCATGAGCACAAAGCTGAGCAAGCCACTAAAAAATCATTTTGGATCATCCAAGGAAGGTGAAGGAAGGTATTTATTTCATGTTTTATTTTTGTTTCCATTTTTTCTTGTTAACTAATATCTCCCTAGTAACTAGACCATTAAATGTTATGTTAGTGTGTTTTTTTCCATTTTGGGACTAAAACAACACTAACCATCCTCTCTTGAGTCAAATTCTTAGTTCACACCTCAATTGGTGTCATTAAATTTAGATGGATATATGCCTTATTAGTATTATACATAATTAATATTTTCAACTTAATTTCATCTTACTTTAAAGAATTAAACAATTGATGTGTTTGAGCTATATGCTAGGTCAATTCTACCTTCCTTAAATTTATAGACTCTAGAGCAATGTAACATTTTGATGTAGCTTCCTAAACTTTAGTCTCAATTCTTGCTAGAATGTGGATTGTTTGTTGTTCTTCCTTGATTTGCTCTAGTTCTTGTTCAAATTCCTACCTTGGTATTTTTGTCCTCTCATGCAATGCTATCATAATATCCTTGTGCATTTCTGAAAGGGACTTGAAATATTCTATGTATGGGGAATTCCTCAATTATCTATTCTTTCTTTTGGATAAGGCATAGACTTCCCACCTTTTCTCAAGAATAATCTCCCTTACAGCTTCATCCTCCAATTTTGTCTTCCTAACTCTTTAAATGCTTCTTGAGGGCTTATAAAATAAAGTGGTTATGGATGGGGGCTATATGATTTTGAAATTAGGATTTTGTGAAGCCTTTAACCTAAAATACACTACCCATGGTGGAATCACTAGTTGGGATAGGTTTATTTATTATGCATCTTTAGATGTAGCCTATACCTCTAGATATTCTACTGATTATTTTGTGGCTCCTTTAAAAATTATATCATGAAGGGATGACCATATGATTTTGGACCAATCCATACCTCTATATTGGGGTAGTGGATGGACTATATAGACTAGTTTACCTCTTTTGGACTTCCCTGAAGATGTAATAGTAGTATCTTGGGAATACATTATGGAAGGCATTGACAAATTAATTTGTGTGGAAGAGACATAGAGCCGAGAACTAGCCAATATTGTTTCAAATTTCATGGTGGCCTTTTTTTAATTCATTTTTTGGATTGTAGAAGTCTAAGATGGAATATTAGTAGTGGTGGAAATAATGGATATGGTTGACACCATTAGGAAATTGTAATAATTGTGGTGGAAGAAACCTCTTCTTATTTAAGACAATAGTGGAGTAAATTGAAACATCACTAGTGGTGGTGGCATCCTCCACTTTTGGATTGAGAAAAGGGGTTTAAAACAAAATTGATAGGAACTAAACCAAAAATGGGAACAAACAAGGAAACATGAGAACAATAGTATGAAGGTTGACCCTTCTTACTTGATTTTTTATCTATGCCTAATGACTTCCCTTTGTTGACTGTAGTCTTAGTTCCTTTTTTCTTTCTAGTTCTTCCTCTTGATCCATTTCTTATTCTACCTCTATCTTCTATTAGGGAACTAAAGATAGACCTTGTGGTTGACTAGTTATTGGATTCTCTATGAGGGGAGGATCTCTTATCTTCCTCTTATAGTAAATTATAGTCTTAAATGATGTGGAGGAGGCATGATAAGTTAAGGTATTAGATATATATATTCCTTCATGGGCAATGTAGTTGTAGATGTTTGCAATGCCAATGTAATAGGGTGCTCCTATTCTTATGCATCAAAGGATTCCAAATGAATTAGATCCCATTGTACCCCTCTATTCTCAATCTCACATAATCTAAGCTCTTTATTAATAGCCTTCAATAGTAGGGGAAATCCTTAGGAATGACCTTCTTGTATCCCTATTTGTTATTGTAGTGTATTTTTATAGAATTTTGAAGTAGCCCATCCTCTAGGGGGTGGTAGCCTAGTATGCATTTCTTGAACTAAAATTGAAGGCTCTTACTGAATAATCCTTAAATGATCCTTTTTTAGGCCTTTAAGTTTTTCCCTTTATAAAACTTTGGATTCATGTATTGCATTTTAAAATATAAAGTCATGGTCATATGAAACATGTTGGTATGAAATACCAAAGCCCTAAATATGATTTTGAACCTAATTGTGGGGATCTTCATCTCTACATAGTAATGTCGGAAATTGTTGATGCATTATATTTTTACCTATATACATAAAATTATTCCTCATTGTATAACACATTTTTCCAATGATCATGTGAGATCGATAAAATATGCTTTTATTTTGTTTAATCAAATCCTCTTCCACACTCTACCAAAGTTGATATGCAATTTATTACTCCATAAGATTATCTAGTACATACTTAAGGAGGTAAAGGGGCTGTAATTTATGACTGGAAACCATGATCACCATATAGTTTGGATATAACCAGTAGTCACTTAGAGGAGCTAGTGTATATGTTATGCTCTTCTAAATTATTAGTAGTGGGGCCTCATGAATTTATTTCCATACTTGTGGATATACATCCTTATAAAATCAGACCATATTCTTAGTATATACATATATATGCATGGATTAGTATCAATCACAAATATGATTCTTTATATAGTCTATGGCTGGGCTCCAAAGCTCCCGTAAGCCCCTATACACTATGTATGCCAATCATTACATCTAAAAGGTAAGACATCATATATAAATGTCCAACTAAATTGGGCCTTTTTCCTTTATGTAGAACCTACTCCCTCAGATTGAAGTTGATGATCTTTCCTGGGGAAAAGGTTATGTTGTTAGTCATTGTAATATATAGTAATGGTACCCAATCCAAATTGAGGAAATTTATACTTAGAATGCCATACATTATATTCAATAAGGACATTCAAATACTGACCCCCATTTTGAATTTTTTGATGGAGGTGGGAGACTTTCCATTTTGGACCATAGTCTCCTAAGGAAAAGTCCATGAGCTCAAAACTTTCGTAATTGAATTCTACTTATTCCATGTTACTAATCTATGTTTATCACATATCACATCTAGAATTGATAGAGATAAGTACCTTTGGAAGTCATGACCAGTGATTTTAGCCACAAACATCTAGTGATCCATGTGGTGTAAGAAGCCATATTATGTAATCTTTTTAGCAAAGAACAAGTCCCATATCAAGTCCATGCAGGGCATAACCTCAATCTTGGACACCACTAAGTGTAGTCTTTATCAATTAATAAAGTAAATCTCTAACTAATTAACACTGTGTGGGTGATATATTTCCTTCATGTGAAAATTCATTGATAACATCGATTGTATCCCATAATTTTGATTAATTAGCACACCTATTTGTTAATCATGAGATATACTAAGAGCGGGGGGTGAATCAATAAATTACATATCTTTTTACTTAATCAAATTCCTTTTATTTAACCACTTAACCACACATTCAAGATATGAAATAAAACTAAAACAATAATATACACCACATAAGAGAGAGAGAAACAAAAATATTATGTGGAAACCCAAAGTGGGAAAAACCATAGAAAACAATCTCAAGTATATAAATGAGAACCAACTAAAATTATAAAGTTCACAAGCACCAACTTATAGGAGCACCAACCCCTTTTCCAAACACCAACATAGAAACTATTTGTGAGTACCAACCCATAGGAGTACCAACCCCTTATAAATATTTGTAAGTACCAACCCACAGGAGCACCAACCCTCTTGTGTATAAAACACAACTATCTCTCAATGTTACTTACTAAACAAATGATAGAACTCTACAATATCTCTTACTTTTTTCTCTTCAAAAACAAATACAAACCATGCACTTTCTTGCATATTAAAAATTACTTCTCAAGCCTTTATTTATAGCTTTCCAAATGACCTTTGGCATTCACCCTTTTTGACCTTTCAATCCTCATGAAAAATGGTGCCAAACTTACATGACCCTTCATATCCTTGCATTTGAAAAGTCATATGGTGACCCTTCATAACCAAAATAATCATTTCCTCTTTTGTCTTTATCTTGGTGACTTTTCATATTCCTCAAAGTGTCACTTTAGGGAAAAATGTGCCATACCCTCTTTTGTCTTCACATGGCGACTCTTGAAATTCTTCAAGATGAATCTTCATGAGAAAATGTGTGCCATTCCTCTTTTGTCTTTACCTCGTGACTCTTTGACTTCTCCATGGGCCTTTTTTTGACTTATATGCAACCAAAAATATATTCATTAATATTAAATAAATATTAACACACATTAGCCAAGATATGAATACTAAAAACACCATTAAATTCAATGGGGCCTTTATCACCAATAATGCTAGACCTTTGACATCAATGACAATATTTCCAACAATCTCCCCCTTTGTCATTGATGCCAACCTCAAACTAAAAATACCACATCCTAGAACCTGCACATACTACCATCTAAAAAGCAATAGTAACTCCCCCTTATTGTAACAACTTGTACTTATTCCATATACCTATTATACACTTGTTCTTATACCTATATCTATTTTTATTCTTCTCCCCCTTTGACATTAATGGCAAAGGGCATAACCTAGAGCTAACACTTAGCTCCCCCTCAACTTATGTTGATCCTCAATGGTAGGAAGTAGAAGAAATTACTCCCAGCTTCTCTCATAGATACTCAAATGTGTATTTTTGGTATTGCCTTTATCAAAATATCTACAATCTACTTTGCAATATTGATATATTCCATCTTAACCTATTGATCTAGAACCCACTCTCTCAAAAATTGATCTCTGATGGGAATATGTTTTGTTCTTAAATACATCACTGGATTATTCAAAATATTAATAGCACTTGTGTGGTCACAAAAAATAGAAATAAGTTCATCATATTTTACCTTGATATCTTCCAAAGTTTGTTTCATTCAAAGCAGTTGAGTACAACACAATACTGTGGCAATATATTCTACTTCAGTTGTAGAAAGTGATACTAAATTTTGCTTTTTACTTAGCCATGATACTAAGCTATCACCAAGGAAGAAAGATCCTCCACTTGTACTCTCTATATCATTCAAGAAACCTACCAGTCTAAATCTATATAAGTAACCAAACTGAAATCTCTACCTGTGGGATACCACAATCCATAATCCAAAGTCCCCTTGATATATTTGAAAATTCTTTTCACCAACTAAACATGACTATCTTTTGGAGCTGACTAATATCTTGCAACCATACGTATTGCATGCATGATGTCTAGCCTTGATGTTGTCACATATAAAAGACTACTAATCATAGATCTATATGAAGATTGATCTATAACAGGTGAATCTTCATCCTTGCTCACCATATTTCCTATACACATTGGTGTGCCAACTGGTGTAAAATCCTCAAAAACAAATTTCTTCAACATTTCCTTGGTATATTTATTTAGAGATATGAAAATTCCTTTATCTGACTAAAATATTTGAAATCCTAATAAAAATGACAATTCTCCAAGCATAGACATCCCAAATTTTTTTTGCATATTATCAACAAATTCTTTTGTCATCTTTTCAATATTTCCTCCAAAAATGATGTCATCAATATATACCACAACAATCAATTAACGCTCACCTTCTATTTTGATGTAGAGATTACTATCAAAAAAATCCTCTCTTAAAACCTTGATCCTATAGGTACATATCAAGTCTTGCATACCAAGCTCTGGGAGTTTATTTCAATCTATACAGTGTTTCTTCAATCTAAAAATATGGATACTAATATTTGAGAGAATAAATCCCTTAGACTACTCAATGTAGACCTCTTCTTCTATATTTCCATTTAGGAAGGTAGATTTAACATCCATCTAAAATTGTTTGAAACTTTAAAACACTGCATATGCAAAAAATATTCTAATAGCCTCTATCCATGTCACTGGTGAAAAATTTTATTCAAAATCTATTCCCTCAATCTGAGAATATCCTTTACATACTAATCTTACTTTATTCCTGGTCATTTCTCCATTTTTATTTAACTTATTTATGTAAACCCATTTTGCTCCTATCAAATTGTGATCTTTTGGTCTATGCACTAATTCTCGAGTATCATTCTTTTCTATCTAATTTGATTATTCATCTAGTGGCTTAAGCCAATGCTTATCATGTCTAGCTTCTAAAAAAGTTCTAGGCAAAATTTTGGATAACAAAGAAAAATTAACTTGCTTAGATTCACTTACCATCATTCTTCTGGTATGAATTCCTTCATTTATGTCCCTGATAATGTCACTTTCATTATGATTTATATAAACATATATGGATGGATTTTTAGTTTCATTTTTCTCTTTCTTCTCATCTTCATCTAATTCTTCAAAATCTTCCTCTTTAATGATTTTAGGAATGTCTATTAGATCACAGATTCTTTGTGTTCCATCTTCTTCTATCTTGACACTTGCACTTTCAATAATTTTCTTAGTTATTTTGTTATAATATTTATAAGATTTAATTTTTCAAGAATAACCAAGAAATACACGTTCATTTTCTATGGATTCAAACTTACCAAGTTTTTCATTAGTTATTTTTATGAAGCATCTGCTGCCAAAAACTCTGAAATAATCAATTGTTGTTGGTTTGTCTTTCCATAGCTCATAAGGAGTCTTGTCATTATTGAATCTCAATAATGCTCTATTTTGAATATTAACTATTGTAGCAACTATCTCTCTCTAATATTTATCTATTATCTTGGATTTCTTTAACATGGTCCTCACTAGCTCTTGAATTATTCTATTTTTCCATTCAACTACTCCATTTTATTTTGGAGTTTTGGCTACTAAATAATGTCTCTTTATTCCATGGTCTTCACAAAAATCAATAAATTGATTTGACATGAATTTTCCTCCTTGATATGATCTTAGACCCTTAATATTCAAACTGGTCTCATTCTCAACTAATGCTTTGAATGCTTTGAAATATCTGAAAGCTTCTAATATTTTCTTTAAAAACATTATGCAAGTTATACATGAAAAATAATCAATAAGCAACATGAAATATTTCTCACCTTGAGTACTTTGAGTTCTCATAGGTCCACATAGATCAATGTGAACAAGCTTTGACATCTGTGTGGTTGATTACTATTTTGTTTTGAACCACCTTCTAGCTTGCTTCCCATGCTGACAAGGTTCACAAAGCATGTTGGATAACTTTTCAATCTTTGGAGGATTTTTGACTACTTGTTTCTTACTAATGTTGATAATATTGTCAAAATTTATGTGTCCCATTCTCCTATGCCATATACAACTTTCTTCAATCAAACTCAAACAATATTTTTGACCTTTAATGTCTGATAACATGTAGAAATTATTGCCTATTCTCTAAGCATCTGCAACCAACACATCTAAATATTTTCTCCGAATTTCACAACATTCTACATAAAACCTTAGTGTGTGACCATGATCACACATTTGACTTAAACTCAAAATATTATGCTTAATACCTTATACATACATAAGATTTTTAGTTTTAGTTTTACCATTATCCAAACTTAGTGTACCTTTTATGACAATTCTATCAATAGTATTATCTCCAAATTTCACTATGCCACCATTGATCTTATTCAAGGTTATGAACTTGATTTTGTCTCCTATAATGTGCCTCAAACATCCACTGTCAATTAACCATGGATTTTATTCATTTATTTCATGCAAATCTATCTATACTAACAGAGATTTTTCAAGTTATTTCTTCTACCATGAACCTATCTAAACTTTATTCTTGATGAATGTAGCCTTGAAACTCTATTCCTTCTTAACTGACTCAAACATGCTTCTATAATACCAAGCTACATGTCCAAATTTGTTACACTTGTAACATATTATGCCTCTTCATTAAAGGTTGATATAGGAGCAAAAGATTTTTGGCTTCTGCTTGACTCTACATGACTTTCTTTCTCCTTATTTTTAAAATTGTTAGCCCTTTTTGACATTTTATTTTTTTATGACCATATCCATTATAATAAAAATAGTAACCATAAAAATATGACTTATTTTTGTATATTTGACCTAATTTAATTTGGTATATATATATTCCCTCCATCCTTCTTTGTTTGAGATGTCCTATGTATTCTTAATTTCTTCCCTTTTTATTTCCTCTTTTATAAGAACTTCATCATAGCTCTTTCCTTCTTCCTTGTCTATTAAAGTAGTGGCCTCCCCTTTCTCTTTTTCAAATTTGATACATGTATTATATGACATTAATATTTGAATTTATAATAGCTTATTCAACATATTAGTGCTTTTCTCAAATTTTGAATCATTGGTTGCTCTATCATTGATTACTTTATTTATTTTCTCAAGATCTTCTTTTAAAGAGGCAATTTCAATAACATACCTTTCAAATTTTTTACTTAATTTTTGCAACTATGCTATTAGATATTCTTCATTATTCTTGGCTTCTTCAAAGTGTCCTTGTAGACCTTCAATTGTTTCCTTTGACTCCTTTTCATTTTTCTCAATTTGGAGCTTTAATCTTTGATTCTTTTTCTCAAGAGCTTTTAACTCTTCTAAGGCACAAATGATTCTTCCTTCTATATTCACTTTGGCTTCATCCTATTCTTCTTCTTGATAATATTTACTTTTGATTATATAGGAATCTTAATGTATGACCATGAATAGAATCTCTTCTTCTTCTAAATCACTGACTCCACTATCTTCAACTGAGCTAGGATCTTTAGAATACAAACTCTTCTTCTCGAATCCCTTCTTGAATTTTCCTTTGAAATTATTCTTATATGTAGACTATCCTTCATTATCATCATTACCCTTATCTAGGCACTTAGCTACAAAATTTCCAATCTTTCCATAATCAAAACATTTAAAAGGTAATTTTCATTGATATTTACCTATGCCCTTTTTCGGCTTGGAAAAGAAAAGAGCTCCATCATCATCTTCATCATCACTAGAATTGTCACTTGATTCTTGAATCTTAGATTTCTCTTTTTTTGATGTCTTGAAAGCAACTTCTCTCTTTGAGGGTTTCTATTGTTCAGTCTGCATCTCATATACCATAAGAATACCATGTAGCTCATCCATCTTTAGCTTGGATAAATTCTTCATCTCTTATATTGCTAATTTTTTTGCATAATATCTCAATGGTAGAGATCTCAAAACTTTTTGAACCATGATTTATTCTTCTAAATTTTCTCCAAGACCTTGAATCTAATTAACTATTTGATCAACCTACAAAAGATAACTTGCTATATTTTCTTCTTCTTCCATATTCAAACTCTCAAATTATCTTCTGAAAGTTTGAATCTTAGCTTGCTTAACCTTTCCATCACCTTTTTAAATATTCTCAAGTTTTACCCAAATTTCATGAGCATATTTACATTACATAACTTTAACAAATTTTGATTCACATAAAATAACATTTAAAGCTTTAGAATTATTTTCACTTGCTTTATTTTCTACCTGAGTAGTTACAAGTTTCTATGGCTCTTCATATTCCTCTACCACTACTTGCCATATGTCAAATCCAAGGCTCATAAAATAAGTCTTCATCCTTATGTTCCAAAAAACATAATTTCTCCCATCAAACAAAGGTGACTTATTTGTAGAAAAACCTTCATGTGATCTAGTCATCATGTTTTCCCAATCTACCTTCAAGCTATAAAACTTTCTCCAAAGGAACCTAATCTAATACCAATTGTTAAGAATGAAATATACTAAGGGGGGGGGGGGGGGTGAATCAATATATTATATATATTTTTACTTAATCATATTCCTTTTCTTTAACCACTTAACCACACAATCAAGATATGTAATAAAAATAAAATAGTAATATCTAGCACACAAGAGAGAGAGAGAGAGAGAGAGAGAGAGAGAGAGAGAGAGAGAGACCGAATTTTTATGTGGAAACCCAAAGTGGGAAAAACCATGGAGAACAATCTCAAGTATATAAATGAGCACCAACTCAAATTACATAGTTTTCAAGCACCAACTTGTAGGATCACCAACCCATAAGAGCACAACCCCTTTCAAATATTTGTGAGCACCAATCCACAAGAGCACCAACCCCTCTTGTGTATAAAACACAACTATCTCTCAATGTTTCTCATTCAAAAAATGATAGAACTATAAAATATATATTTCATTTCTCTCTTTGAAAATAAATACAAACCATGCACTCTCTTGCATATTACAAATGGCTTCTCAAGCCTTGATTTATATTTTTATAAATGACCTTTGGCATTAACCCTTTGTGACCCTTCAATCCTCATGGAAAATGGCACCAAGTGTGCATGACCCTTTGTATCCTTGCATTTGAAAAGTCATATGGTGACCATTCATAAGTAAAAGCATCCTTTCCTCTTTTGTCTTTATCTTGTTGAATTTTCATATTCCTCAAAGTGTCCCTTAATGTAAAAATGCACAATACCCTCTTTTATCTTCACATGGTGACTCATGAAATTACTCAAGATTACTCTTCATGAGAAAATGCATCCCATTCCTCTTTTGTCTTTACCCCATGACTCTTTGACTTCTCCATGGGCCCTTTTTTGACTTATATATAACCAAAAATATATTCATTTATATTAAATAAATATTAACACACATTAGCCAATATATGAATATTAAAAACACCATTAAATCTAATGAGGCCTTTATCACCAATATTTTTATACCTTTGACATCAATGAAAATATTTCCAACAGTATTATCAAAGATTATTGCATCAAACATCATGTATGTTAACTCTATAGAATCTTTGATGGAGAATGGTGATGGTGGTAGTGCTTCTCTAAAACTCTTGGATGCTGAATCCATTATAAGTATTTGGTGTTCTCAAAGTATGTTTCTATGTACTATTAAAACTCCTTTCCAATGGTTACTTATTTACAATGGATTCATAAGTAGTTAGGCATTTGTTTGTAGAGTGGTAATTGAGTTAAAATTCTCTTTTGAGAAATGAATACATTGATAGTTGTATGTTATGTATATAGCCTTTTGAATTCAATTCTAGTTTATGTGCTTTTATTGTCCAACATTCATATCTTTGTTTTACCTACATATTTCAAATCTCATTAGTTTAGTTGATGGATTACATTATTTGGAAAATGTTAGGAAGTAGTTTCACTTTGTTGGCTAAGTCTAGTTTACTTTTAATAGTCAAGATTCAGGAGTTGGGTTTTATGTTGGGATTGAGCCAATAATTCTTGAAAACTAAAGGATCCAAACATAAATCCCAAACATAATTCTTAAATACCAAATCCCTCATAATAATGTTTGAACAAAATGTTTTAATAAAATATCTGAAGAAAACCTCTAAAGCACTTAAAGCTAATGATGATTGTTTCAAATAAATTCCCCAATGAAAATTGATGAACAAAATTTTTGATATAGAAATTTTGAATAAAAACCAAGTATTTTATAATCATTTTTTGCATAAAATGTCTAAACAAAATGCCTACTGTAAAAAATCTAAAAATAATGTCTGATATTTTTTTTTTGATAAAGACTGTTCTAAACAAAACCATCGAATGAAATAAATACCAAAAATAAGTCATGAAAATAAAAACCAATGAGAAAATAATGAACAACTATTATGTATTAAAAGTATAAGAAAATGTTTTATATGGATATTTTGAACACCAAATATGATGAATAAATCTTGAACACAAGTTTAAAAGAATAAAGTTACTGAAAATAAGTCCTGATAAAAATTTCCAAAGACCATATCTTGAATATTTTTTATAATAAAACTAATTCTTAAAACTTTTATAGTATAAAACTCTTGAAATTCATTAATAAGTTAGTCAAAAAATTTATAATATCATTATTTATACTTCCAAGTGTAAATATTACAGAGCAATCCAATGGAACTTGTACTACTACCTAGAGCAAAATTTAACAAACAAGGAAAAATAAAAAAAAGTTGGTCCCAATTTCTTTAAGAATAAAAGATGAATTTTGGGTACAACACATTTTGTGAAGAGAAATGTTGATAATACTTATTACAACCAGGTTGTTAACAAACCTAAGAGCTTGAATTGAAATAAAAAATAGATTTTCATCATTCATCTATATTATTTATTAATAACATGTTATTTGTGAATGATAAAAATAATTAAAATATGTATTTTAGGTTTTTATAATATGGAAATATTGAATTCTTGTAGTAGTGAAAATTATGTAACAATGGAATCATGAATATTTGATTTGTGAATGAGATACTAGATGGTTGAATGATCATATGTATAATAAAATAAAATATACTAGTATGGAAAAATGATTAATAGTATAAATAACCATAATGAATTATTTCATTATTACCATATAGTTTATATTGATTCCAAACAAGTTTGGATTGATGTATTACATGACATGGTATAATTATCCATTTTCTCAAGAAAGTACAAATCTTCATGCTCTATTAGATGCATAAGTGAGGATATGGGAAGGAAATATAACATAAAACCCACAAATGGAATGTATTAATATGTGATTTACCTAAAAAACTTGAAAAAATTCCTAACATTCATTATCTAAAACAAAATTAGCACAAGTAAAACAAATATTAAGTATGTAATTTTGATAAGATCTAAAATGAACATTTTTTTAAGACATGCATGCTCAAGGAAAACATAACATCTATTTTTTGAGGTGTGAAATAATATTTTTTACTATAGTTACCTCAATTTAGTTTAATCAATATATGTTATATGATATTTATTATTGCTTTTGTTATGGATCAAATTATATCTCTAATTCTAGTGGATCATCTAAGAAGGTGTTGTCACTTTGAGTTGCACTCTTGATAAAGGTATTCAATATTCCTAACCATATTCACACAATGGGAAAAATTATAATAATTTGGTGATATATAATAGAATTAAACCTCTAAAGATTGTTTTTCCTTTTATGAATCACCTTGATCTTCACCCAAACTACTTATTGAAAATTAGGAGAGAGAAACACAACTACTTCATCTATTTATAAGACTATGGGGTAATGAAAAAGAATTAAATAACTAAAATTTCTTGGACACAAAAAATGAAATAAAATAACATTAAAATATACGCAACTCATAATTATCCAATGAATCTTGAACATAAGTGGTTTTTATATAAATGATCCATCTTATAATAGTACACAAAAGGATGACTAGTTGTCTTAGGAAGATCAAGTGGCATTAATCACAACTATGAATTCTATAAAATCTAAGAGATAAAAACTAAAATCTACATAATATAAATTTTAATACATAAAGGTGCACAAAAATAGACATAATTTAGGTATGGATATAATTATCATAATTTTACATCAAAAAATCATTGATTCACACAATAATACATCATCAAGGTTCATTTCAGTGGACCATATGACAAAATATATGGAGATCTCAAGGAAAATAATATTAAAAATGGCGGTGAATCATTTTTAAGGCATATCATTACATAGGCAAATCATGTAATACCATATGATAAATTACACCTAGCTTATCTACATTCAACTGTAGCCTACTAATACCTGACAGTAGCATGTGGGTGTTTCACTATAGCCTACAAGTGCATGTTAGTAGCCTATAGGTAGATTTTATTATATTACAAGTGTATTTTGATAGCCTATAGGTAGATACATGTATCCTACAAGTGGATTTAAGTATCTTATAGGTAGATGTCAACAACCTACATGTGTCTACCCATAGCCTTTGAATAAATGCTGACATGATACTAGTATCTACCCATATGCTATAGTAATATTATTTTAGGATATAGGTATCCACCTATAGGCTATTATCATCCACTCATAGGCTACTGATGTTTACCCATAGGATATCAGTGTCTACCCATAGTCTACTAGAATCTACCCACTCTTTATCATCATCTATCCATGGAAAACTTGTTATCATATGCCTATATCCTACCATCATACACCTATATCCTATCATAATATACCTATATCCTACAATCATCCACTCACATGCTATCATTTAAAGTTTTTTAACTATATTCAAGCTCCCATAGGTTGTGATCATGCTCACACTTGCAAGATGCCATCAGGCACCCACAGGATATCATCAGATGCCATCATGTTTAATTATTACTATATAACTTAAAGAGAAATAAAAGGAATTATAGTTAAAAAATACTAATAAATTATATTTCAAAAAAATCATTTCATACCATGTTGGAAACTATTGATTCTTGATGCCCTCCTCAAACTTAAAATACAAACCATCAAAAAAATTCCTCAAGTCGCTAGACAGTATATGGTGAATTACTTTGTATTGGATTTTGAGGTACTGATGAATTAAATTTATATGAGGATATTTATATTCAAATGTAGGTTAACCTCTCCTTAAAATTAAATTTGACCCAAAAGAATTAGGCAAACCCACCCCATCGACCACTCCACAAAAATTGTCAAATGCTGACTTAAAAAATTTGAATATTCATAGATTATCAAATATTCAATACTAAAAAAACATTTTACATCATATGAGAAGGTAAAATTAATTTATTTATTTCTCAAGAAGGTGTTTACAAGTTTGAAATTTGGTAGGGATAAGCCACAACTAGCTATATATATATATATATAAACTTACTTAGAAATTTCAAGTACATATAATGAAAGGAGACATAAATGAGGGGAAAAGCATGAAAAATTGTTACCAATTCCCTTATTAAGGCTAAAAACTAAAACATAGATAAATTTTAACTTCAATAGACATCTTATCTCTTCAACAATTTAATAACACTTGTTTTATGGTTTCCAAGTTGGGAGAGGGGTGTAGAAGTCCTTGTTTGAGGCTTGAAGTTGTCAAAGATCAAGAAAATTTGACCTATTTTAGAGGAGAGTTGTCTCCTAGACTTTAAATCATGACTTAGACTTCAACCAACTCCTTAAATCTTTCATGATGAATCTCCACCTTGTGAGGGGAGTTTTAAGACTTCTTATTACTGATTTGACATTATCTCTTTTATTTTAGAATACAACAAAGATGTGGTTTCTTGAGATGATGAAATACTCATTATAACCTTAGATATTTATTTAAACTACCTTTTATTTATCATAACTCCTCATAATTGTGTATAACTAGAGTTTTAATCTTCTTGATCTTGTTTAGGTCTTCTATTGAATATAAATTATGATAGTGCATTGATAATGCATAATTTGAACACCTAATTTGATGATATTCTTGACTATGTTCAAATAATTATATTAAATTGAAATTAAATTGAGCCTTGTAAAAATCTAGGTAAAAATTAGATCATGAAAAATATCCCTGATATCAACTACTTTGAGACTTCTCATAATGTCCTTCACGGCTCTTAAGGATAATTTAGTTCAAATTTATAGTTTTGAGATCCATTAGTGCTTGAGAATTTCTTGATAGATATATATCTTCTTAAATTATTTAATTATATATGTTCTCAATATCTTAGTGGTCTAAAGTAATGTTATTAGCTGACATGCAAACTTAATGAATTGGCATTCTTAAGATAATCTCCATGATAACCCAACTACGCTTATTACATCCCAAAACCTTATGATTTATAAATAATTCATGAATGGAATATAAAGTACTAAAGCAACTTTATTAAATTTATACAACCTTGTATCACATACATAAAAAAAATCAAGGCATTTTGATTAATAGAACTTGAGTTCTAGCACTTTTAGCCTTCATAAGAACTAGTTTTCAACACTTTTTGATGTCCATGTCTATAATTTTGACTTTAATATATAAATAGGTGATGTAAAAACATAATACAACCAAAAAAATTTCTACAATATTTCTTCCCACATTTAATTTAAATATCATAGTTTTTAGAGCTCTAAAACTCAAATTATGCTCCTTTTTTGTGCACTTATGATCTCTTAGGGTAGAAAGCATGCCATTTTAGTATTTTTTTAATATTTTGAGATATACACGGTCTCAAGAGATAATTATTTTTTTAAAATTAATTTATTTACCCCCTATATATCTTAAAATAATTTAAATTTATTTTTAAATTGAAAAAATATTCTAAAAATATATTTTCATGTTTGTAGGCATGTAGGTGCTCATTGTTCATGCATAGTGAATCATTTAGGTGGATTTGTATTCTCAAATTTCATGATTATTGTAACTTGGTTGAAGTTTCTTGATATAATTAGGAGGGAACACATATCATTCTTAATTATTTATAAATATTCAAAACATGTCAAAAGTTCAAATTTGTAATATTCATGCTCTCTAGATAGGGTTTTGAAAGGTTTTCGAGAAATCTTGATTCTTAAGAATTATTCATAAATATCTGGCCTTATTGATGATACTAAATACCATGAAATATTATTAAATAAACATATGAAACAGTATTATCAATGCAATCTCTCCACAAATATATCACATTGCATTTGGGGTAATTTTAAGCTTAAAAAATTAATTTTGAGAGAGATTTGAGTTGTCTTGGCATATTAAAAGCATTATTTGAGACCTTAACAACTAGATAATTTATGAGAAACATCTATAGAGTTTATAAATATAAAAATAATTATTTACCCAATTTAAAACCTATAAAATCTAATTTTTTCCCTTTGAAAATACATGAAAACTACCCATACATCCTTGTATATGCTTTGGAGTACCAAAACATCTTCAAAATTGTTGTATATTCATGCATGACATCTACAAATCCTTGGTTCAAGGAATGAAGCTTATTATTCACCTCCACATATGTGCAATTATTCATCAATCTTCAATTTTTCCCTTTATTTCCTTCACCCACACCTTGGCATGTTTATAAGTTTGAGATGGCTACCAAGATAGTGGAATAATCAAAGGTTTATAGTTGAATTTACATGTTCACCCAAGTCTTTCTATTCTTCAATATGTTTTTGTAATTTATTTTCCACCATATTTTTCATTATTCTTATCAAGAGACTTAATATAAAATATTGGAAGGTACCTATCTTCTGATTGGTCATATTTTTTTTCAAAACAAGTATGATATAAAGGTTACTATAAAATTAGATCCTATTTATAAATTTAATATAGACAATTACATTTGAATAATTGAAAATGTGAATTGTAATATAATTGATGAGGAGGATCATATAAGTCATCAAGACCTATCCACTCTTCTCAAATGCATTCCTAATATTTTCTTTGATGAGTGGGGGGATGAACACCATGAAGTTGATCCTTATAAACTCATAAAATATATAGGTTTGGGTATATATATTATTCATGAATAGGTTCATTAAATTCCATAATTTGGATCAAAAAAATTATTGAAAAAATTATATTAAGAAAATATTCATTATATGAACATGATTTCATTGTTTCAGATCTTATTAATCATGTTAAACACAATGAATGTGATTTTATAGTTTTATAAATGTATGAAAGTTATGAAAATGAACCTTGAAAAGAGCTTGATGTGATGTTTTACCATGATTTAATATAACTATAGAGTTTGGAGCTATAAACAAGCATGATATCTCTAAAAAACATAGTGAATACCTTACTAAAGATGTTGACAAGTTTAATGAGAATGAAAAAAGTCTTGAAGACACTCGGAAGTAGTAACATAAACTTGTTAAAGAATTCGAGGATGTTATCAAGCCTCAAGACATCATCACCCCCATTTATAATTTTAATTGGTCATTAAAATAGGATATTCTAATCAATCAAGGTTTGATCCACATTGACAATTAGCTCAAAATTAAGGACTTAAAGAACTCAAATAGGATTGGTAAGTCATATTTTCTATTTGAAAAATAATCTTTCATTGGTTTCTATCACTCATATAGGGATATGTTCATATGGATTCAAGAGGATTCCAATATTTTTTGCTTTGATATAGATTTAGTGAGAAGAGGATGTCATATTGTACTAGTAGTGTTATATTTCACATTCCTCCAACTGTTGTTATGCACATGTTCGATTGGTATTTTTAATAGATTTTAATCCCATAAGTGCTCTTGCACATGCATTGTTGTTATTTTGAGGATAAATTATTTAGTATAAGTTTTGAATAAGGAAGTTACATTATTTTTTATCATAATATCATATTTCATGATTGTTCTCATGACTCCATGCCCAATTGAATTCATAAGGCAACCGGTCTTTTTCTTAGTAGACAAGCAAATTTATAGAGGTCACCAATAATGTTGACCCTTTTAGTCACCATTATTTTCATCATTAGGTATGTTTAATTTTAGAAGGACTTTCAAGTTATTTTCATCCTTTCATTAGTGTCAATATGGATAATTAAGTCACATTGACATCATATTGATATTTCCCTTAGTCTACAAGGCTAATTACAAAAGCTAAACATTTATTGTGCCCTCTTAGTATGTTTTAAGACTCTTATACAAAAGTTAAGGTATTTTTGTCAATATTAAGGTTATTTTTGATTCAATATATCTGAATAATGTATTATATAGAGATTATTATTTATTTTTTGTTCATCATAACCAATTCTTGGTTTTCCATCTCAAAATTTTAAGCATTACGTAATCACCTAAAAGTGATATTTGAGTGCTAAGATTGCTACTTGAGACTAATTATCCCTAGATTATATATAGACATATCTTATATCCTATTATAATAATTATCTATCCTTTTTTTGGGCCACAGGTATCCTTAGTTAGCCATAAATCAGACCTAGACCCTCATTCTTGCATCTTAACCCTTTGTGTCTAGTGTTTTACCACTTCTACACTAGTGCCATAATAAGGACACTAGTTCCACATGGTGTTAGTCTCTTGATAATGGTATTATTTTCCAATTATTTTATTATTGTCTATGAGGTGTTATGACATTAAGATCCTATTTATGACACTCAAACTAGCTTTTACCTCAGTTTATAGCCTCTAGATCATCCATCTCAGTTGTTTTCTAGATAAGTTATTACTTGCACTATTTATTGTTATTTTTATATAGGTCAAAGCTAGTCAATTTTATAATAAATAAATGGTTGTATTTATTACATATTATTACCCTAATTTAATATATTAACACTTTAAAAAACATAATATTTACATTCACTAAATCCTAAAAGGTTAAAACATTTAGTGAACCCAAATTACTTAAAACATTTCTCAAACCCTAACCTTAGAATATCCTAGGGTTATTATCCTTATTTTCCATATTTTAATTGATTATTTTAAGTTTTTTATGTTTCATACATATTAATGTAACATCCATATTTCACTTTTTTAACTATATGCCATCTAAAAAAATTCTCTCTCTTCCATAAGAAGAATTCCTAGGATAGGTGTTAATCCTATTGATAATATTCATATTCCTTATATTCAATATAATACCATAGACAAGGGTCCAATTTTAAATCTATAATTTATACTTCACACCCTAATTATGTGGATTTAAATGATAATGCATTTGAATATGAGAAATATAATCAAGATCAAGATGATACACAAGGTGTAATTTAGGTCACTCTCCCTTCACTTAACAATGAAAACCTATTTTTCAATAATGATGAGATCCTATAGAGATTCAGAGATAGACTTCAAGAATAACCCCTTGATCATGCAAATATTTTACAAGCCATAATGGAAATAAAGAATAAATAAAATAATGGTGAATATTCAAATCCTCTAGCTAATAACATTGTTATACATACATTAGATCTAGCTTAGGTAACATAATAACTAATTTTACCTCAACAACCTTTAGTGAAATCTACACCTCTTATGGATATTTCCTCCACTCTAGATGTAAAATCCCTTATGTAGGAGGTTTATACTCTATAAGATAAGATGTTACATATTATGTAGGGAGCCACTGGGCCATCACATTCCTTATATTCTCTTGTTATTTTACAAACACATTTGGCACATCACATAGTAAAAACTCCTTTGCCATCCAGATTGATGGCACCTAGGCTTACAATGTATGATGGCAAGGGTGACCTAGACCACCATATACAAGCTTTTCTTGGAGAATGTTTGGACTACGTGTCTAATTATTGGCTCCTCACAAAGTTATTACCACATATTTTAAAGTATTGTATATTATATTGGTTTTATGATCTATAAAATCCATATATCACCACATTCAATCCTTTGGTAGACATGTTTTTATCACATTTCTCAATGAACATCATTTATAAGATATCATATGCTCAAGTTACACAATTAAAGTAAAAATCAAATGAGCCTATTATAGAATATGTCTTATGATATAAGACAATATTGGAAAAATTAACTATCCCAATGATAGATAAAGAGCTTCATGACAATTTCAAATAGAGTCTTTTACCAACATTACATGAAGTTATCTTGTTTAAGAAGTTTTTGACCTTAATAGATTTATGCCACATAGTGAGATAAAGACAAGTCAAGCTTCCTTCCATGGGAACACTAAAATATACAACTAGATCAAAATCAAAAACTAAGAGTTATAATTAGCCTCCATATAAGGTAAGGGCCACTAAAAATAAGAGTGATCTAAAGGCCATAATTAATGTAGCTTTAGAAGCATCTCCTTGCCTATTTTTATCAGCTCTTCCATGTAGAGTTATCACCAATCTTCTAGAATCACTGGCACATGTTTTAAAATAGATCCTAGAATGCAATGCCATATCTCTTCCTCCCATTAAATAGGTTGAAACAACACATCCTATTCCAAATAACTATGATTTTAATGCATTATGTGATTATCATAGGGTACCAAGCAATACAAAAAATAGATGCATCACCTTGAAACATAATAAACAAGATTTGATAGAGGATTACATTATTAATGTGGGAAAACCCATAGAGGCACCCAAACTACATTAAATAGAAGCTAAGGCATTGAAAATATTTGAATATCTATTTCCAAATCATACAACCAATGAGGTAGGGAACACTTTAGGTGTTCACTACACATATTAAGCACATCCACCACTAGCATCATATCATGCTACTATAAAGGAGACACACCCATTACACAATATCATTGGTGTGTAATACACTATAATTCCATGTAGACCACTAATCACTTTCTTAGAAAAAGATATTGTTGATGATGATATATATTTGTATGCACTCTTTATACGATCCTACATAGATCATTATCAATCCAAATTATTATGGTTGACAATAGGTCTAGTATTAACATGTGAACTATCACACTTATACAACATTTTGGGTATTCATAGTAGGATATCTCATATAGACATAATTATCAATTTTTTAGTGGCCATGTTTAGAGATCCATTGGGGAGATTATACCTCCACTACAAGTTAGACCAACACACGTGTCTAATAAATTCTTAATAGTACCTAGTGTAGGCATATTTGACATATTAATGGGAAGGCCATAGATATAAAATCTACAATCCATCCCATCCATACTGAAAATATACATAAAATATATACATGTTAATTAGGTGGTCACATTTTAGGGTATTTCATATGAGTATCCTCTACCGATCCCATAGGTAATCACATCATAGTTACTGGTTACAACATTGTTACTAATTACAACTCTAAGCATATTCCTACAGTACACCAAAGAGTTTAGTAGAGCCACTAGTGTATGGAAGGTCTACTCCTACAATGTTTCCATGTACACATACTCTCCTATGGAGACCATTATTAGAGAGACACCTATGTCAAATATATGTTATAAATTCTAGAGGGCCCCCATATACTCTCTTCTAAGATCAATCTTATTGTGTTCTTATGGTTCTCATCATAGGGAACTTATTCCACCTATAACATCTTAAACTATATGGGTCTCTAAGACCCTTATAATTCATAAGACACCATAATTAGTGTCACATATTCCTAACACCACTTCATAGGTAGGGCCAGCTATAGATCACTTAGTTTAATATATTTTGGGACCAGAGTTACCCTTTCACATATCATGCATGATCATAGTTATTCTATTTTACATAGGCCACATTGATAATAAGTCTCCCATGAGACTCCTTAGTTATTATTCTTCTTCCCTTATTATACATACTTTCCTTCTCTTTTTCTCTTTATATATAGTTTCATTTTCATGTTGATAGTACATAAATTATATCCTTAACATAAAAAAACATTACAATATTTCAAAAACATAAAAACACTCAAACATTTACTCTTTAAACACAAAATTATATATTGTATACATTGTTATGTTTACACTTATTATATTTACCAAACACTAGATATGTTAACTATATTAGTATAGTGAGTTTTATCATACATACATGCTTCACTTATTCTTATCGAGAGTTTGCAGATTACTTGTAGGAATTGAGTCCACTACACTGACTTATTTTTTATTATCTACCCACTAGGGCATATAAATTGATATATGGGTTCTTAATTTGACACATTATCCCACTTGGGGGCACCCTATACATAGTCTTGATAAATAGGTTCTATATTTCTATACTATATATCATAGGTGTATACAAGGGAACAAGTAGCTGATCTACAAATCAATCCTAACTCAAAGAATATAAATCATACTTACACTTCTACTTGTTGGTATATTTAGATAATTGGGGTCATGACCAATGTGGATCTAATAGACCTAACCAAGGGATTCCTTACCACAATAATGTTACTAGATATGGTTCCAAATCCTCTAGTCACACAACACCATGTGATAACCCTTGATAGGTCTTATGTTTTCTTTTATCACAAAGTAAATTAGAATCTAATCTAGTGCTCACTAGATCTTGTGACAAAAAATGGGGGTAATAAACATAAAAAAAGTAAACATGCATAGAAGATTTATACTTAAGCCAATGTCTAGTAAATCCTAATGCATGGTAAATAATCATATAAGGTAAAAACTACAAATATATCTCCTTTAATAAGCAGTAAAGTTAGGAATACTTACCTTTGAAGATGAAAATTATAATCCTCAATCTCTCCCTTGGAAAAGGTGCTTCATAAGAGGATGTTGTGGTATGTAAGGATAACATGGATAGGTCAGCTCTAAGATACATGAATTATCTATGAATCCAAAATACTTATCCCTAAGAAAAGATTTGTATCTCTAAGTGTAGTATTGAAACCCTAAGAAATGATCCTCAAGTAAAATGTAAGATAATAAAATTCATAATATATTATATTCTTATTCTTATCTCCCTCTATAAATGGTAAAAATGATGTGTATATATAGTTGGTTCTAACCCTAAACCATTTTGAAAGTTTAGCCAACAAAGATATCCAAATCAACCCTATATCATTAATTAATAAAATAAATTTAGGTCTCAAACTAGGTTGGCTAATATTAACAAAGTCACATTACATGTAAAAATAATTTAAGTACATAGTCGGCCCAAGCCGAAGTTGTTCCATAAATGTCAAAAAGCATTTTTTGACTTAGGTAGGGTTTTTAGGGTAATGCATTACTTAGAGGAGTGGGTAAGGGAGGAGGAAATGATTATAAAAGTGTATAGGTCATGGTTTTGTAGATTGTAAGTGGTGGTATAGGGTAAAACAATCTTGTGAAGCACCAATGGTTTACCCACCCCTTTATCAGTGCACCCTTTAAGGTGTGCACTTAGAGAGATTGATACTTGATGTATTCCTGCAAGAGAGAAAGCATCAATAATTGATAAAGTTTTAAAATATTATGTATATATATGTATATATGTATGTGTGTGTGTGTGTGTGTGTGTGTGTGTGTGTGTGTGTGTGTGTGTGTGTGTGTGTGTGTGTGTGTGTGTATGTATGTATGTATGTATGTATATATATATATATATATATATATATATATATATATATATGTATGTATATATATGTATGTATGTATATATATGTGTGTGTGTATGTATATATATATATGTATATATATATATATATATATATATATATATATATATGTATGTATGTATCTATATATATATATATATATATATATATATAAATGGAGTATGCAAGAGCTATGACATGGAGTATGCATAGTGTTCACAATAGGAGCAATGTAGGTAAGGAAAACATTAATTTTAAATTTTTGATAAATTTTAATTGAAATTAAGATAAATATATAAAATTAGATGGTAGGTAAAATTTAGATATCAAAACTAACCTTAGGAAATTTTTAGGTAAACTAGTGGTAGCAGAGGGTACTAGTTAGGAAATGATTAGACCATTAAATTCCTAAGGAATTAATGGTAAATGGTCAAAAAGTCACCACAAAGTAATAATAGAGTCAACCATATTGACTTAGTTTATAATGTGATAAATATCTAGGGGGGATAAATGCATTGTAATGGGCTGATATAGTATCACTAAAGATGGCCAACTATGTAGTAGTGGGCTAATCTAGCTGGAAACAAGAAAATGGCCAACATGGTACCCTTTGGCTATTTCAGTTCATACTATGTGGTGTATATAGTTTTTTAAGTGAGATTGATTATATACTAGAGGGCTTATGTAGTATGATAGAGATATAAAAGGGATGATTTGGTACTAAATAGGTTGATTGTCTAGGAAAGGGTAAAAATAATAAAACTAGAGCAAACAAATTGATGAAGTAGTTAATTTTTTATTTTTTGAGAATATTTAAGAATTTATTTTATTATTATGACATAAATATCTTATACATTCTTTTTTATTTGGTGTTTTTTAGAGACATTATATATTTTTGTACCTAGTAGATGCATCCTAACTAATAAAATTATTAGAGCAGTTATTTGATGTGGATAAAGATCGACTATTTGCCTTCAGATTTGGAGGCATCATGGAAATGAGATAGATACCATTGATTGTTGATATCATTGTCATGTTCCTAGGAGAATTGGAGTGATTTACCAACACTTTCTCATGGAAGGTGGAGGGGGATACTATAGAGGTGGCGATCACCTTAGAGGATGTCCATGTATTACTTAGAATTCTTATAGATGAGATGCCAGTGATTTGTGATACACCAAAGCCAAAGGATAAGATATGAGCCTTAGCCAAGTGGGTGACATGCTCATATATGATCTATACTAAGTTACATGTTAGTTTATTTGATTTTTATATTATGTCCATTATGGATATCTATAAGGCCATGATAGAGCTTGTGACATCATGAGTGTTGTGTCATAAAATAGATGTCAAGGTACTATTATATGTGATAGCCTTATGCTTGTCTATTTTGTATCATGGAGTTTTATATGATCTTGGTTTTGTCATTCAGGTCTAATTCATCCATAACATATATGGGATGCTGACATAGGGTAAAATATGATGGGCCATATTATTCTATTAATTGCATGGATCTATAAGAGATTCCCTATGTATTAGTTAGTATGGTTTCCCCATGCATTCAATGATAGGTTACTTTAGGTTGTTTGATTGAGATAGGACCATATAATTTAGGACATACAAATAGGACCATATAATTTAGAACATGCCTCATGTTGTATCTTTATATACTATCATACAAGGGTAGATTATATGGCAGTAATACACTCACATAGCTGTTATATGGCCAAGTTGGGCCACTATTACTATAGGTTTGGCACGTGCATAGATCATGGCCCCCTATAATTCATGTGTGGAGCTCATATGATGGCTCACATACACAAAAATTTGGGACTTCTACATTTAGTTTCACCTCTAGTATTTATTTCTAATTGAGCATGACATGCTATAGAGATGAGAGGGAGAAGATGTACATGAGTGCATATTGAGATATTGGTGATTAGGCCTCAATGAGATAGACCATGGTAAAAATAAACACAAAAGTAGTAGGAAGTGAGGCATAGAGGATATTATGCCATAGATGTGGATGCAATATATGTAAGTTAATAGTAGAGGTGATAGAAGTCATTACAAGCTCATCAAAGATAAAGAACCATCAATGTAAGGAGATAAAGGTGTTGGTTGTTGCAGAAGGGGATCTTATGGAAGTAGTAAGACATAGTTGGTATATAGAGAGTCCAATGAGTAGGAGACAAAATAGGATTGGGTGGTAACTCCTAGTTTTACATTGGTGTAAAGGCAACTGATAAAGGAGTTACTCAGCAGCCAAGTAGATAGTGAGATCGTGGTTAGAGATATCAACACTAGTGACATGTTTTTATTTTGTTTTATATTTTTGTTAAAAAATACTAGTTTCATCATTATTTATTATATGTATAATATTTGAGATACATATACATGTGATATAATTCATATTTGGTTTATGGTTTTGTTGAAACTAAGGTTATAGAGGAGATTAGATAGGGAGCCTTAATTGTGGCTATGATTTATGATAGTTTGGATGGGTTTCTATCACATTATGACATTACCACTTTGGTTTAACTTGTATTTCCATCTACCCCAAATAAATTGAGGTGGTTTAAACTATGGTAGAGGTCTTGTGATAGTTACATACATGAGGTGATGGTTTACATCCAATGGCAAGGGTAGGGGCTTGAGAGGCTCAAGCTTTGTAGGCCTTACCATAAGAATAAGTTATGCAAATGGTGATTACTATCCATCTTACATAGGTACAAACCCAATTAGCCAACCTATAGGGACAAGTTTCTAGATTGAGATTTTAGACTACATATTTATAGTGCACTATTCAAAGGGTCAAGTCATAGGCATCAATCGGTAGTGTGGCTAGGCCATAGGATAGATAGGATGGAGCATAACTTTATAGTTATACCTTTTTTTGTACTTGTATTGTATAAAACACATTATATATATATATAATATATATATATATATATATATAGACAATTAATTGATCTTATGAGTTGAACTTAGATTTGTACGTGGATGCATGGATATGTTTCCTTTATATCCCATGTAATTTGATTTTTTTATATATGTTATTTGAAATATGTGATGTATGGTTTCTATTATATAATTATGTAATACACATAAATGGTTAAATATAAAAGGAAAAAATGATTTAGAAAATTAAAATTAATAAAAAAAATTTAATACACACTATATCATTATAGGAAATGTGTAAAAAAAAGGATGAATAAGTATAATAAACTAAAGTGGTAAAATAGGTAAAAAATGTTTTCAATCCATGTAAAGATATGTACCAAATTAAAACAAATGAAAACCATACTATATCACATTGGGAAGTATAAAAATTTGTAATAAAATAGAAGTGTTGGCCAAAATTGGCCTACATACAAATTTTTTCCCTAGATAGATTAGGCCACTTTATTTGACCTTTCAATAATATTGTACCCCCATAACTAGTCCCAATATGGTCTTTACTTGATGATGTAGTTTAGTATCTTGGGAGGTGTTGGTGTGCTATGAGAAGCTAAGCAGAGTTCAAGTTTAGTGAGTGATATAATGGTGGAAGTAAAATACAAACCTCAAGACTCTACCACATGTCACTTGCAAGATTTTAAAATACTTTAATCAAAATTTAAGGTGAATTTGGTGATTTTGAAGAAAATCCCTAGAAACAGGTCTAAAACATCAAGTGAAAGATCCAATAGGTTTCCATGGTTTTTGATCATTTAGGGGCATGAGGAGATTTTTAAAAAGTCTCATATATTCTAAAGAGACAAAAATGAGTCCTAGATAAGATATTATGCCAAAAAGACTCCCAAAGTGTATTAGATGACTTAAAGGTCCTTAAAATAAAAATATCAAGTGAAAAGGTAACTTTTTGAGGAGTTAAAATTGGTTTTGACTTCCTCTTAACTCCTTATGGTGTGTTTTACCCTTTTAGACATGTTCAAGGTCATTTTAAGTCGTTTGGAGTGGAGGAGAGGAGTTTGGGAGCAAAAAGATGCATTTTGGAGCTTTGGTAGAACAAGTTTTTTAAAAAAAATATTGATGAAGGGGATCATATATCATATGTAGGAATTAATTATATCCTTAATATCCTCTTATAGGGCCCTGACATCATATTATATCATAAGAAATAGTAGAGGTAAGGAAAACCTATTAGCTACAAACTAGGTATAAAACCAGTTTTCTACCATTAATGGAGGTCCAAGCCTTTTATAAGGTTTCTAAAATTAATTAAATGTCATTTACAGCCTAAAAAATCTTTCCCAAGTGTTATATTTCATAGTTAGGCTTTTGGTTCTTCATTCTAAGGAAAACCCATTTGGGTAGTTTTAGATAGATCCAAGAGAGCCTTAGGTTTTCACTCGATATGGTCAAGAGAGAGAGACTTGGAATAAAATATTTTGGTTAGTGATATTTAACCTAATTTCAATTTTATTTTGTTCATTTATGTTCTATTTCATCTCCCTATATTTGTGAACAATCATTAATAGTGCAGGGGTGTTTAGATGACATAGTCATCCATATAGGGTCCTAATTTTCTTCTTTTTATTTTCTTGATAAAATGGTGGGGAATAATTATTTTTAGTATGATTTATAAAATTCTTGGATATATATTTCATGGTGGTTTATTTAGATAATTCATCTCTATGAGGAAATTTCACTTGAAATGATAAGGTCTTAGTAAACAGGTTACTTTTATGGATTTTGTTACAAATCTTGTTTTCTCTTCATGATGGTAATTATTAGAAGTTTAAAACATTAAATAAATCATGTATAATCATATATAGTTATTTAATTCATAGTTTTTATTTAAATATCCACCCTTGAGCTATTGAGAGTTAAGATGTAATAGAGAACATGATCTAAAAGGGCATTTTAAGCAAGATAATAGAGTGTGAAAATAAGTTTTAGGTTTAAAAATCCACCTAACATGGATTGGGAGATATAAATACATATTTATAATTTATTGACACCACTAAGAGTGTAAATTTTTCCACTTATAAATGATCTTCAATAAGGTATACTTCACTTCATTTGGAGAAATCATTATCTACTTGGCAAAGTTGTGAATGGACTATATGGATCACAATGGGTTAGAAGAAATGAATTCAATGTTTTAGGTGTATCACATTATAAATGGTTCTATTAAAACCTATCCAATTAATTTTCATCTCTCACATTCCATTATACCAAGGTGGAAAGGAAGAAAACTTAGTTTTGAAACTAGACCAAGCAAGCAACTCAAACTAGCTTTTAGTAAAAAGAGCTTACAAGATAAAATATGTATCCAAAAGGCATGAAATTTGGTATTATTTGTAATTATAACTTAATAAAATTATAAAAAATATTGTATTTTCTAAAAAATGAGTGGAATTACCTATTTTTTATGCATTCCTATGCTTGTCCCATGAGAAGAATGTGGAGCTAGGCAAGCTTCTTGAAGGGATTTGACATATGAAAGGTGGTTTTAACCTCATGTGAGTGTTTTTCAAGAATTTGGGTGTGATTTTAATCATTTTAAAACCTTTTTATATTTACCATATTAAAAATTTCAATGTAAAATGAGGAAAAGTGCAATTTGGCCAAATTAAGGATTTTGTCATGTAAATGTAAATAGTCAAAAAAGGAGATTTTGAGAAATTTAAAGGGTTAGATTATGAAATATAATTATTGTAATAGTTTTTGGATATATTATAGGTTATAATTAAAAAATAATTATTTCTTTAGACCTCATAAATCTTAAGATAAACCTATTTCTCTCTCCCTATGTCTCAGAGTTATCATTTTTTGAGTGTGTATTAGGACTAAATTGTTGATTCCAAATGTTTTTCTTGATTTATAATGTAAACAAATTCCTTTAATAGTTTTGAGGGTCCCTCAAATTAGTTATGAAAATTATTTAGTTTTTGAGGTTGTGTTAACAAAAATTATCTTATGCTGAGTTGATGTTTATTTCAAGCTTATGTGAGTGTCAATAAATTTGGTGTATCACCCTTTTAGTGTTCTTAGTTATCATATACCCTCTTTCTAGCATGTTTCTAGGAAAAATTATTATTTTAGGTGATCTACCGAGAGGAATCTAACCTTCTCTGGAGGTTCACCTTCACTATAAGATACCCACAGCCTAAGGTTGCTCCAATATTATAGCTAGGAGTGAGAAAACCTAAAAAACCATCCCATAAGAGTGAAATTCTATGCTAAAATAAGAAGACACATGAAAACCAATGTTATAAAAACAAATAAATAGTAAGGTCAATCAATCATAATAAATCAAGTTGGGAAGTATTAACAGAGAAACAAAATGTAAGTGAAAATTAAATTAATCATACTAATTTAAGATGGGAAGTATGATAAATTTAATAAAGTGCTTGTAGACATACATACAACTGGAAAATAAAAAGATAAAAATGAAGAGCTTATGAAGTAAGCATAAAACATATTTAATCAAGATGGGAATACATCAGTGACATGTAAATCATAATCTAACACAAATTATCTTAAATTTGAAGCATATAACTTTATTAGGACTTGGTTATAGTATGAAATGGGTATTTTAATAGTTTGTGAGGAGTGCCTAGTCCTATTCATGGTATTACACTAAAAATTACAAAGGGATCACCCATGAGGTGGAAATAATTATGTGAATTATTTAAAATGTGTTTTTAATGTGTTAATTCATGATGAGGGCCTAGTCCTATCCATGGTCTTACACTAAAAATCACAAGGGGAAAACCAATGTGGTGAATAGTAGTAAGGGAATGTTTTATTATGGTAATTTTTGAGGAGAGTCTAGTTTTATCCATGATTTTACACTACAAATCACAAAGGGAATCCCTACGGGGAATGATTAGTTAAAAAATTAATATTTCTCAAGGGATAGTATTAAGAATGTTGTAATGAAAGAGGGAATGTAAAAATCATGACATGGACATCTATTATAAAAAATTAAGAAATATGACACATATTAGGTACAAAGGAGAGGCACTAAGAGTCTAGTGACCAAAAAATACAAAGGATACCAACTCACAATAAGCACAAAGTTGTAAAGGCAAATAGGTGAGATACTAAGATCAACACATAAAGATTATATGAATAATAAAAGTAAAATGGACCTACCTTCTCAATAAATATTCCTTGTTCCTTAGGACCTCTTATAGATCCATCAGTTTACTAAGAAGATTGGGTAATTACATGAGAAAGTAGGAATCATTGATAGAATTTTGTTATTTTTCTATCCCAATATAATGGCCTACCACTCCCCAATGAGCCTTGACTCTATCATGAGGCCAACTTTGGAGTTTGATCCTCAATTAGGAATAGGATGTGTTATGAATCATGCCTTTTGGTGTGATTAGGCTTTTGAATTTTTATGTTGCCTTTTTGAATCATTATTTTTTATTTAAATGATTTTTCTTTTGATTTTTTATGCATTTTATTATTCTTCCTCGATATGGATTTGGAATAACCAACCTAAGTGATAGAAGAATACATATAAATTAGTTTTATAATTTGGTTTAAAGGAGGCCAAGTATCCAAATATATGACAGACTAAACACTTAGGATTACTTATGAACCGATACGTAATCTCAAGGTTCAACCATATGTATGATTAATATGTGAAAGGAAAATAAAGGAATAAATGGAGAACACTAGTAGATAGATATATGGTATTAGTATAATAAGAAGTATTATTTTCTAACTGATCATATGGTAAAGAGAGATTACTAAGGGAATCAAGGTTTGTATAACCAAGTCACAATAATAATTATCTAAATTTTGAGTGAGATAAGAAATTAAAAAATCATTATAAAAGAAGTATACTCATAAACATAATTGTGCATTGAAGAAAATAATGGTAAGAAGTAATAAAAAAAGGTGAAAATAAATGAAAACATATAAAACACATAAAGCATAATATGATGATCCATGTAAAATAGATAAGTGAACCTAAATTTGACAAATATTCAAGTGTATAAGATATATAAAAATGGATCATAAATCCAATCCAAGCCATAATATGGAATAATGTGAAATAACACCATGATGTGTTATTAAATACTAATAAATTTGACCACAAATATTATCCATGACATCTAAAACATTATATAAAGTTAAATTTTGGTGACAACCAGAGTGTCATGAATCTTCATAGAAAATTGTATCCACTATTTCATAAACATGTATGGACATCTCTTCACATTATTGAAGAATACTATGTTTAGATCTAGATAAAATAGATTTGAATCTTGTTGGATGTGGACGAGAGATTCTAATTTCAAACAACAATTGCATTAGATGGTTTCAATGATGGGGAGAAGTTCACATTAATTAAAGAAAACATATTTGAGATGGGAGATGAGAAAGTTCCACAATGGGATCCCATTCATCATAACCCATGCGAGGATTGTTATATAGTTGTGTAATGTTTCAAGATATCTTGTAAAAGAGTGTTAAAACTTGAATTAAACTTTTATTAAAAGGTTGTAGCTGGTTTTGATTGATTACAAGTGGATTGATTTAATTTAAGTAATGGGATGGTTGGTTGAGGTATTTTTTATGTCTGGGTTGAATAAATACTATTGGAAGTTTGGGGGATATTGTCTCATTTTTTGGATGTTGGTAAAATATTAGGGATGGTATGATAGGTATAATCAAGTGGTGTTGTTAAGAGTTGTGTTTGAATGGTTATAAGTTCCTCTTGACACAAATATATTAGGTGGGATGGGGAAGTATCCTAAATGACATGGAATGGTTGAGAGGTGTGATGCATAGGTGTCAGATTTGAGTCAATAAAATCAACTAATAATATCATGTTTTTCATATTAACCACATTTTATTTATTGGTAATGAGTTATATAAGACTTCTAAATTTTTTTGTAGAAAGAGTAGGCTTGTCAATGTTATCTTGCTGGTTGGGAAGAGGATGTTTATAGATAGCAATATGAACATTAGCTTGGTTTAAATCTTGGTTTTCATTGTGTTCTTCATGAAATTTAAATTATGTGTCATATGTTTGTTGATATTTTTGAATAAGGGTTTCATGATCAAAGTTTGGAAAAAGAATAAAATTCACATCAAGATTACATAATTGTCTACAAGTCTCATGAGAGTTACCCCAAATTTCATGAAACCAAATTTTCTTGTGTGAATTATACCATGATTCCATAGGATGAGTGGGTCAATATGTCATGTTAAATGTCTTGGAAGATATTTTTGAATATTTTCTAAGGATAATGGTTTTTGCACATTAGTGTTGTTGGATTGAGAAAATGTAGGAATAAGAGTGTTGTTTTTAGGGGGAGTATATTACATAGCATTATTTGGAACAATTTATTAAATGTTATGAATAGTGTCATATATTTTGGCAATGCCATCATTATTTATATGATAGTTTTTGTTTTTAATGAACACACAAATGCTTGATGTAGGTTGAATTTATTTGAATTGATGCATGAGGAAGTCTTACTGTCTAGCTTGGTTGAGGGATCCTTCCAAGGTTCTTAGAGAGAGAATCCTAACTTGATATTTTTAATTTTAGGTAAATAACACTAGTGAATAGATGGAAGAGGTTGTCATTTTCCATATTATTCTCACTTTTTTTAGACACATTATTATATCATTTGATCAAGGCTTATGCCATTTTAGTTTCAATATTTTTAAAATTTATAAAGTGGGCTAAGTTTTCCTTGGAAATATCACTAATTTTAAAAATTATTGGACTAGTGAGTTAACCAAGTCTTTGAGGATAGTGATGGAACGGGTTTTTAGTTCATTTTAACAATTTAAATCATTTCTTGAGTGTTTTAGCTAATAGGTGGTAGAAGAAAAGGTGTTAAATTTAAATCCATTTTTTATAAAGCTTACAAACAAAATTTAAATGTAATGTGGGATCAATGGATACTTTATAGGTGATGGTGGGTGTGATAGTTCCTATTTCAATATTAAAAATTTTAGGTACAATAGGTTTATTTTGTGGATGTTTGATTATTTTATTTATGAGGGGTGGTTGTGGGATAAGGGTGCCATGGGAATCCCTAAGGGGGGTGGTGGAATTTGTATTTTTCACTCCCCATGAAACCTTTTGAGGTTGGTTTTGAAGATGAATGAGATGGTTTTACATCTGCATCATCTAATTTTCATTTTTGGTTTGGAAGGTATGGATTTTATTAATTGTTTATAATAGTATTTGGTTAGTTTGGGAAACATTTTGACTAGTGTGTGCATCATGTGATGCATTAGTATTAGTATTAATATCTTTAGTTGCACTATGAGTAGTAACATGAACCACACTAGTGGCATGAGTAGCATTGGTAAAAAAATAAGCACTAGTGGAATGATAAATATTGATTAAAAAAGATACACTAGTATCATGGTTAATGGGATGAGTCTTTTGAAGAGGCCCACTAGAATTTGAACCCACCATGTTCGTAGAAACAATTGGCATGGAGGTTGAAGAATTCATAGAATAATATGTCATGATGTGTGAAGGAGACATAATAGAAGGAAAATGTTGAGATGTAAATAAAATTGTTCCCCCAAATCTATGAGAAAAGGTAGTGGAGGGTGAATAAGGTTCTTCTATATGAAGACCTACCATGAGATTATAAATGGTTGAATGGGATTTTACTATATGTTGAGGGAATTCATTGATGAAATATAACATTTCATTTGTGTAATCTAAATCATGTTAATTTTATAGTGAGAACAAAGGATTGTAAACTGAGGATGAATGAGGAACAGTCCCATTATTAGTAGTGTGATTGGAAATATGGACATTACATTTAACTATGGTGGGTGCCACAAGATTTGTCTTGGGAGACCTATTAGGATTGGTAAAATTCATCATGTTTATTTTATTTAACTCTATATTATCCTAAAATAGGAAATTCATGATGGAGAAAATAGGTTATAAACTTAATGGAAAGGAAGATTGACTAGTAAGATATAAAGTCAAACTAATCAAAAATGTTCTATAAGATAGTAAACAAAACAATGAATAAAGAATACAATCATACAAGTTAAATATGTACTCTAGAGGGAGAAATTGAATAGGATAAAAAAATACATAGTCATACAGGTCAATGGTGTACTCCAAAGGAAGAAAGTAAACATGTTAAAAAGATACATAGTCATAAAGGTTATCTGTGTAATCTAGAGGTAAGCAAAACTAATAATCTATAATAGACTATGTTGATAAGGATGACTATGTTTTAAAAAAAGAGGGATTTTTAAAAATATGATAGATAAGTAAATATAATGAAGCACACAAGCAATTAAATCAATGTGTTTGATTTAATTATAGAAAACAAGGCAAACCTTATATTAATGCTCGATAGTAAAATTTTTACAATATGAAATATAATGGTCAAAGTGAAAGAAATAAAACATGAAAGGAAATGCTAAGATACGTGGTCATTCCTTAATGTTGTTAAGATATAATAAATTTTCAAATTAATGTGATAGGGAGTTAGGTGTAAGAAGGAACTAGAAAGAAATAAATGGATAGGTTCATGTAATTTAGGCTAAAAGGAATCTATATTGGTGATGGTACTCATTTGGTATTGGGGCCTACTCCATCACTTCACAATATCATAGTGACAAGGATGTTGGGTACTTTGCCAATATATATCATTAACCATGTATTTATAATTGGCCATAAAACCAAGTTAGCTTACTCCTTGATGTTGAAATCCAAGTAGGTAGGTCTTGTGGAGAAAATTTTTAATGATTTTAAGTGTTAAGTTTTAGATTGAGGTAAAAGCAGGTTTTGAAGGGGCCTCAAAACCCTGTTACAAAGAAAGAAAGAAAGATCATCCAAGACCACAGGCAAAGCCTAAAAAATACTACAAGGAAGTAGTAAAAATAGGTTTTAAATGGACCTAAAACCACTAGAAAGACTTCCGGTCAAAACCCAGATTAAACAGAGATCTGGTATCACCAAAGGCAAAGGATTACAGAAAGAAAACAAAAAATAGGACCAGTTACTAAACCAACCAGAAGAACTAGATTATTCATCTAGTTCCAATATCATTTTCATAGTTTCTTTTCCTTTCATAACAGTATCCTGGGCAGTGGTTGCCGCCTGCATAGCTCCTTTTTGTGTAACCTTCTTTCTAGAACTTTGTCTCATCCTTTTGTTGGGTCCCTCCAGGGCTTTGGTCTCCTCATTGGCTCTTTTACCTATATTAACAACAGCAGCACAAATATTGGATGTAACTTCCTCCATTTTTGTTCTGTTGTCCTTAATAAGTTCCCAGAGGTTATTTTCATAGGCTTTGAGCTTGACTAGGATCTCCCTTATCTGATTTTCCATATTGTTTATTTTGTTCCAAATAGCTTTCAGGGAATCTTCCATAGTTTCCACTTTCCTCTTGAGATCCATAATCTCCCTACACGTCCAAGAATCAAATTGGGATGATGCCTCTGCTTTACAATTAACCCAAGCCATAGGTGTGTGTGTTTCATCATTCTATTTTTTCCCTCTCCATTCCTCAGAATTTTTATTGGGACTGTTCTTGGCTTCTTCAAAGATATCCTCTCGACTCTTTTGTTCCTGCTCTTTAATTCTAGTTTGAATTTCCATATCCGTATCTTGATTATCATCCTGACCTAAAGTTTCCTTTTCGCTCTTTGAAGTTGGGTCCTCAACAGGGTCATCCTAGACAAATTCATCCTCTGACACTTTCTGGTTTTCCTCCGTATCTACAGTTTTGTTTGTAGAATCCTCCTCTGTGTTGACATCATCTTTTTCATTCTTCTCATAACATTCTTCATCCTCATTAGAGTTTGTATCCTAGCTTTCACTTCCTTCTTCTTCTTCTTCTTCTTCTTCTTCTTCTTCCAAGTTTTCCTCCCTGGGGTTTTCAATTCTCTCCCGTTCTGTATCTTCTTCTACATTCTGCTTTTTAGCACTAGGGAGCTTTATTTTGCCTTTCCCATTTACACTTTCACTCTTTCTGTTCCCTGACACCTTAATTTTCCCCTGTTTGGGGTGCTTTACCATTGCATTATTCTTGCAGTAGCCTTCGATAAGCAGAATAAGGCCTTCATGTAGGATAGGGCGCGTTTCCTTTTTCCTATGAGCATATAAACTTTGGACCAAGGAGAAGTGAAGATAAAATGGATTTTAAGTGTTAAGTTATTTGGAAGTGTATGTAAAATAAAAAATAGTGTCATTAAATTAGTAAATTGAAAACCACCTAATTAGTCTATGTTTTTCTACTCTAAACATGCAAATAACTGGAATAGAAAGTAAATTAATTACTAGTAAAATAGGTTAATTTATTTTACTATGAAGAGTACATAGTCAATTTAGGAGACACTATATGAAAAAAATATAGAATAGAGTCTTTATGATCACTACTATTCTACACAAGAAATATCTGGAAGAACATAGTCAAACTAGGTCAACTGAATATTTTAGAGAGAAGACATGATATAGAACTATGTCAAGCTATTCAATGCAATTCATTATAGGGGTTTAGTTTTATATACTACATTCTTTGAAAAATAAGATTGTAAATGATAAATATAAATGATAGAGAAGGTAATAATTAACCTTGGTAATTTTTAAGATGCTTAATTTGTAAATTTTGTGTTGTGTTTCTCAAGTGCTAAAATTTTGATTCTACAAATAGAGTCAACTGGGTTGATGAAGTCTATGAACCCTATGTGCTAAAAATAACTTGTGAATAACATCAACTAGTTTGACTGATTCTATAAACCTATATGCTAAAAACAAATACAAATAGAGCTGACTAGGTTGACATAGTCTATAAACTTATGATTGAAGAAGAGAACAATGTCAAGATGATCAATCCAGTCACCTATATTTGGGGAATACCTCCATAGATAAAATAGTGTCGAGTTAGAGTGACTATATGTCAAACCTATGCATTAAATTTTAGACTATATTAACAAGTTCATTATAGTACTATAAAACTAAAAATGTATAATATGATAAAAAAATGAATGCATGAAAGACAACCTATAAGGGTTAGATTCACATCAGGTTCACAAGAATGTATTCAAGGGAAAATTTAGTTGATGTAAAAATCAATCGTAACTTGGATCAGATGAATCATACTTACACATCCACTTATTTTTACATTTAGACTATCGAGGTCATGACAAATATGGATCTAATAAACCTAACCAATGTTAAAACATAACTAGATATTGAGAGGGGGTGAATCATTATATTGATCAACTTATTCCTTTTCAAAACCTTTTAATGAATATTAAAAGTATATACATAGATCAAAAACATACAAATAGACACAACACAAGATATACCGTGGAAAACCTAATATGGGAAAAACCACCATGAGATTAGCTACTAAAATCTACCATTTTATTCTAATCTCACAATAAATAACCTTATTGGTTACAATTTTTAAGGGCACCAACCCTAAGGAGACACCGATCCCCTAACTTAAGAGATTAAACTCTAAGGAAGTACCCACTCCTTAACTGAGCACCAAATTAGCTAGTTTGATAGCAACAACCAATCAATCTACTATGGAGATAAAACTCCAAATTAAAATGTTGATTCATAAAATAAAACAATCCTCTATTGTTTGTTATAGGTTTAGTCTATAACGGCTCATACTCTGCACTTCATCTCTCTTCTCTTTCCTTCTCTAACCCTCTATCTCTATGTCTCTATATTTCTCTATTTGACACAATTAAATATCTCCAATAGCTTTTGTCTATGTCTTAGATGTCATATATATAAACAATTTGTCTAGGTTTCTATATCTTCTCTATGTTCACACTAGTTTGCTAACATAACATGCTCAATTCTGGATTTAGTTCATATTTCTTGAATTGTAATTTTCCCACATCTTGAAATCATGCACTAATACCATGATTCTTGGTCTCATTACTATCTATAACATTTTTTAGACTCTATTTTTAATGCACATGCATTAATACATATATTTGATCAATTAAAACAATCAGTCTTATTATTTATATCCTGATTTAAAGCTTAATTACAAGTTCTTGCATATTCTAATTATTGACCATTAGAATGATCATATATTTAAATATCAACCTTTGATCTTAAATTTGGTGCCATGATTTGATGACCCATATTTAATTTTCTCATATTTAAAACACATTTTTTCAATCAATAATTTATAATCTCATGCTCTTTGTTGGATCCTTATATGCTTCCAAAATTTAACGGTTCAAATTTAGAATAAATCGATTGCTCTTCCTAATCTGAGCTCTTGCATGCCATTAGATCTTCATAGTTGCATGAAAAATATCTCTATCTATGGTTAAATGTCAAGCTCTTTATCCCATCTTACTACTTCTTGAGTCTTTACAATACTTACAATCTATCAATATTCTCAAAATTTCTCAAATTTTAACTTACCACTATGTTGATGAACCTCAAGTACTTTATCCTATTGAGTTTATTTTCTCCATTGGATCTCCTTTATACAATCACCTACACACCATCAAATCTTCTAACAAGATCAATATTTATCTCTGCTTATCTCTTGAGAATGTGATATTTGGTATTAGTGCATACTGACTACACATTACTATTAATTCTCACTATTGAGACACTTGGCATCCTCGCATTGATCATTGACTAATTGACTTTGAACTACATCATATATTTACTATTCAATGTTTCAAGATTGTGACACTTGTCAAAAGCATGTTTACTCAAAGGTTCCTTTGACAAATTGACTTTGCTATGATTCATTAGATCTTCAATTTATGATTAAGTTCTCATAGTTGATCAAGTTGGGATAAATATGAAGTTTAAGAATTTTGAAATATTAAGACTTTTGATCACTACTCGAGCCAATAATTACTAGGTTAAAAGGGCTAGTTTTATAATAATGACAAAGGATTAAGTCATAACTTAAGCTACCAAGTCTAGGATATATCTAGTCAACATCAAAATAAAAAAATCCTATGAATGACATGACTTAAAGCCTTAGGGTTCAATTGATAAACCCTATAATATCTAAGAGCAAAGATAATTCAAATATGAGCTCATCACTCTTCATCTAAACCTATGGGCCATATTTCTAAGATGATCATGAAAAACCCATAATATATATTTAATCTGTTTCCTTTGAAAATTTCTATAAATGGTCTTTTTAAAAACATGACAACTTTGTAGGAACTTGTGTAGATTTGACTAAGTATGGGGACTATTTCAATATGCCTAGAAGTCTAACTTTTCACCTACATAACTTTAATGGTGCTTAGTCACTTGACTTCAAATATAATACGTAACAACTAGGGACTAATGTGATCACAACCATATGACCATCTCACCTAGACTCATTCACACATGGTAATGGTGAGATCAACACACTACCTTCTCAAATTTTCCTTGTCATAGACCTAAAATACCTAGATGATCAATATGAAGAACTAGATGAATTCCACTCATGCACATATTCATTCTAATCATTATTAACTTTTGATAAGATCCCTTTCACATATTTAAATCATAATACTTAGTCTTAAACATCAATGTCATGCTCATAATGTCCCTTTTGACATCCATGATAATCAATTTCCAAAAATCTCCCCCTTTGTCATTGATGACAAACTAAATGCTTTGATCTTCTAATATTCAGATCCTTCTCTAGCATTGATTGTATTGGCTTCTAATGAGTATGAAATGAATATGTTAATTCTAAACTTTCTACCCCTTAGGTAATGGCACATTTTCCTAATACTCAAGTTGGACACTTTCTATACTTATTTAAAATTTTTACTTTTTCTCCTAACTTTTGTAGAGAACATTTGCTCTTATACCCCGCTTTGAAATCAATGGCAAAGGGACTCTTTATAACTATTTGTCCAAAATTTTCTCCACCTTTCTCAGATAAAGGATTTTATCCAAGAATCTACAACCATCAACTAAATATAAATTTGTAAAAGTATCCATACTTTAGTTGCCTTTTCTCTCTTCTTCTAGGGATTAAAAATACTTCTATGATACTCCACCTAGACTCATGTCCTATCACTAGGATTTAGTGATGTGATGCAGGAGAAACCACTCCCAACTTATGTCTCACATACTTAAATTGTTCCTTGGAAATATTTTTGGTGAATATGTCTACAATTTTATCTTGAGGTGGCACATACTCCATTGTGACCTCTTGATTTACAAACTTTTCTCTTAAGAAGTGATACTTGATTGATATGTGTTTAGTTTTGGAGTGCATCACTAGATTCTTTGATATGTTAATAAAAATTAAATTATGAAAAATAATAGAGATATGTGACTAGTACTCAACTTTGATGTCTTTGAGTGTTTGCTTTATCCATAAGACTTGAGTGCAATATGCCATTACTACTACATACTCTGCTTCTATTATATAAATAGTATCTAACTATTAATTTTTGCTCAGCCATGAAACAAGTCTATTTCCAAGGGAAAATGCACCACCACTAGTGGTTCTTCTATCATCCACACTTCCTACCCAATAAACATCTATATATGTTCTCAAAGTGAAATCTTCACTTTTAGGATACCATAAGCCATAGTTAATTGTGCTCATGATTTATCTAAAAATTATTTTCACTACATTGACATGTGATTCTTTGGGAGAAGCCTAAAATCTTGCAACCATGTACACTACTTACATGAAATTTAGTCTTGATGTAGTTAGGTATAACAAGATACCTATCATTAATATGTACATAGTCTAATTTATATCAAGGGACTCATCCTCTTTTCTCAACTTGTATTCAATTATCATGGGAGTACTATCTAGTTTTCTATCTTCCATTTCAAACATCTTGATCATTTCCTTTTCTTACTTGGTTTGGGATATAAATATCCCTTCATCAAATTTTTTTATCTATATACCAAGGAATAAATAAAGTTCTCCAAGCATAGACATCTCAAAATAACTTTGCATTTGTGTAGAAAATTCATTGAACATTATGTTGTTACTACCATCAAATATGATGCCCTATACATAAACAAAAAAAATCAATATATGCTCACCTTCTGATTTGAAGTATATATTTCTATCTACACATCTTTATTTAATCCTTGTTATTTCATGTACTAGTATAATCTTGAATACCATGCTCTAGGTGCATGTTTTAGACCATACAGATCTTTCTTTAATTTTCACACATAATCATCTTCCTCTAACAACTAAAAAGCTTCAAGTTGTTCTATGTAAACTTCCTCTTCTAGGTTTCCATTCAAGAAAGTAGACTTAACATCCATTTGATATAATTTGAATTTATTGTAAATATAAAATACTAGAAACATTATTATAGATTCCAATCTAGAAATTAGAGAAAATATTTTATCAAAATATATGCCCTCAACTTGTGCATATCCTTTGCACACTAATCTTTCCTTATTCCCTATAATAGTTCCATCCTCATTGAGCTTGTTTCTAAAGACCCACTTTTTACCTATCACATTTTTGTTTGAAGGTCTTGGAACTAAATGACAAGTTTTATTATTTTCAATTTGGCTCAGTTATTCCTCCATGGATTTTACCCAATTCTCATCCTTGTTGACTTCAATGTAGCTCTTAGGCTTAATTTTATACATTAGAGCAAAACTTACTTTCTCCTTATTCATTATATCTCTTCTCCTTATTTAAACTCCTTCATTCTTAATTATAATGATATGATCTATAGGATGATCCTTATAAATAAATCTTGGAGGTGCCTTTTAATTTACTTCCTCATGTTCTTCATTAGTTACTTCATATTTAGAATCTAATTCCTCACCATAGATTTCTTTGTCAGGTTAAACATATTTCATGCCTTCTTCAACCTTGGCATTGATTATCTCTACAATCTTGTGTATCCTTTTATTATAAAAAATGTAGGATTTGCTTTGGGTGGAATAACCAAAAAAAAATCCTTCATCACATCTTGAAAAAAAGCTTCAAAATTTGTCTTCCTTTATATTAATGTAACATATACTTCCAAACACTCTAAAGTACTTAATAGAGTTAGGCTTTCCATACCATAGCTCATAGGGAGTTTTATCACTATTTACCCTCAGTTGAAATCTATCTAAGATGTATACTACCATTTCTAATACTTCTCTCTAGTATCTATTAGGTAACTTGGACTCTTTTACCATTGTTCTATCCATCTCCTTGACTTTCCTATTCTTTATCAACAACTCCATTCTGCTATGGAGTCCTTGCTTCAAAGTAATGCCTTTTTATCCCATGCTTCTCACAATACTCTACAAACTCATTTTAGGTGATTATCCACCTTTATCATATCTTAAGAATTTGATGTTTTATCCAATATCATTCTCTAACATGGCCCTAAAGATCTTAAATCTCTCAAATTCCTATGACTTGTCCTTAAAAATGGTTACCCATGTCATTCTTGAGTAATCATCTATAAATAACATTAAGTATCTCTCTCCTTTATATCTTCTTATCTTAATAAGACCATAAAGATTAGTATGAAATAATTATAGAGGCTTTGTAGTTGAATACTCATTTATTTGAAATCTAAACCTTATCTTATTACCTAGTTGACATTCATGTCAAGTATTGTCTATAGGTTTGGCTATCTTGGGCATGTGTCTAACATTCTTATTTGTGCTTACTTTGACTAGGATATCAAAGTAAATATGACCCATTATTCTATGCCATAAACAAATCTCATCAATATCTCATATTAGGTATCTATTACCATTTACTTCAACAAGATTATAGATATTTATTTTAATCCTTTTCCCTTATGAAACTAGTCTTCCAAATCTTTTTAACTTGTAGCCTTCAACATCAAATATGACATCATGTGTAGGTAGTTTTCCATCAATGTTCAAGGTTCCTTTACCTTTGATATTTATTATTATATTATCTCCTAAGTTGATATATCCTTCATTAAATTTACTCAATTTGATGAACTTGCTCTTATCACCAGTCACATGTTTTGATCAACCAGTATCTATTACCAACAAATTTTGCTCCTTGGCATAGAGTGTAGTTTGAGCAATCATAGATTATTTTTTCACTCTCCACACATCCTTGGGTTTCTTATATAGTTTATTTTTCTCATTTTTAGATACTTGTGAACCTTTCTTCACACTATGAGGCATGCCTTTCTTATTACTTTGTGTTTTTGGTATTACAAAGTTTTTCCTAGATTGTTTAGTTGTGTGACCAAAATTATTGCAATTATAACATATTACATTTATATCTAACAAGGTATAAATTGAGTTTATACTTACAAAATGTGTTCTCTTTTTAGGTAAAACTCTAAAATCAATAACTCTATGACCAAACTGATTAAAAATATAAAAATAACCATAGAAAGATGAGGAATACCTGGTCATAGAATTTCTTTGTGTAGTATGAGGAGCTCTTCTATACTCTAGATTATTCAAGTCTCTCACATTTGTGTATCCATCTGTATCAGCTACCTCTATCTCATTTTTATCTTCATGATTTTTTTATCCATCAACTTTCTTCACATTAATAGTGTTTGAGTCTATCTTTGTATCCTTGAAATATTTATCTTTATTTTCCATAGAATATCCTTCTACTTTGAAGTTGTCATATATCTTAGTAGATGTACTAGTTATAGAAAATTTTCCTTTTTCATAACCAAGACCTAATCTCTCTTTTAAGGGCATTTAAGATTTGATTAATTGATTAATAATATCTAATCCTCCTATCAACTTCAAACTTTTGTGTAGTTGTCCTTTATCTTTCTTAATCTCTTTTCTCAAATCCATTATATTTTATTTTAACTTCATGCACTCATTAGATTTAGATTGTAGTTCAAGTTTGACAACATATTCTATTTTTTTGGTCTTTTCAATTTATGTCTTTAGGTTCACTACCATCTGATTAAATTTCTCAATAATTTTGGATATATTCTCAATTTACTTTTGTCTAAGCTTCTTCTATCTTGAGTTCTCTTTTCTTAACTTGTAAATTTTGTCTAAATCATAGATGAGTTCACACTCTAGGTCCACTTCTCATTCTTCTTCATCATCTAAGTCTTCAAATTCTTCTTGATACATAGAAGTTAATCTTATTATCATGAATAGGAGCTCATTTTACTTAACCACAAAGGCACAGTCATGTTCACCATTTGAACTATCACTGTCATCCAATGAATCATTGTCTTCTTTTGTGTATAGGCCTTTCTTATTTTGTAAGAATTTCTTCTTTTTGGAATAGTGAGGTTTCACATTTTTACTATTATATTCTTGCTAAGTGTTATCCTTCATGTTATAAGGGCATTAGTAGAAAAATTTCCTACTTTACCATAGTTAAGACATTTGAAGGGTAAATTACCTCTCTAATTTTTAGACCCTCTTAATCTTTTGAAAAAATTGGCTTCTTCTTCATTAGTCTTCTCATATCTGAATGAGGATTATTTTGATTTTACTTTCTTGGCTAATTTTAATGTAACTTGTCTCTTGATATTATCTTATTTTCCCATTCTCATCTCATAGGCAATGAAGGTTCCATACAACTCATCAACAATGAGTTTATCCATATCTCTTACTTCCTCTATTGTAGATATTTTAGATTCATACCTTGATGGCATAGATCTTAGGACCTTTTTAATAATGACTAATTTCTTCATCTCTTCTCCAAGGCCTCTAATTGTATTGACTATTTCATCCACTATGTGGATATAGTCTATAATTTTCTTTTCCTCATTCATTTTAAGTCTTTCAAACTTACCTTTGTAGGTTTGTAGCTTGGCCTGATTTACCTTGTCATCTCCTTCATAGATGATATTTAGTTTATTCCATATATCTTATGTATTTTTAGAATACATCTCTTTGATAAAATATAAATTAGACAATCCACATAGAATAGCATTCTTATCCTTGACATTACTCTCATATGCTTTTGTGGTAACCTAGTCAAAAGGAGTTGTAATAAAAGCCATATATCTATTCACAATAAACATTCATACATCAAAACCTAATGAATATAGATATGATTTCATTTTAATGATCCAAAGCACATATTTAATTCCATCAAAGAGAGTTTTTTTATTTGAGGAAGAACCTTCTTGACTAGCTATTTGTGTTCACCTTCCAATATCTACCTGAGTTGATTAAGCTTTTTCTAAGGAACCTGAGATCTAATACCAATTTTTGGAACATAACTAGATACTAATAGGGCGTGTGGATTAGTATATTGATTAAATTAGTCCTTTTAAAATCATTTTAATGTATACTATAACTATATGTAGAGATCACAAACACATAAATAGACACGACATAAGATATATCATGGAAAACCCAATATGGGATAAATTACCATGAGAATAACTACTAGAATATTTCATTTACAGTCCATAATTACAATAAAGAACCTTACTAGTTACAATGTTTAAGGATCCAACCCTAAGGAGACACTGATCCCATGATTTAAAATCTTAAACTCTAAAGAAACACCCACTACTTAACTAAGCACCAACTCAACTAGTCTAATGGCACCAACCAATCATATCTACTATGGAGCTATAAATCCAAATTATAAGTTTGATTTATAAAATAATCCAATCCTCTATTCTCTATTAAAGTTCTAGTCTATAATGGCTCATGCTCTGCACTTCATCTCTCTTATCTTTCCTTCTCTACCCCTCTATCTCTGTGTCTCTATATTTCACTATTTGGCATAATTCAACAACTCTGACATCTTTTGCCTATGTCCTAGATGTCATATATATAAAATTTTGATCTAGGGTTCTGTATCTTCTCTATGTTAACACTAGTTTTCTAACACATCATGCTCAATTCTAGACTCAGTTTATATGACTTTTGGTGACTTTTCTAACACATCATAATTTAGGTGACTGTAATTTTATTGTGTCTTGAACTCATGCAACACTACCATGCTTTTTGGTCTCATTACTATCGATATCATTTAATAGACTCTAGTTTTTATGCACATGCATTATTACATAGATTTGATCAATTATAGTAATCAATCTTGTTATCTATATCATGATTTACAAATCAACTATAAGTTCCTACACGTTTCAATGCTTGACCATTAAAATTATCATATATTTATATATTAACCTTGGATTTTAACTTTGGTGCCATGATATGATGATGCATATTCAATTTTCTCATCTTTAAAATGCATCCATTTGATTGATCTCTAATAGGATCACACTTTCCATTGGATCCTTGTACACTTCCAAACATTAACTACTCTAATTTAAAATGTGTCTATTGATCTTCTTGATTTGACCTCCCATGTGCCATTAGATCCTAATAGTTTCACAAATGTTATCTTTGTTTATGGTTAAAAGTTAATCTCTTTATCCCATCTTGCTACTTCTTGAGTCTATCAAATGTTTACACTTCATTTATCTTCTCAAAATTTCTCATTATTTAATTTTACACTATGTTGATAAACCTTAAGCACTTTATTCCATTAAGCCTATTTATTCCATTCGATCTCCTTTACATGATCACCCACTCACCGCCAAATTTTCTAACAATATCTATCTTTATATATGCTTAACTCTTGAGAATGTGACATTTTTTATTAATGCATGTATTCTACACATTAACTATTAATTATTACTATTAAGACACTTGGCATCCTTGCATTGATAATTGACTAATTGAATTTGAATTACACCATAGATTTACTATTAAATTCTCCATGATTATGACCCTTGTCACTAACATGTTTACATTGAGGTTCCTTTAACAAATTGACTTTGTTATGCTTCATTGTATCTTAAACATATAATTAAGTACTATCTTTTGATCAAGTTGGGATAAATATAAAGTCTAAGACTTAGGAAATATTAAGTCCTTTGATCACCGCTCAATTTGGTAATTGCTAGGTCAAAGGGGTTGATTTTATAACAATGATAAAGGCTTAAGTTATAACTTAAGCTATATAGTCTATGTTATATCTAGTCAACATCAAAATAGAAAATATTGCGAATGCCATCAATTGAACCCTTAGGTTTTACTAAAAAACCCTATAATGTTTGAGATCAAACACAATTCTATTTTGGGCTCATCACACTTCATATGAACCTATGTACCATATTTCTAAGATGCTCATAAAAAACCCATAATATATCTTCTATCTATTTCCTTTTCAAATGTCCATAAATTGTATTTGTAAAATCAAGACAATTTTTTAGGACCCTGTGCAAATTTGACTATAGGGACTATTTCAATATGCTTGGAAGGCTAACTTTACACTTACATAATTCTTATGGCACTTATTTACATGACTTCAAATCTGGTGCATAATAACTAGGGCCTAATGTGATCATCACCATATCACCAACTCCCCCAAACTCATTCACACATAGAAATGGTGATGTCAACAAACTACCTTCTTAGGTTTTCCTGTCATAGACCCAAAATGTTTAGATGATCAATATGAAGAACAAGATTAATTCCACTCATGCACACAAGCATTTCAATCATTCTTGACCTTTGATAATATCCCTTGCACATCCTCAAATCAAAATACTCAGTCCTAAACATCAATGATAATCATATTTCTAATAACCAAAGGGTCCCTTACCATGATAATATCACTAGAGTGGTTTCCAAATCCTCTATTCAAGAAACAGAATGTGATAACCCTAAATAGGTCCTATGTTTTCTATATGTACAAATTAAATTTGAAGTAAAGTAAAATATAATATAGTTATCACCAAATATTTTCCCATAAAATGGTGTTAATAAACATAAAAATTAAACATGCATAGAATATCTATAATTAAGATGATGTATAAGAAATCCTAATACATGGGAGAGAAGCATATAAGCTAAAAAATGCAAATCTGTCTACTTTAACAAGGAAGAGAAAAGTTAGGAAAAATTACCTTTTAATACAAACCCATTGAGCCTTAATCTCTCCCTTTTCCAAGGTGATTCATAAGAGGTTGTTATGGTATGCAAGGATAACAAGGATAGGTCAGATATAGGATACTTGACATCTCCACAAGACAAAATTAATATCTCCAAGTGTAGTATTAGATCCCTAAGCAATTATACTCAAGTATAATGGTGGATAAATTGATACAAAGTATATGATATTCTTCTTCTTCTCTACCTTAAAAATTGGAAAAAAAGATGTGTATATATATATATATATATATATATATATATATATATATATCTAGATCTAACCATAAACACTTTTAAGAGTTTCACCAATTGAAATTGACCCTATATCATTAATTCATAAAATCAAGTTAGGTCATGGACTAGGTCAGCTAAGTTTGATAGAGTCCCATAACGTGTAAATATAATTTAATTATAGGGCTAGCCCAAACTGACTTTGTTCATTAAAATTCAAAAATATATTTTTGGCTTAGGTGGGGGTTATTTAGGGTGGTGAATGTCTTGGAGGAGTGTGTAAGTGAGGAGGAAGATCTTAAGGAAGTGTATAGGATATGGTTTTGTATATTAAAAGTGGTGGTATAAGGGAAAATAATCTTGTGAAACACCAATGATCTGCTCACCCCTTTTTGGTGCACCCTTTAAGGTGCATAATCAATGAGATTGAGACTCGATAGGTTCCTACAAGAGAGAAAGCATCAATAATTGATAAAGTTTGGAAATATCATCAGTATACAATATATTTAGCATTATTATATCTAGATATTAATCATGCTACACTCACATTTTTTTACTATTTATTACTAATTTAAACTCAACATATGTACATAATAGCTCTTATACAGATTTGTATTATATGTTCATGCATACTTTCATTTCTATATTTCCTACTTTAGACTTGATTATATCTATATGTTTCTTCTATTCATGGAAATTTAAATATTTCATTTCTCTTTTTATCTATGTCACTTTTTCTCATAGTATGTATGCCTTAGATATGTGTCCATGTACTTTTGTATGCCTTCATGATTATGTATACATGCATGTGAATATATCCTTCTATACAGTTCTAATCCAACATGCTTATTGGTTACATATGTTGACATTTGAACATGTCCTTGTATGTCTTATTTTCTTAGATTTAGTGCCATGTGCCTATGTACCTTGTATTGTCACCAATTAGCCTACTTTGTGTGCCTCATATGTTTTGTATATATGATTTCTTGTATGCATCATGGACATGACACTTTTTTATTAATTGTTACACACACTAGTTTTAGATGCCATGAGGGACCTCATGCATCTCTACTTCCCTACTTGGGTTCCATGATGGACATCATGCCCTATCCCCCTAGGTAACTACTTAATTTTCACATAGATTTGTTGTTACATACATTATGATATCTATCCTAATACCCTTGTGAATGATAGACATGACATGCATATTACATTACAAACTTATGCTCATACTATCTTACATTTTTATGTTATGTGTACACATTATATTGGATTATTACACAATTATCATATATTCTCCAAATAACACACATTTTACAAAGATTTTTCTTTTGCAAATAGTTCTTGAATAGGTTAAACATCTCACCTAAAAAGATGTGGATTTAATAGGGGTTTATCAAAAATATCAAGCTCCTATAATGAATTAATATTACATTTTTAGTGCATAGGACCAAATTATAAAAATCAAACTCAAGTAAACATAGTGGGAAAATAGTGACATAGAAAGTAGTGCAATTGCATAAAAATTATAGTAAAAGGACACTAGTACCCAAATTGGGACACTATAAACACATTTATAATAATGGTACTACTATTTATAATATGGAGCTACCATCTAGTATCCTTAATTTCATAATAACCTAGACTATCCAAAAAAGTACTATAGGTATAGTATAATTTTTCACATGATTAGTTACATATTTATCATTTTTGCTTAGATTCAAAACAATTTAGCACAGATTCATACTAGTTTGATTATATTGGGGCATCATGTATGGCATGTCCATTCATATATTTAGTTCATATACCTAGTTATAGATTTTTACAAATTAATTTAGAATCCATATATTTAGATATCATATTTGGGGGTATGTGCATGACACATTACTTTTTTATGCTCACTTACACATAGGTTGATTAGATGAAATGAAAAATTCCATGTCATTCACTATGTTTTATACATATGACATCATATCATAATTTTCACACCAATTTCATGAATTCTCCATATATAGTGGTTGGCATTCCTGAGTGGCCCAGAGCTACCTAATATACCTGAGTGGCCATAGAGTGGACATACCTAGTTAGAAATTTCCAATTACATTGCACAGTTTCATTTTCAAATGCATATACTACACATGGGTGAGAAATGATGGAGTAATATCTTACTTAAATTATTAAACCACCTACATGATATAGTTGGACACAAAATTAGTCCAATCCAAACTATTAACAAGTCATGATACACCAAGCAAGGGTGGGAAATGATGGATTCAAAACCAAATTGAGTTCTTAAGACACCCACCTATGAGGATTGAGAAAGCCATCATCTCACTCCAATATACTAAATAATTAATCACTATTTACATGCACACAGATAGGGTGTCATTAGCTTTATGCATTGGTTCACGTACCCAATGTCCTTTGATCTTTCTTATCTCTTTACTCAATTTTACTTCTTTACTCACTTTAGTCTTTGATTTGGACATCTCTTAAGTATGAACATAATTATTCATGATTGACTTGTAGGACATGTATTGGATCATGCTTCACATACTTATACCTATATTCACAACCTTATCCTCTTAGGTAAGTCTAAGTAAGCTTCTTTTTCCTTTATACTAATCATTTAACTTTGTTATATTTCTAGCATAAAGCGGTGGAATATAATCACCTAAAAGTGGTATTTGAATGCTGAAAGTGATACTTGAGACTACCTATCCATATATTATCCATAGACATATCTTAGATCATATTATCACACTTATCTATAATTTTTTTGGGCCACAAGCATCCCTCGTCAGCACTAAATAAGTCCTAGACCCTCATTCTTACATCATGTCCCTTCGTGCCTAGTGTTGTACCACTTGGACACTAAAGCCATAATAAGGATACTAGTCATACATGGTTTTGATGTCCTAATAATGGAAATATTTCCAACTAGGTCAATACTATATAGGATGGGATATGACATTAGGATCATGTTTGTGACACTCAAACTAGCTTCTACCTTAGTTTCCAACCTCCAAATCATCTAAGTTGTTTTGTAGATAATTTATCACTTGCACTACTTATTATTATTTTCAAAAAGATGAAATCTAGTCAATTATATAAAAAATTAGTGGATATATTTATTTTTTATTATTACCTTAATTTAGTATATTCATCTCTTTAACAAACATAGGATTTACATTCACTAAGTCCTAAAAGGTTAAAACACATGCCAAGGCATGGGTGAAGGAAATCAAAGAAAAATTTGGAAATTGATGAATAATAGAACACATCTTGAGGTGAATAAGATTTTTAATGGATTTAATTAATTATTTAAATATGTCATTCATTCATCTAAATCAGTTTTGAATATCTTTTGTTACTCTAATGCATGTGCAAGGAGGTATGGGAAGTTCTCATGCATTTTTAAATGGAAAAAAAAATAGTTTTCTATTGGTTTTCAGGTGGGTCAATGATTATGGAATGATTCTTTATCTTCATATATTTTTATAGTATAATATCCAACTATTAGGAACTTAAAAAATATTTTATAATGTTAAGATAATTCAAATATCACTCAAAATTGATTTTACAAGCTTAAAATTGCCTCAAATCCAACATGATATCTTGGTGGAGAGATTGAAAAGATTCAAATTATTTATATGAAGGTTTAATATGTTGGTGCACTCTAATTTCATGGTTTTTAGTCTCAAAAATAAGGCTATAGATTTATGAACAATTGTTAATAAGCAAGATTTCTCCAAAACCCTTCAAAACCCTATGTAGAGAGCATGAAGATTGAAAATTTGATTTTTGAAGTCTTTTGAAGATTTATAAAGAATTAATAATAATAATAATAATAATAATAATAATAATAATAATAATAATAATAATAATAATAATATCTATGCCCTAATAACTATCTAAATAGACCTTAAATGAATTTGCAATCATAATCAAAGGTGAGAATTCAAATGGACGTAGATGATTCACTATGCATGACCAATGAGCACCTATAGGCATGCATACCTTAAAATGCCTTTTTAGAGTATTTTTGAAATTTAACATTAACTTTAAATGATTTTAATATGTATACAATTTATATGCATTAATTTAAAAAATAATTACCTCTTGAGACTATGTGTATTTCAAAATATTTTTTTTTACTAAATTAGCATGCTTGTTGCCCTAGAGAGATCCTAGGTGCATAAAAAAGACCATAATTTGAGTTATAGAGATCCAAAACTTATGTATTTTAACTGAAGGTGGGGGGAATATTTTATAACTTTGTTAGTGTTATCATGTCTGTATAGTATGTGAGAAGAGATAAAATCCAAAATTATAGACCTATACATGTAAAAGTGTTGAAAATTAGTTCTAAAGAAGGCTAAAAGTGCGAGAAATCAAGTTATATTGATCAAAATTCCTTGAAAATATGTATATAAGTGTTAAAAGGTTTTATAAATGTAATAAATCTATTTTAAATTTTTTTTAGCTATTCATGAATTATGTATAATGCATAAGGTTTAGGTACCTAAGAAGCCTAGTTATGTTATCATTGAGATTATCTTGAGAATGCCAATTCATAGATTTTGTATGTACGCTAATAAATCTTGTTTTAGACCACTAGTAGCTTGATAACATGGATAATTAATTAATTAAATAAGATATATATCTCTTAATAACTTATCAATAACTAATGGATCTCACACTTATAAATTTGAACTAAGTCATCCCCAAGAGCCATTAAGGACACTGTGAGAAGCCTCAAAGTAATTGATATCAGGTATATGTTTCATGATATAAATTTTAATTTTAGATTTAAAAGTTTTAAATCATGTTCATGTAACTTTAAATTCAAGATAATAATGTGAACATATTCAATAAGATCATGAAATGAGGAGCTATAATTATGAATTATCAATGCACCATCATAATTTCCATTAAATAGAAGACCTCAACAACCTCAAGAAGACTACTACTCTAGTTCTACTCCATTATTATGATTCATGAGAAATAGAATGTAGTTTAAATAAATATCCATGTTTGGAAGGAGTATTTAATCATCTAAGGAAGACCATCTCTTCCCTCTACACCAAAATCAAGGAGAAAAATTCAAATCAATAAAAAGAATTATTTAAACTCTCCTCACAAGGTGGAGATTCATCATGAAACATTGAACTAGTTGGTTGAAGGATAAGTCAAGATTTAAATTCTAAGAGACAATTTTTCTATAAAATAATTTAAAATTTCTTGATCTTTGACAACTTCAGGCCTCAAACAAGGACTAATATGCCCTCCTCCCAACTTGGAGACCTTCAAACAAGTTTCAATACATTAGAGAAGAGAAGATGTCTATTAAACTTAAAATTTATCTATGTTTTATTTTTCATCCTTAATGAGGGCATTTATGAAAATATTTCATGCTTTTCCACTCACTAAAGTCTCATTTCAATATATATACTTGAAATTTATAAGTAATTTTATATACCTCTAGCTAGTTGTGGCTCATCCCTACCAAATTTTAGACTTTTAAACACTTCATTGAGTAATAAATAGTTGATTTTAATTTATCATATGTTGTGTTATTATGTGTAATTAAATAATTAATGATTTAAACTTGTGATAATTTTATCCTATCCCTAATTTATTTCTAATTTGGTGTACCTTTATGCAGGAAAGTTGATCTTATGTAAGTTGTAGTTTGTGTCTCTTAGAGTTTATGCAATTCATAGTTTTGATGAATTCCATTTGGACTTCCTAAGACAAATGGTCATCCTTATATATATTCTTATAGGTTTAATCCTTTATTAAAAACACTTATGCTTAAGATTCATCGAGGATTTGTGAGTTTTTTATGTGTGAGTGATCCTTGAGTTAATTTTGTATGTTGGGAGAAGAAAATAGATAAGTATAGCTATACAAAATATCCTTCAGATATTCATGCATTATGTAAGTAATTTTTGGATATATGTATTTTTAATATCCTCCACAACTTTTAAAAGGATATAAGGTGAACAGTATCCTCTTTTGGTGCCATAATATGAGAAGAATGTGAATAGTTAGGGACGGCAAATGACTATATATATGTATGCTTTTATGAAGAAGATAATGAACTTTTGTTGAGATCAATATAGGCTATATGGTTATGGTTACCTATTGTATTTATTATGGTTTTTCTTTGTGTGAAATTTATTATTAATGTTGAGATTAATTACATATAATTTACTCTAAATACTTTATGCATTTTCATGAAATACTAGTTAGTTATAAATTCTTCCTATCACATGATAATTCTTACTTGTCATACTTATTCTAAATATGACTTATCTACATCATCCTATGCACTTAGGTAAAACTTATATATCATTATCCTTAACATGTTCTATTATATCTAGAACATCTACTAACAATGGTGTGGTGAGTGTGGAACACTCCTTCTAGAGGAAACTATGCTAAGATGGCTATCAGGATAGAGGGACACTGAAAAATGGTTAAACCAGAAAGTATGGAATTTCATAGAACATGAATCTAAAAGGAATGGTATTAACTCAAGTGAAAATATTTAAGAGTATATATATGGATAAATATATGAAAATTTCTCATACAAGCTGCCCAATCTACTAACTAACTAGTTGCTAAGATTGGAATACTATTACTTCAATCCCAAAATGATACAAATAATTACCTAGACTAAAGAGAAGATAGAATAGTTGTTGAAAATGGAAATTGACTCGATGAGAGAGATAGACTATTGGGTCACCACCACTATAGATGGATACATCACAAAATTTATCATTCAAGGGTATATAACATTTGAACCTATGTAGGACTATTTTTCTTGAAGAATTTAAGTAAATTTTTTTACAATGACTACCATTCCTAATAAAGGTATTGGTTATGGATAATGTTATGATGCTTACTCTAACCAATATGGAGTAGTCACTTTGGGCATATGGGGGTGTGTGCACATGATGGTGAATGATGGATATATGAGTAAGTAAATATTGATCCTAAATCTAGAATGAAGATGAGAGGGATGAAGAGTTAGAATAAAAATATAAATTTAGAATGAGAACTATGATAATAGAATAGATGGAATAATCAGAAGAATACCCAAGTAGATGTGATTAGATGATGAACAAGTGAAAATATGTAATAAAAAAATGATGAATGAGGGATTAAGAAAGAAGATGATGAATTGTAGTAGATATAATGAGAGGATAAATAAGGAGATGAAGATGAGATGTGAAAATAATAAGGCAAAAATAGTTTACAAGTAGATCAGATAAATGATAGAGATATTGTTTAGCTATAGAAAAGGGTATTATTTGAAGAAGAGGAATTATGCAAAGAAATATAATACCATCATAAGTTAAACATAGGTTAAAGCACATTATAATAATAATAAAACACAAGAAAGAACCATTCATTAGAAGAACACACTTCCCCATAGCCCAATCTTTTATATTCTAATAGAAGCTTTCAACTAGGCAAATATGAAGGTGATAGTTGGGAAGGACCATTTAAAAAAAAAATGAACTATTAGGGTAATAAAATTCATATTAAATTTATTAAAAAGGCTTTAAATTCCATAGAGTTAGTTGAACCTAAACAACAAAAAGAAGGAAGCATAGGTAAACAAAGTGCACACAATAATTATCCTAATACGTAGAGTAGTACATAGGTAGGATCACTTAAAATGTAGCCTCCTTTGATAAGATATGTGAAAAAATATCCATCTATACCAATCAACATGATTACTTATCTAGGAGGATTCATAAACTTACCCCATTATGATGGGCCCATAGATCCTCAACAATACCTGTTGACTTGCAAAATGAGATGGCAAGATAAGGGCATCACTGATGAAGCTGTTCAAAAGTGTGAATTAGTAGGGGTACTAGTTGCTAGAGCAATAGAGTTTATATACCAAAGATACCTTCAGTAAGTAATCTTAAAAGACATCAAGGACTAACTGGTCAAATAATTTAAGGTCAAGAAATTCACCGGTCAAAATTTATAAGACCTAAAGGAGATATAGTAAAAGTTTAGGGGAATTAGTCTATGCATGTGACCATAGATTCTCTTATGTAATGAATAAGGTATAGTTTTCTTTAATAGATAAGGAAAAAAATACATGGTTCTTTGAAGGATTATGCCCTAAAATTAGGTTTAACACTACATAAAATGAATATGCCATGAAAGTAGATACTAGAACTATTACCCTACATGTACAATAGATTGAAGATTATGTAGAAGATCCTATTTACAATTCCAAGATTGAAAATACACTATAAGATTTCATGAAAAAGTGGAGCAATACCATGAGGTAGATAAGCATAAATTAAATTTATGGTGTATAGAGTGTAGAAAATAAAGACACCATAGAAATGATTGCTCTAAAGTCAAGATAAGATTTTGTGAAATATATTGAGGAGTTGGACATGTTAATATGTAATGTCATCTTATATAATAATATACCAAAACTTTCATAACATATATTAAAATTTATGCAAGTTGATTAACCATGATGAAAATAGCTATATATATTTAAAAGATTTGAACTAAGGCATCACTAAAAATGTATTCACCATCATTGTGTAACAAATGTCCTTAGCAATTCCAGTGATTCTAGGCTAAGAGGTAGATAAAGGCTATGTGACCGAGATGCATCCACAATGGATTGTAAGTTCATCATAGTATCAGCCTCAAGGTATAGTTGATTAGACCCATTATTCACCAAGATGGACACCTCCATCTACTCAGTACCAATATGTATCACCTTGGAACTCACCCATAATATAGTAATAACAAATATAATAGGACCCACCAACTATGCAATAGTAATTTAGAATTATAGATGACAATTAGTAACACTAGTATTGAAACACTACACAACCACAGGGAGGGTATTAAGGTGGATATCATTCCAATAGAGTAAGAACTTAAGGTGTATATAGAGGAGGACACCAAGGTGGTAGAGGTCATAAATATTAATGGCCTTATATGAAATGCTACCTATGTGGAGAATATAATCATGGCTAATGAGATTACCCAATGAACCCACAAAGGTATTCATATTATGCATATTATATAATCTCTGACGATCATGACATAGAATATTAACCTATTTTAGAAAAATAAAGGAAGCATAAGGTTGTCTGTAATGAGAATATGGTGAGTGTGAAGTCTAAATAAAATGTGTTATTAAATGTCATGAAATTAAAACAACCCATAGAAAAAAAAATTCCTCCACTCAAGATGCCACAAGATCAGGGGATCTAAAAATCTAAATAAGAGAAGTACCTAGATTGATCTATAGAAAAGAGCCTCACGTATGAAGTTGTGTAGATGTTGAAAAAAAATCAGCATTAGGAGACTGTTGATGCTGATGTTGTAACAATTAACATGTAAATGTAAGGCCAAATTATGCACATTATGCATCAAGATGGAGTTGTCACTGCACTCATAGATCTCTTAAAATTGTTAAGTATATTATGTAATGAATATATCTCATAAGACATAATGAAAATGCTACATATCCTACTAAAATGTGCATAGTGTGGCCAACAAAAGGTATAAAAATTTGTTTGGTATGCTAGGATGAAGAATCCTTGGGATGTTGATACATGAATTAATATTGAAGTTACTGGTTATGAAATCTCAAATGCTATCTTTTATTTTGGTAGCATAATTAATATGATTCCTAGATCTACATGGGAAGCTATCAGATGACCAAATATAGGCTATAGCATATTAACTTTGAGCCTAGCTAATAATGCGAAGGTTGACCGTATTGGTAGATCAGAAGATGTATAAATCAAAGTCATAAACTTATATATGTAGGGTGAATTTAAAGTCGTCGACATGAAGATTGAAACAACACATTACCTTACATTAATAGGTATAAGTGTGCATATGATGGTGAAATGACTATCAATACAATGAAAAATCAGCTCAAGGCACATCAAGGTGATAAATTTATTATCATTTTTATTAATAGAACACACAATCCTTACATAATTCTAGCTAAACTAGAATCTCCATATGTTACACAAGAGACCAATTGGATGAATGTGAATTATAAGGAAAACCCAAAATATTTGTGTGCATATGAATGTAAATATATATACCATCATACCAAATCATAATTACAATCATTACTAACTTAGTAACTGAAGACATCAAAATAATGGAGGCCCAAACTACTAGTTACACAACTAGTAGTAAATCAATTTGTTATCAAAGAGTGTGTGTCTATCTACAGAATCCCCTACTAGGTCATCAGTTAGTTTCCTTTATCAAGTTTAATAACACATGTAAGAATACATAAATCTAATAAGGAAAGGAAATTTTACATATGAATTAGCTTCATCTCTTAGTGGTGACTCAGACACCCACCTCTTAAATTAGGCCTGAAGTGACCATGAACTCTGATAAATGTAAATGGTCTTTGTGTATGTGTGATAAATTTCCATGTATTATGAAATAGTAGACATAAATTATTTCATTATTTTATTTCAAGTTCATATATTAACCATCAACCAATGAGCTATCACTCTAAATTATGCCTTATAAGGAGTTGTTTTGATATGTTAGGTAACTCATCAGGATAGTTAGTTGGAGTGGAATGATGTCTATGAACTTAAGATCATTAGGTCTTAGTTACCATAATTTATCTACACCAATTATCCATCCTTTCAAAAATGTGAGTGCCATAAAATTAATATACATAAATGTGTTGAAGTCTAGAATGAGGAACATGTGGAACCAAATTATTGGGTTCACATTTTCCACTATACACTTCATTACCAGTATCATGGTACATGCACCAAGAGTTTATAAGGGAGACCAAATATTGGGTATAAGTATATAGTTATTTTATACAAAAAAATTTCTTTGAAGATTAAAATCCACTAGTTCATAATTCACTACAAAAACTCAAGTACTTTTGATGCTAGGGGTGTGCAGAAGACTTGAGCACTATAACATAATCTATTGTGCAGAAGAATGTAACCTATGATCTTAATGAGGCATTACAAAGGTATAAAGTTTCTATGAATGAAGAAAAATATCTAACATAACCATGCCATCACATATAACATGAGGTAAAAGACATTGATGATTTAGACTTTGATGGTGACCTAGATTTGAAGGATTTATTTGAATATGAGTGACCTATATAAGCACTCAAGAACACCAACGTAAAACCCACTAAAGAAGATAAGCTATGTAGTATCCAAATTCTTGAATAGAAAGGGAAGCAAAGGATATAATAATCCATTAATGAATAAAAATTCAATATTGATCAATAACCCCTCAAAAATCATGTCACAAATATCAAGACTGAGGAGGTCCCCAAATTGGCAAACCTCAGTGACTATTGGATGGAAGCTAAAATATCTTAAGTGATAAATTTATAATGGATTATCAAAATGTTTTTCCCATAAAATTATCAGAAGTTTGATGTGTTTATCAATTTTGATGAGATGCATATTGAACTAAAGGATTGTGCATGGCCTATAAAAAAGCAACCATATAAGCTCAATCCAAATATGAAGATAAAAGTAAAGGTTTAACTAGATAGAATGAAAGATGTAGGAATAATATATTTAGTAGAAAAGGTAGATTAGGTAAGCCCCATGGTAGTTCTACCCAATAAAATAGTAGAAATATGGGTATGTGGGGACTATCATATCTTTAATGATGCCTGCATAAATGATCTATTTCCAAATCCTTTTACAAATGAAATTTTTGAGTCTATCACAAGACATGAAGTTTATTCTTTCATGGATGATTTTATTGGATATAATCAAATACCGATTATAAAATAAGATAGAGCCAAAATAACATTTACAATGGAATGGGTTTCTTTTGCATATAAAGTCATGCCTTTTGGCTTGAAAAATGCACCTATGGTGTTTTCTCATGTGATGGTTATGACATTCAAGGATTTCATTCATGAATTATTATAAGTTTAACTTAATGATTGGGTAGTCTTCTCATTTTTCAAAGATAATTTGTCTAAGCTATGTTTAATGTTGGAATGATGTTGAGACCTACACATTGCTTTGAATCTGAAGAAAAGTTTATTTTTTGCACCATTTAGTGTTTTTAAGGACATGTAATTTATAGCAAAGGAATTCTGGTAGATCAAGAAAAAATCAAAGTCATCCTGAGTATGCCTCCAACTATCAATCCCACCAAAGTTCACTCTTTCCTAGGGAATAGAAGCTACTATCACAAATTTATCAAAGGCTATGCAATTATTTCATCTCCTCTAGAAAGTTTAATATGGAAAAATGTGAAGTTTTTTTAGACTTTAAAATTCCAAACAAATTTCATCAAGATGAAATATTGAATAGTTACTATGCCCATAATTATATTTATAGACTAGGGTAAGCCTTTTCACATACATATGGATGCTTTAGGTATCACAATTGGTGTTATTCTTTCACATCCTAGAAATGGTGGGCTTGACCATACTATTCATTTTATTATCCAAAAAATGTTTGACATAGATAAAAATTATACAACCATAAAATGGGAAGCATTATCCATTATGTTCATACTTTAGAAATTCCAACACTATCTACTAGTGACACCACTCAAAGTCTTCGTAGATCATCAAGCCCTATGATACCTTGACAACAAGTTGATGTTAGGAGGATGAATCTATTGATGGTTGATGATATTTTAGGATTTTCAATTCTATATAAATGTAAATCTAGGAAGAGAGAATGTAGGACCAGATCATCTTAGCTACATATCAAATGGGGAAAATCCAAAAGAATTGCAAGAAGACTCTCCTAATGCTCTTTTTTGTGTTTCTATGATTGTTAATAATTTTGAAACCATTTACAAATTCATCTAACAAGTATTCTTTCATACACACTTTCAAGATCATGATAAGAAGTAGTTTTTTACTAGAGCACTACCATATACCATCATCAATGGGTTTTTGTATCACTTGAGGAAGGATGAAGTCATGTGCAGGGTTGTTCTAGAACATGAATCCATCTTTTTGCAATGGTTTATCCATTGCACTGCTACATAACTCTTGGAGGAAGATCATCAAGGAGTCATAGGAGGACATTGTTTGGGAGAATACATGACCAAAAATCTAATACAAAGTGGATTATGGTGGAATAATTTATTATAGGATGCACACAAAGTTATGTAGTAGTGCAATGTCTTCCAACACATGGATAAACCATTATAGAAAGATGAGTTTCATTTATAGCCTCTATTAGGTAATTAGCCTTTCAAACAATGGGGAATTGATTTTTTTAGACTGATAAACCCACCAAGCAAGCACAATAAAGCAAGTTACATCAATACTATGATCATAAATTGCATAGACTAAGTGTGAGCATTAGTTTTTTATTTTTTGGTGAGAACTGTATCACTGTATGGTCATTATATACATAATCATAATCTATAAGTATGGTAGTAATGATTCTATAAGAATTTTTGGTATGTCTCAAAACATTTTTGGAATTCCACATGCAGACCATTACTGATGATCTCTATCCATGGGTGAATTTAATTCTAATGAGGAGGTTGCATATTTAGAACTGTATTCACTATATTGGTTTGTAGATATTCTTTGCATGTCTCATATACTATTATGAACCAGTCCATATTACATACTATTTTATATGACTATTATTCTTATAGTTATTCTTTTCCTACATTTATTCTATTACAAATAGCATAATTCTAATCAATGGCCTGAAACCTATGAGGAACATCTCTCTGGACCACCTGGGGATTATGCAATAGCTGATAGATATATGTGGATAATGATTGATGTTAATGAAGATTTTTTTATCCATGTGGAGTTACATGGCTCATAAGTGATTTGTAAACTCCAATGATAAACTCTAAGTGAATTTTTAAAAGTATGGATTCTAAATTTATCAACTTATAAGATGTTGGAATGATTAAATCTGATTAAAATCTGATCCAAATATCATGTTTCAAAACTAAAATAAAGTGATTTGATAGATCACATCAAATATCCATTGAAACCATTAGATGTTTCATTAAATTTTTTATTTTGATTAAAATTCTAAATTTATAATCTGAATAATAACTGAAACTGAAATGCTAAATTAAATCCAAAGATCATTTATGGGGTTTGAAATTCCTACGTCCTCGGGTTCTTAACAAACTGATTCATTAATTATTGTTAAATTTGCAAGCCAAATAATAATTACAAACAACAAAAGATCATGTCTCTCTACAATAATAGTGATCAGACCTTAGAAAGACCTTGGATGACTCAGCACATCCTTCACCTTCCTGAATCACACATAGAGGCTTCTCCAAATCAAAATTGGCAACTTATATAGCTTAAAAATGGAACCACAAATTCTCCAAAATGGGAAAATGAATATACTTTATAGAGCATATCAAAACTATAAACAACTTTTTAGTTTACTCCGAGCTCTGATTCGGCCTCTAAGGGCTCTAAAATGACCAAATACTATAAGCGGGTCTATAATTTCCCATACACAGTCGGCCAGAAGCTTGCCTTTAAATACAAATTCGCTCCTTTAAAATCACTTAGAAGTCCATAGCCTAAGTATTCAAGGCTTATCCCTTTTTCATGGGAGGTCAGTGGTTCAAGTCTTTGACCTACCTTTTTGGGCGCTTAGACTTATTCCTTTATCCCACATTTGTAAGTTGGAACAATTTTCCAAGCTTTAAAAGTTGAGCAGCCTCCTTGCATAATGTTAATGCCCCCATTTTAGTAGGCTTGAGGCACCAAATATATCTTGGTTGTTGGTTGGGCACCAAGCTTAGTATATACAATAAGCCTTGTCCTCTTTTCATGGCATAGGACATGGTCTCATCTCCAACCTCGAGGCATGTCGCAAGGCCAGAGGTGGTATGCTCTCACAGTTTCCAATGCATAGTATGTAATCCTGAGGTTTATGGCATGGATTTGACTTGGAAATGTGTTGGATGGCATGGAAATTTTGTTCTCCCAATGACTACCATGCATCACCCCTTGATTGGTCCACTTGGCATGCCCTCATTGCACCACGTCATCTTATGACACCAAATTTTTACTTGTCGAACCAAAACTTTAGTAGCCTATAACTTTTGCATACGGTGTCCATTTTGAAAAATGCAAAAAGCATCAAAAATATCTTGATGATATTTATGCTGTGAAATTGGTTTCATCATTATTTGGAAACTTTTTTTGAAATGAAATATGGATCACACCTCCCTAAAAAAGAGGCTTTTGGTCTCCAAAAGTTGACTATCACCTGAAATCTTATAACTGGTCTACTACATCCATGAAAATAGAACCCAATCATAGAAAATATATATAAAAATAATTCACAATCAGACTATAAAAATTACTAATCTAAAAGCATCAGTATGTAAATCTAAAACTGCAAAAGTGATTACAACATATCAAACTACCTGCCCAAATGTCACATCCTGTAAAGCGGTGAATTGCCAAAAACTGAAACAACTCCCAATGTAACTACAAGACAATTTTATAATGCTAAAAACATAAAATAAATTTTGTGTATATGTTGCAATACAATTCCCTATTATGGGACTTATATGCTAAGCAAATGCAAACAACCAAAAGTGTATGCTGCCTTTTTTCTAAACATTCCCATAGGGTCTTAACAATGCATTTATACATCCATGTGCCAAAAATAGATACATTCAAAATAGCAGTCTAATAAGTATTTTAAGGAATTAACTCAACCTAAAACATGCATTCTACTATTATCTCCAACTAATCAAGTGAGTTCAAGTCCTCTAGACAACTCACATAGCATAAATAGGAGATTCAAAACCTTAGAGTTATCAAAAAGTGAGAATTGAAAAACTTCATATGATCAACCTGTCTTGAAGTGTTCCCACCAACTCTAATCTACATCTATAAAATCTTGTTCTCCCTTAGGTTAATTCATAACCATGCTTTTCAAAAAGAATGTAGTGATAATCCACTTAACCAATTCTTTCTTCCTAGTGAAATTGATTGTCTCTGTGGATTCATTATCAATTGCATATTGTTGACTTAACCTCTTAAATGGATTTTCACTTGTAGGTTTTACCTTATCCTAGGTTGTATTGTAAACTACAATATGTATTGAAGTAGCTTCATTAGCCTTAGTGAGAGGTTTGTAAATCATCTTAGTTCTAACATTACTTGAATGTGAAGATGCATGAAGCTTGAAACATCTATCAATCGTATGTCCACTCACTTTACAATGAGTGAAAACATTCTTCTTAGGTGAGGGTCCCCTTTTGCCAATTCCCATCTTATCATGAAAATGGTCTTTCAAACATGCAATCTGCTTAAACAAAGCTTTTCATTTCCAACAAGTCTTAGAACTATGGTTATTCATCCCACAAAAAGTGCATGGAAATGATTGCATTATCTTCTATACATTATATCCAAACTTCTTAAAAGTATCAATTGGATTAGAAGATTTAGTGTAAGAATCAGGAGGTGGAATCTCAATACCTCTTTTACCTTTACACCTTTGAACTAGTGGCCTAGAACCTTCGCTATTAGAAGCTCATCTTCCTTTAGCCATGGAAGAAACTTCTCCATCATCCACCTACACACTAGTATAACCCAAACCTACACAAAGAGGTCTATGCTCAACTTGAATTGGGTTAGATATACCCTGGCTATCTCTACCAAGTCCTCCTTTATTATAACCCATTTTAAACAATAATTTATATCTTATGCCCTTAGTGTATCTTTCAAAATCACCAAAAACAATATTACTAGAATCTAAATATAAAATGGTGAAAGAAGATGAAGATTCATGTGGTGAAAAACTTACACTACACTCAATCATAGTATTTGCATTTGAATTTGAAGGCTTTACCTTTCACACTCACCACATTTCAATCTAATCAAGAGCTCATCCTTAGACTTGAGCTCTAATTTTAAACTTGCAATTTACTCTTCAAGGGAATAGAGCTTGCATCTTAGGAATGCATTCTCATCCTAAATCTGGCTATTGATGCTTTCAAGCTCTTCCATCTTGGCTTTATGTGACAACTTGCCCATGGTTTCCTAAAAACACATTGATTCCAAAACTACACACTACAATCTAATTAAGTGATATTGAAAACCAATAAACTGAAAGCAACTGTCAAAACTCAATCAAAAGCTAACCCAACTTTCTAATTGCTCTGATACCAACTTGATTCATAAACTCCATTGATAAACTCTAAGTGAAGTTTTAAAATTATGGATTCTAAATTTCTCAACTTATAAGATGTTGGAATGATTAAATATGACTAAAATTTGATCCAAATATCATGTTTCAAAACTAAAATAAAGTGATTTGATAGATCACATCAAATATCCATTAAAACCATCAGATTTTTCAAATTCTTGATTTTATCCAATTTCTCATAAATGATCAATTCATTAAATTTTGTATTCTAATTAAAATTCTGAATTTATAATCTAAATAATAACTAAAACTAAAATGCAAAATTAAATCTAAAGATCAAAACACAAAAATTGTTTACGGGATTCAGAATTCCTACATCCCCAAGTTCTTATCAAAATAATCCATTAATTGTTGTTAAATTTGTAAGCCAAATAATGCTTACAAACAAAAAAATATCATGTCTCTCTGAAATAATAGTGATCAGACCTTTGAAAGACCTTGGCTGACTCATCACATCCTTCACCTTCTTGAATCACACGCAGAGGCTTCTCCAAATCAAAATTGGCAACCTCTATAGCTCAAAATGGCATTACCAATTCTCCATAATGGGAAAATTAATATACTACATAGAGCGTATTGGAATTATAAAAAACTTTGTAGTTTACTTTGAGCTTTGATTCAGCCTCTAAGGGCTCCAAAATGACCAAATACTATAAGTGGGTCTATAATTTCCCATACATAGTCGGCTAGAAGCTTATCTTTAAATACAAATTCGCTCCTTTCAAATAACTTGGAAGTCCATAGCCTAAGTGGTCAAGGCTTATCCATTTTTCATGGGTAGTCAGTGGTTCATGTCTTTGACCTACCTTTTTGGGTGCTTAGACTTAATCCTTTGTCCCACATTTGTAAGTTGGAATGGTTTTCTAGGATTTAAAAGTTGAGTAGCCTCCTTGCATAATGCTAACACCCCCATTTTGGTGGGCTTGAGGAGCCAAATATAGCTAGTTTGTTGGTTGGGAACCAAGCTTAGTATATATGCTAAGCCTTATCCTCTTCTCATAGCATAGGACGTGGTCTCATCTCCAACCTTGAGGCATGTGGCAAGGCCAGATGTGGTACGCTCTCACAGTTTCCAATGCATAGTATGTAATCCCAAGGTTTATGACATGGATTTAACTTGGAATGCATTTGATGGTGTAGAAATTTAGTTCTCCCATTGAATTCCACATGTCACCCCCTGATTGGTCCACTTGGTGTGCCCTCATTATGCCATGTCATCTTACGACACCAAATTTTTACCTGTCAAAACAAAACTTCAGTGGCCTATAACTTTTGCATACAATGTCCATTTTTCAAACTGCAAAAAGTGTCACAAAGATCTCGATGAGCTCTATGCTGTGAAATTGGTTTCATCACAATTTGGAAAAATTTTCTAAAATGAAATCTTGATCAATAATAATCCACTGATTGGCTATGTTTTTAATATTTTTGATATTTTCTCTTCCCCCATAAGGATATGTATTTCAAAAGGTCTAAAACAAAGTAGAGTATTTATAAGTTTTGAAAAATTGTAAATGTATTTGAAGTTAGAATTATATAAGTGGATGAGATTTGGCATGTGAGGCCATGGAGATTAAGAGTAAGCATAGTGTAGGTTCTCAAATGTATTTTTAATGGATAAAAAATTATAAAATTTTTAAATGTTTAGGGCCTTTTTGTCTTGGGATGAGACACATTTTAAGTTTGGGGGAGTGTTAGTAGGGTTTATTTTGTTTCAAGATGAGACATATTTTAAGTTGAGGTGAGTGTAAGTAGAGGTAAAGGGAATTATAATTTAATATTATTTTCTATCATTTCTATTAAAAAGGAGAAAATAGGTGTCAAAAAGGAGTTAAAAGGTCATAAGAGAGGAAGATTCATAAATGAAGGTGAAGAGCCATATGGAATCTTTTTAATCACTTATACAAGATATTTTAAAGTAGACCATTTTGAGTAAGTGAAAATATCATTTGGGTATCAATTTATTTATATTTATTATTTCCTATAATTTCATGTGTTTTCTTACAATTCTATTCATTTAATAGTTTTTCTTATAAATATATGGTTTATTTTATTCTTTCCACTAAAAACTACTAACATTGTGTGTGTCCAAGCAAGTTTAGGTATTTAATTTTGGTGCATAACCCCATAGTTAGCCTTAGAATTATATGAAATAGTTGTGTCTCTCTCTCTTTTCATTATCAAGGAGTAGTTTATGTGAGGATCAAGGTGATTAATCAAGAGAACCATCCCTATCTATATGTTTAGTTTTATTATAGGCTACATACAACCTAGAAGTGACTCCATTGTGTTAATTGGGTGAGGAAATTTGAAGACCTTTCTCAAGGGTGTAACTCAAAGTAACAATAAAAGGCTTATAAAAAGATATTGGTTAACATAATAGGAGATTGTATTTTGGATTAAATATTCCCAATAGAACATTATTGTGATAGTTTACTATATATAAATAACATACCCAATATGATATGAGGGTCTTGCATGTGGGATGACATTTCAATGCGAACAATCTATATGTTAGATAAAATTATAAAAACAAATTGATTTAGTGTGTGTATGTTATATACATAGTTAAAAATGAATATGTCTATGTTATGTGTTTGTTAGGTAAATGATGGGAATATGTTAAATATAATATTGGTCATTTCCTATGATTTCCATCCATTAGGGTGGATTTGTCTCTCATGAAGGTTTTGTGGAATATAACACTAAAGTTTGATTTTTTGTTTTCATCTTGAAATGACCATGTTATAAAATCTACAAATTTTGTATGTATTAGTTATGGTGATTATAATTTTGGAATCACCTCATCTTAATTTTAGAAACTTTACAAAACATTTTGTATAAATTTACCATAGTTCCTAAAATAATTGCTATAGGCTGACATGTAGTAGTTGTTAGAGGTTGCCCTGTAGTATTTGCTATAGGGTGACCTACAAAAATTGGTATAGGTTGACTTGATCATTTTCTAAAGGACACCTACAACAATTTACATAGGGTCACCTATAGTAGTTAACATATCTTTCCACATAGAATTTTTATTCAGGATGAGTTCTAATAGCTGATACATGCTAGCCTATAAAAATTCCTACAAGCTACCGTGTAGTAGTTTTCTATAGGTTGATCTATAGTAATTAGTATATAATAACATCATGTTTTTTAAAAAAATAATCAAATAATAAACACTATAAAATCATACTATAAGATTGAAATCATCACAAAAAAATATTAGATAATATATATACCATGTGCTAAAATGGATAAATAAAGATACAATGGGCACACCAATATCATAGTTGCATATAATATTGCTAAGAGAAAAATAAATGACTTATCTAGATGATATGTTGGTGGAAAACTAAGGTCTATAAAATATTACTAGTCACCTTCCTAGTTGAGATTTGAGTTTTTTTTTCATGCAAGATAAGATTATTCTCATGAATCTATTACTATGATAAAACCTTTTATAATACGCTCAAGTTTTATTGTTGGATGCTCCAACATTTGGAAGAGAGAAGAGGTGTGGGGAAGGCCTTGGATATTTTTATATTCTATTATTTCAATAGTTATGTCTACTTATAATAATGTTATTAATGATAAAGCCATTTATGTATATCTAAAGTAGGGCTGAGTGGTTTAGAGGGCTTGCATGAAACTATGTTTCTAATTGTAAGATCAACAAACATTCTAATTACATAGGTTAGTTGAATACATTTCATCTTATGTCTAGGTTAAATCAAACATAGCTCTTGTTTTTCGTATGTATAGGAGGATACATTATTTATAAATCTAAAATAATGGAATATAGACACTAACATGTAGTGTCTTATGTTCAAATTTAAATAATCACTAAGGTTGTTTCCTTACATGATTCAAGAATTTTTGAAAATGAAAATGTAAAATAAATGGTATATATTTTATTTAAAATGGATGTAGTTCAATGATTAGATCATTTATTGCTAATAAAATGCTTATTTTGGTTCCAAAGACCTCTTATATGGGTTATATTATTATGAGTGATGTGAGTGTGGCCTTGCTGCAATACTTAAATGTAAATGGAATTTAGTAGGTATGAATGTTATCATTTCATTATTATAAAGTAGTTAAGCCAAATTATCACCATGGTTACATTCATGATGGAAACAAAATTAAGGTTATTTAAGGAGAGGTTGGGATGGGTTATTATATATTTTGGACAAGACCAGTTATGGTTGTTGGTTTTTGTTAAACCTAAATTTTTGTTGTGCTTGTCATTTTTAGAGGTGGTTATTGCCATGACTAGCCTAAATACTTATGTAGTTGAATTCATTTTTTTTTTTAGGTTAGGATATTGGTGTAACTATGGTGTTATGTGATTTTAATCATTAGGTGTATATAAAAATTGGGCCACATAATAAAAAAAATAAGAATTTGATAGCAGAGGATCACTAGGCATACCTAATTTATTATCATTGGTGTGCAAGATCCCCTTTGAGTTATAAATAAGACTTGTCAACTTTCATATCCATATCATACATCTTGTATATATGTTCTTATGTTGTCCTCATTTTCCCAAATAATGTGTCATCCACACTTAAATTTATAATAATCAAATCAATAAACATCTTCTTCCCATTGATTTTAAATCATCCAATATATTTTTGGAGGAATAACAATGTCTAAACTAAATTATTTGAGTAAAAGAATTAAAAAATTCCACCCTTATTTGACATAGTTCACCCACCATGTTTTTTTTTGTTTCTATAATTGGAAGTGGGAGTTTGAGGGAAGCAACCCCAAAACCAAGTATGTTTTTCCTCTTCCGTATCCATTAAATTCCTCAAATAACAAAATATTTTCTCTAAATATATCCCTATCTAAACCACCATGAAATTATGATGATTAATTTAATTTTCAATAATATCTTCCACCATTAACATTTATGGGATATTTATATATGATAATAAAAATTTTAGATTGCATTTATCATATGAATACATAAGACCAATTATTGCATGTCTAAGTTCCTTATAAATAGGTGCATGATCAATTGAAACTTTCATCGATGTATGTTGGTTCTCATCAATAAGTGATTTAAGTTTTTATAGAGAAATTGACACATGCAATATCTCTTCATTAATTGATGCATTACAAATTTTTTTAGATCAATCTTTACTAATAGGTGTAGGATAGATCTATACACATTTATTATCAATCACAACTTATAAAAGGGAAATTGTTAAAGGTTTGTATTTATCATGTGCACAATAAATTTATATGGTTAAAAATGTAAAAGAAATTCTTATGGGTTGGGTTTTTCCAAAATGTGTACAAGAAATTGATACAAGCACAAGTGCACATGCAATTACTATGGGTTGGGCTTTACCAATATGTGCACAATAAAATTTTAGAGGTTTGGTTTAATAAAAAAACATGCATAATAACTATAGGATGAGGCGAAAAAATGATTTTTTTGTGTTTTTTCACCAACTTATATGCATGTAGTTGTTGTAATCATAGGTACATGGATTCCCTTATTAGTATGACCTGCACTTTCTCTATTGATCTTACTAGAGCATTCAACATATTATATCTTTGATGTAGATATTTAATCATATCCCTGAGGGCTCCTATTTATTATTACATAGTAACCAAAACTATATTCTTCATCTACCCTGCACCAATATTTAGGACTAAACCTCTTACTAGAATTTCCTTAGTCACTACTTTACCTACATAGGGTTAGCTATTTTTAGAGGAAAATTTAATGATTTATCCTAATTATTTTTACATCATGTGGATAAAAAAAATGTGGTATAAAATTTCCTAGTTCATCATTTTAATAAAATATAAAAAAAAATTAATTTCTGAATTCTACTTGTGTATAAATAAAATTTAATCTAGAAAATAACAAATTTAATTTAGAAAATAGGGATATTAATATAGAAATTGGGAAATAGAACTCAAAATAATAAGATACTAATTATTTAAACCTACCATATTCAATAAAAATCAAACCATGATTCAATATTGAGGCAAACATGCTAACCTACAACCTAACAGAGTCACCTTAAGGGTAGTCATTTGATTTATTTATACTTCTACTTTCATTAATTGTCAACCAAGGCCATGAATTTGGAAAGGTTTCAACTCTATATGAGACACATGTATATTTATAAGGTTAATGTGATTAAATTTTTTGTATAGAGAAATAAACTTGTGAAAAATAAATTATTGGATAGGAAAGTACATGAAAGTAAATGCTATAACTAAATTGCTAAACTATGTTTGGAAGATTTCCACATAGAATTTAAATATAAAATAAGAATTGAAAATAAACTTAAAGTGATGAAATGAAATTTAAATTAACACAAAAAATAAATCAAGTATCTAATGGATGGGGAAATAGACTACCAAATCCATGTAAGTGGGCTTTGCCTTGGTTGGACTAGAGTTTGACTCCCCTCCTTGGTTAGGAAAAGATTAGATCAAATAAACACACTATTAATTCAGCTATAGAATCAATTGAAATTAATACAAGTATATTACAATGTGATTAAAATGTCCACTTAGATAACATTTTGATGTAACTGAACTAATCTTTACCTCATTAATGACTAATTATTTTCAGTCTATAATTTATCTCTTAAATAAATAAGTCAATAGTTTATTTATATCTACATAATCTAGAGGCTATAAGAATAAATCTATGGTTAATAAAAAAATGAAATAATCTAAACAAAAATATTAAGATAAAACAAATAATATAATACATTAAAACTAAAATTAGTAAAATAACATAAAATAAGATGAATGAGGAAAACATTGTTTCATAGATAAAATAGTCTTGGAGTCATGGTCGAATGGAGGAAGGATGATGATAAGGCATTCTTAACATTGAATTGTATTTTAATTGATTGTATGATTTTACATATTTTTAGATCTTAGAAGAAATTCAAACCATCAAATAATTGTCACAATCACCTAAAGAAGTCATCAATAGGTGTTGTGGGCTAGCTACATGATGGACACAGTTGATACATGTTGTATAATAACTGTTATAGGATACATAAAAATTGTTATGGGATGATAAACAATTTCTATAATTTAAAAAAAAACTATTTTGGGATGAACATAAGATACTATGGGCTACACATAAGTTGATATGAGTTTATAAAACTATTATGTGCCTCATAATAACTCCTATGTGGTATAAAACAACTACTACATGTTGCACAATAATTTGTATGAGTTGAACCTATTTTATATAGGTTATTTCTAGTAGAAATTATAGGTTGTTAGGAATTCAAAAGAATATTTTTTCCTTTTATAATTGTAATTACAAAACACCTTGCAATAAGTATATTATGCGTTCTTCATTTTCCATTAGTAATACCAAAAACATTCAAACCATTAAATCATACTAGTTTATATAAGGATAAATAGTTTAAACCAAAATAATGTGCATATATATTATTCATATAATATTTACATATATCAACATAATTTAGGCTAAATAATTATCAATAATAACATAGTGATGCATTTTATAAAAAGTTAAAAAGAAAGACGAGGGAAATTTTTAGACCTCATCACCTTCTTCCCAACTCCAATGTTAGGAATTATCCACCTATTTATAATAAAACTCCTACATGTAATTTAAATCATTGTCTTGATGCTTCATAAGTCATTAAAAAATGATTAAATTGATTACCCTTATGCAAGCTTCTGTTAGTAGTCAAATATTTCAAATGTAAAATCACATCTTAAAATTTTATAATCAATCTCCTCAAGTATTTGTTAAAATAATAATTTTGTTCCTCCACTTATATATGCCATTATAAATCTTATTGGTAAACCTTTAATTAAAAATATGATGCTTAAAAATCTTTAAAATGAACCTTTAGCTCCCTTTATTATGTCCATGGATATTGGAAGCATTTATCAAACCCTTAAATATGATGGAACTATTGATCCTACATGACATCTTAGAGCCTTTGGTAATCTTTATAAATAATGGATTAAAACTATTATATATACCTCTAACAAACTTATAGCCAAAAAAAATGTTTGAGATGAGTAAGAATGGCATATTAAACTTTTTAGTCACTCGATTATATAATTAAATGATCTAGTCAATGATTTAGATAAAGAATTAAAATATAATGAATTCCCTAGGATTAACCTTATCAAATTCATTAATTATAATAATTTTTTTGAGTATACTACCCATGATTTTATCAAATGATGAAAAAAAATAGAACTTAAAGGGAACCACAATATATTTAATGTCTTTGTTACCTCTCTTAAGGCCCCTCTTTAATATAATGTTAGGATCTTATTTCCTCAAAATTTATAAGATGGATTTAATAAATAAAAAACTAATATTTTATTATCACTCAATTTGAACCATTTAAAAACACTACAAATGAATCTTTCCAAACCTCAATAAATGAAATCAATGCTAATTATTCTCAACATAAACTTCCCTATTCTATTATATGAGCCTCCAATCAAACTAATTAAATTAAAATATTCATTCCCTTGAATTTTTTATAACTTAAAAAGTTATTATCACATTTTAGGATTTATATTCATGCTTATTATTCACCACCATGGCATGCTACCAACATTTTTTCTAGTTCCACGTTGATATTGGTCATTCACATGACACATGTTGTGCACTTATGAAATTTTTTATAAATATCATGATGGTATAAAAATATAATAATGATATTATTAAAAAATAATTCCATAAATAATATATAAATGATTATAATAACCATTGTAAACCTTAAAATTAAAAATATTTAAATCCCCCTCAAATGTCTAATCCCAATACATAACATTCTAATGAATACATTTATGTTATTTATGCCAACTATGATCATTATTACACTAATTTTAAATAAGTGAATGTAGTGAAGTTTAACTACCATCATAATCTCACTCAAAAATATCCATTTACCAAGCCTATGAATCATTCCCAAGACAAAATTATTCTTAAGGATACCTCCATTACTACTTTTGATTTAATTCCTAGTGATGAGTTTGCTCCACCAGTAGAGTATCAACCTAACAAATAACATATCTATACTACCTTAACTCCTAAATTAAAACTTTAAAATCAAACTAAGTGTCTATTATGGCAAACACACCCCATTATTTTGAGAATTAGGGGATCCCTCTTTAAAGTTGCTCAAATTTAATGTTCCCCAAATTTCTTTATGATTCCTTGAATTTATGTTTCACCTTGGTTTTTTCATGTGTCTAACACATTCATAGTAAAAATTTATCCATATTAAAATCCCCCCATATATTTTTATTTTAATTGAAATATATTCCTTATTGCATCCTAATAAGAACATATCAATTTCATGCTTAGAATATTTTTATTTCACTAACTACCTATCTACCAATTTGGACTTGCTTTAAAGTTCCTAGATTCTCAACCTTCTAGATTCATAGCCTCTCAAAGTCCTAAATGGAACCTTGTAGATCTTTTTTGGTAGGTAGGTGAGATTTTTTTATTATTATTTGGCTTCCATTTTTACTTATTCCTTTTTCATGGATTTTAGTAGGGTGAAAAAATAAATGAGAAAGTGTTGTGTGGTTCTTGCTGTCAAAACTATCAGTCTCCTAGACTTGTTAGAAATGTCAAAGCTTAAGAGATCCTAAGCAATAAAATTTCCATAGATGTTAGAGATGTAATTATCTTGGACATGATAGGGATGTCAGATCCAAGTACATCTTGACCAAGTGAGAGAGCACCATGTGGCCCCATTATCATCATAACTTGACCAATAAGGTAGCCCCATTGTAAGAGTTATCAATTTCCTAGACCTAATATAAATTTTAGAGCTTGAGAGAGCTTGAAAAAATTAAATGGTAATACATGGACCAATTTCATAGCTGTAAAAATTCTAGACTTGATATAAATGTTAGATCCCAAGAGCACCTGACCTAACATACCATGCCATGTGGAACTTCTATACATATTAGCAAAGGAGACTTGAGAATCCCCAAATGTTTAGAGTGCATTATATTTATATTCAAAATTTTAATCAAAATATTTCATGTGTCACTTCACTCCTCAAACTATTATTGACTCCTACCCTCGAACATGTGAAGGTAAGGATCCAGTCCATGCTAAGGTGGTAGATGTTGTAGTTAGGACCAATTAGTGATGGACACATGTCATAAGGTAAACATTATATAGGTTACCACAAGGATCTGATTTATATTTTTTTATGATTATGTAATGTAATCCTAGGTTGATAAAAATATGAGTAATAAATCATGGAATAAAATACTACAATATCAATAGCCACTATTTTGCATAATAATTTATTTATTTAAATATTCTATAAATAGCAATGAATTATAAAAGGTGTACTTAGCTAGAAAATATGACTAAGATAGATATGTGGTAAGAAGGTAAATTATTCAATAGTAGGGCATAGTTTCATTAGATAAAAATAGGTGCCAAACCCCTATTCAAATAATAAAATGACCCCCTTTATTAGTATCACACTGTGTTATAGACCATCTATGCATTGCTAATGACTATATGCACATGAAGTAGTGAAATTATAGGTAAACGTTCTCTATTTTTTAGGAATCCTATATCTATGTGACCAAGAAATGGATCATAATTTATTTTATGTTTTGAATAATTTCACTATGAAACCCTAAGCCTTCATGCCTACTAGGGTTTTGATGAACACAAGTGGAAGGCTAGTGGTGTTATTAGGGTAGGTTGGGTATGAACTCAACAACCCATGTGTTTATCACTACCTACACACTAATAACTTGAGATGAAATCAACCTCGATGTAGTTCTTCCAATCTAAGTGGTGGTGCAAGTGAGAGTTATGCTAGTATGCTTGAGTATGAATCCCAATTTAAATCATTTAAGTGTCAATTGAGACTATAAACTTGAGTAAAAGTATGATCTAAGCTATTGGATATGGATGTATGTAGAAATAGGGGTAAATAAGGATTAATAACCTTAATTTGCATAACTATTATTGATATTGTTTAATAAAATCACCATATATATAATAAATGTATGAGATAGGTCTTAATATAGTGTTTTGATTCTTGTTGAGATATGAAATGAGTCTAGGCCTAACCTAAGATGCTTCAATAAGTGTAATGATATACATTAGGAGAAAGGGAAGATAAGAGTGAATAATTATTCCCCCTTTTCAAATAATAAAGTACATTATAGACTAATGGGGTCGTACCATTGTCCATATGGTTTGCACATGTTAAAAAAGATTAGGGATGCCTAGGTGATGGCTGAATGTAGATCTTGGTATATCTAGGCATACCTAGATGTGCATTAAATTATAAAAGGATAAAAATTGGACATAAGATAGGTCTAGGGATAAGCTACAAATAGGGTGATCTCAACTGACACTCATTGCATTAAAATTACATTTTATATGACTGCAATCCCCCTTTTATTCTATAAATGTAATAAAGTGAAATGACTACCATAAACAAAAGAGAAACATATCTAGACTTACCCAATGAGGATAAGCCTATGAATGTGGGTCTGAGTGTGTGAACTATGCTCCATTATGTATTTGGGTATGAAAATCAATATAAAATCTTAGTAAAATATTTTTTGTGCATGTAAACGGTGATGAAATGGTAAATATCTTGGATAAATCTTATAGATTTCCAAATCCTCATCTGTGGGTGGATCAAGAACTAAAGTTGGCCTTATCTCCATCATTAGCCACCCCTATTTAGTGGATCATAATATATGAATAATTTATATTTGATTGATGAATTTTCTAACCCACTTATGTAGGTGGATCAAGAACTGAAGTAGGTCATGAATCCATCATTTCCTACCCATTTATAGTTGAACAAGATGAAATTGAAACTGTGTGGTATCATGAATCTATAAAATATGGATTTAGGCCACTCAAGAACTTTTAAATGTAAGAAAACTCAAGCACCACTCAGGATCTTAAAAATGCTAACCACTATGGATAGAATGAGGCATTAATCTAGTGTAATATTAGTGCATATGGTGTCTAAAATATATAATGTAGAGAATGACATGGAGTTGTCATTCATAAAAGATAACTAGTTTGAAAATGAGCATCTAGAAATAATGTACCATGCATATGCCCCCAATTCTTAAATTTATGCATATGGACTCTATATTGAGTTTTGGTGATTTGTGTCTATGCATATCTTAGACTAAAATTGGAGTGATTATGCCATGCATGATGCCACCAATTAGAGAAAACTTATGTAATTTTATGTAAAAACTAAATGTATATTAAGCATATCTAATAATCTATGACTAATATTTTATATTTAAATTTCACCTATTATTCCTTTTAAATAATTCTATAATTTTCTATTTTTTGAGGCTACTAGATAATTACACACTTCACTCCTAGAAGTGTACTAGGCTATCATCTAAAAGTATTATTTTAAAGAAAAACTAAGAATAATATGTATATCATTGTATCTCACTATATTTTATTAAGTTTTAGCTCTATAATCTATGTCTACATGATAAAAACCATGTTTTTGGGTGTTTACTAGGATGGCTTGATCTTAGTGAGAAATCCATATGAATTGCCCCTCTTTTAAGGGGAGTTTTTAAACCTCTATAATAAATATCATCAAAATAAAAGTTATACATAATTTTTGTTAGACTTAAAATATACTATATCTATGTGATAAATCAATATAATTTGTACACATGACATCAGGATGTAAAATATATTGAGCATAAGTTGGTAATGTATGATGTATGTTAAATCTAGCATTCACAATGTTGTCAAGATAGATATACCAATGTAATCATGTATATGAAATAAAATTAATATAATCCAAGTAAAATAATTGGAGGTATGCGGCATGATTTCCATCAAGGAACCCAAGAATGAAGGGGAGATGAATGAAGTCCCTCATGGCATCAAATACTAGATGTGAAAAAAACAAGAAAGAGATAAGTGTCATAGCCACGATGCATACATGAGATCATACATACAAACACATGAGGCACACAAAGTAGGCTAAGGGGACATAATTCAATAGACATAGGCATATGTCACTAAGTTTGAAAAAAGGAACACATATATAGACATGTTTAATTTTCTATATACACAAAATATTACACAAGTTTGGCTTAGATCCACATGGAATGACATGTTCAAATATCCATATGCATAATTGAGAAACATACACAAGCACATGGGCACATATCCAAAGTATAAAAAAAATGAAAGGACAATGGCATATTCAAATTTCCTTTAGTAGATGTGGAAGCAAAGAGATAGAATTGAATATACATTAGTAAATCTATAAATAGAAGTATGCATACACATATGATACAAATTTGTATAAGATAAAATATGTACATAAATTGAGTATATAGTAGTAGTCAACAAAAAAATTCATGTAGTGTGGGATGATCAATATTAAGATATAATTAATGTTAAATATATGATATGGAGTATATAAATATATAGCCTAGCAAGCTAGAAGTTGTGTGTATAATGTCTCCAATGGGATAATATATTAATGTTGAATTGGTGTATATGTGTATGTTCCCCTGATGGGTGGATAGTAGTAAATTTGGATCTATGTAAAGGACTAGAGTCTTGTAGTAATATATGAACACTCAAAGGGAAAAATAAAATCATGTATGTATGGTAAAACCAACTACATTGATATAGATAACATATGTAGTACCTGGTAAATAGAAGGATTATAAACATGGAATTGCATACAATTTTAAATTTCTATTTTTGAGCAATTTTTGAATGTTTTTTGTATTTGTTAAAATATTATATTTTTTTGTGTCTTTTGAGTATAATATATGTACAAGAAACATGAAAATGAAACTATGTACATGGAGCAAGATAAAGTAAATGATGTATAAGTAATATTGGAATGAAAAATAAACTATGGACAAGGAAAGTGTTATGGGTAATAATTTGTGTAGTAGTGAGGAATAGTGCTAGAAGCCCAACATGTCATTGATGAGATGCCTCTATGTAACATATGTGGAATCTTAAATTTTTAAATGGTATGCATTATAATAATTTGTGTTTTTTTAAACATCTTCTTCATTTTAATTAGCAATGTCTAGATTATTTATTGGTATCTTACCATCTAAAACTATATCCACTAGAGGTAAAGCTTGTGTTTGTAGCTCTTATTGGGAAGAAATTGTATCCTCTCTATAAACTATAATAATTTCAATCTCATGTAAATAGGATATGAAACCTTTACTTTTTTCAGGTGTTTCTTTGATTGTTGTTAGCCATGAACTTCCAAATATAACATCGTAAGCACTTGAATTTATAATAACACAAAAAATGAGAGAACATTCTTTTGAGGCATATAAAAAATTTAAATGAAGTAACCCCACGAATTATATAGAATCATGTGTTGTATATATATGTGTAGAGTCATTTCTGAGTGAAATAATAAATGATAGCAAACAAAAGTTGATTGGTTGATAATTCATAATCTTAACATTTGTGCATTTAATTCCATATAAATAAGCTATGATAGTGAAAGGATTTTGATAGGAGGCAGTTATTTTAGTTATTCCATTTACATTGACCTTTGAAGATGTATATTTTGTATGTATTTATTTCTTTAAAGACTCTATTGTTAAAAACCCTATTTTGAGAATGAGTGTTTGCTTAGCCCAATTCTAAATGTGAAACTTAAGTTATTGTTATATCTGTAAGATTACCTTCTCATCTTGATATTTTTCCTTGATAAACTATATCTATGAATGATTTTCCTTAGTATGTTACATAAATCCCAAACCTTGTTGAACAACATTACCAACTTCTAGATTAGGACTAGTAATTCTTTGAGAATGTTGAATAAAACTTGACATTGATAATCAAATAGTTATATATATTTTGGACCAAATCCATATTATTTAAAAGTTGAGCCTCTTTTTAGAGAGATAGATTAGAATTTTTTACTTGATTTACCTATGATTATAGTAATTTTTATTGCTCTGAGTTTGCTTTTGGTAAACAATGTTACATGGTTTATGAATTTGACCTTTTTTGAATATGTACATGTGCCATTATATGTTTTTTGGATGATGTGTCACTTTATAGGCCCAAACACTCACTTGAGATTAGAGTTATATTATTCTATGCAATCATTACATAAGGTTACATCTATGTATATTAACCCAATTATCTAGATTAAGGCAGATAGTAGACAATATAAACCACAAATAGTCATATATATATATATATATATATATATATATATATATATATATATATATATATATATATATTACTTGATAGAGGACGTCCAATAATCTTGTGAATAATACAAAAGTATCTATCATCCTATAATGACAATCTACTAACAAATTTATGGAAAACTATGGGTAATTCCATCAATCCTCTATCAAGTAATATATATATATACATATATATATATATACATATATATATATACATATACATACATACATATATATATATATATATATATATTACTTGATAGAGGATTGATGGAATTACCCATAGTTTTCCATAAATTTGTTAGTAGATTGTCATTATAGGATGATAGATACTTTTGTATTATTCACAAGATTATTGGACATGATAAATATACATGCTCAACATTACAATAGAAATTGAATAATTTCAAAGCTCAGGGCACTATCTAGATTACATAGCCTATATCTCTAATAGTATAGGCACCCTAATGAACTCTACACCTACTTATAAATTTTAAGAAATATACATTGATTATCTAGGATTTCATCAAGGACCAATACATCCCTAATGTTGTTATAGATGAGGATTCTTATCCAAACACTTGTACTTTGGCATTATTATATCACATAGGGCATCAAGAGAATGAACTATATCATGTTATATATTGTCAAGACTACTTATGACATATCAAACTACCAATTTTATGTGACCCTAAGGTGGTCAATACACTAATTTTTGTCATGAGCATATGCACTCACATATAAGTTACACTTTTGGGTACATGACTATAGGCAATAGATGCCAAAGTCGATTAGACATATATGTTTGACTTTAAGTAATTAGGGACACATAGTTTATATCTTACATGATGTCTTAGATGATTATCATAAATTTAATATAAACATCCAATATACCAATGTGGTATGCCCTAGGAATACACAGGATGTTTCTTACATAGTAGAGAAACATACTACTTGTTGTACCCAACACCCCCTTCTTTCCATAGGAAATGGGTAACGACTTTTTTTAGATTATTATCTTGATTTTGAACCCCTTTTCTATATGATTATGAAAATTATGGGAAAAGATCATGATTTGGCCTCTTATACTTTGGCAGGATGGTATTGATATTGTGTTTTCATATATTAAATCTTTTATTCTATCAAGTTTGTTACTTTGGGCTTTATGTTTTGGGACCTATGTTTTTGGGACTATCTTATCTATCCTTTTAGGACTTACTATTTTGGTATTTATCCTATTTTATCTTTCTAAATATTTTTTCCATGTAGGAATTCTCGTGCACTTATATTTATCAAATAATTTTTTCAGACAATTTATTTAAAATAATTCCTCTGATGAAATTAGTCTACAAAATTTTTTTGCCATGGGCATTTTACTTGATGTAATTGAAATTTCCCTTTGTCCCCTCTAAACCTACCCTTATATTTTTTTGAGATTATCCTTTTTCATTTATGAATTAGATCCTTTGGGAATTTTATCATGGATAGATACCCTACAAATTGGACCCTTCAGATTGCTTCCAAATTACTCTGCGGTATTTTGGAATTGCCCTTTGGGACTTTTAAAGTGCCCTTTTTTTTGCCTTGCCAACCTACCCTTCAGGATTTATGCAAAGTGTCCTTAGGATTTTTTTATTATATCCATCTTAACTAATAGAATTTCTATGAAACTTTTGAAATTTCCCTTTTGACCCCTTTACACATTTCCTTTGGGACTTTTATCTCACACCTTTTTTAGCCTTTTCTTTCAAACTTTTTTTTGGGACACTTTTTATGAGCTAATTGATTTTTTTCAAACATTTTGATTGAAATAATTGAGTCTTTAGGAGAATTTTATGGATAATTTATCTAAAATAGTTCCCTTGATAGAATTCCTTTGGGACTTTTGAAGTGACCCTTTTCCCCTGACTTACCCTTCAAACTTTCTAAAGATACCCTTTGGCCTTTGGAAAGTTTCCTTTAGGAATTTTATGGTTACCCTTTGTGAATTTTATAAGGGACCTTTCCCATTTAAATTTACCCCATGAAGTAGACCCTTTGGCCTTTTTGAAAGTACCCTTCAGGACTTTTTTAATAGCCTTTTTACCCTACGAGCTTACCCTTTAGGACTTTTGTCCTACACCTTTACCTTATACCATTTATTTTAGATTTTTTATTTTGAACATTTTATTTGACACAAAAGTCATAAAACAATTCCTTCAAAATAATTAGTCATCAAACATTTTACGAAGAGCACTACTAGCCTTGTCATACATAGCTGAAAAAAAGGTGAAAATACTTCCCATAAATCTATTAAAGACCCCTACCAACTTAAGATAACAAAGTTTGAATTATACAAGAAATACTATCAAAATTAATGTTTCACATTTATGTCACATGAAATATTATTCAATGAAGAATCTTATATAGGTGATTAACAACTATTAAAATCGTCATTACTTTTAAACTAAACTTGCATTCAAAATCTTCTATTTTCTTATAATGACAAAGATCTCTAAATACTATCTTAATAATACTATGAGTAAAAAAATGACTACGCTAGAGATGAATTATTTTTACAGCATACATATCACATAGAAGAAGACTACAACCAACATAGAGCATATATATGCATCAATGGCATATTCATCTAGGGTGTTTTGAGGGTCAAATATGCCATCCCCATATTCAATCAAGGACTCCATAGAGTTCATAGATATATTATTTTATGCTATAATATTTGGAGATAGGTACCATAACTATTCATAATTATAGGATGTCATCAACTCTATGGATGTATTTTAACTAGAGGATGAGATGACACTTGTAGATAGATTATTCATCAAGGAACTACTGGATTTCAAATTTCAAAGATTACATTTTTCTACCACCAAGCTAAAATTAATGTCATTTATTGACCTTCTATGAGATTTTTTTCTTAGGAAAGATATTGAAAGATGCTTTCCTATATCATTCAATTAATAGCATAGTGGTTGCATGCATATTGAGAGCTGAATTCTAAAGGTATTTATCTTTGAGCATACCTGAAGCTTATTTTAAAAAACACATAGTGGTACAGTTCAACGAAAACATTTCAATTAAGAAGCTACTATCTTCATGGATACTTCTAGACTAGACCATTTCATAGAAGTGGAAGAAACTAAAAAGATAAATTTTGATCAAAAAATTTATAATGGGGATTCACATTGGCATGTCTCTCCTCAATCTATTGTATGTGTTTTATTATTTTTGGGAAACTAGGGTCTAGTTCCTAAATAATAAAGGGTCTAGAGTAAGGGGAAAAATCTAATAAAATATAGATTTATTATCAATTTTAATCAAATAAATTACATATTCAAAGAAGTAAACTTATCTAGAAAAATAAGATGAAACGAATCATTTAGGGGTTATAATTTGCTTCACAGGACTGGGAAGATGTTAAGAACCTAGATATAGCTTTCATTTCATGAAGGATTAGATCATTAAAATAAGAAACCATAGGGTCTAGTGATATATTCCTTTTCTACTGATGTTGTCCCCGAGACTTGATTTTTATAGATTTTGTCTAATGTCCTAGTGTTAGCCTATATATGATATTTTAGAGGCTAAATGTTGACAGAGCTCACTATAGGTCCATTTCAATCTCCAAAACCTAGGTCTATCTACATACATGAAATAATGAACACATAAAAAACATAAGGTGGAAAAATTATGTTAAAATAAGTATGATCACACAATCTAGAACCCCTGTTGTCTTGACCACTACCTACATTAACCCTCAAGCTAGGGTTTTAGATCAAATGTAGTTATGCCTTAAGGAATATGCATAATTAATGTACATGGTAGATGCAAGAATAAAAATTCACCTAGGCCCTTCCTTGATCAAGCATGTAAATCTATGTGTGATATAAAATGTTGAGCTATATTATTGATTAATTTTTAGTTATGTATTGTATTGTGCCAAAGTAGTAAGTGTTAGATATAAAATGCCTTGTCAATTCTGTTATATAGGAGACTCTTTATTTTGAATTTAGGAACTTTATTCTCATTTGGTTGACATTTTAAAACATAAGGATGAAGCTAATAAAAGAGGCAAGACTAATTAATCAAGGGAAATTGATCGTTGGAGCTCAAAATGACCTTAGATAAAAGTACTCGAAATGGACACCCTAGGGTCCAACATTATAGTCTAATCCCAATGCTCATATCCTATAGGCTTGGGACTTGTGGGGATGAAATGAGTATGGGAAGTATGACCTAGTTGAGGTGTAATTAGGTTCCAAAAGTCTATAGATGATTGTTAATAAGAAAAAGGTGACTCAAGCATGAAATAAGACCAAGGTGAGTAAAATGAAAGACATGGTTAAATATGAACAAAACTCATATTATCTAGTCAGAGTATATTGTAAAAAGACTATGAAAAGACATGATATGTGTGGTTTCTTGACCAGTTTAGGGTTTATACATTTTCCACCCTTTTTATCTAGTGATGCAATGAAATGAAGTACTAGAGTAAAAGAAAGAAGAATGTGTACTTGAACCTACCTACATAGAGATGAATGTGCTACAAAAGGGTCCAACTCACTTCCTCACCAAGGAAGTGGATGGAGATCTCAATAGTACCTAGAAAAAGGAAGAATCCTTGAAATGGATGCCACCTATACTAAATCTAAATGTAGAATGTATGTAACATGGAGAAAGATGGCAATGTTTGCCCCCTATGTTAAATCTGATTGAAAATGAGAAATGCTTAGAGGCCCAAAACCAATTTCTATCCTCTATCCCATATATACTCATGTAATAAGAATTTTTTATATTAAATTTGTATACTATGAAGAGAAAAATCTATCATGCCCCCACTCTGAACAATCTTAACTATATCTAAGAAGTGATCAGAGGCTCAAAACTAATGTTTGCCCTCTATCCCACATAAACTCATGTAGTTTGGATTTGGGTAATATAATGGACCAACCACTATAGATGGATATGTAGTACAAAATTTTGACAACTTGGGTATAGCTAGGTGTAAATTGTAAATCTGGTGAATGTGCTAGAAGAGAATGGCATGTTTTACCATTTTAATATGTATAATCATGGATGATGAATAACATGAACGTCTATGCCATGACCCCAAATCTAGAATTTGAGTGATGTGTATGTATAGTCTAGTAATATATATAGCCACATGTGATATAACCTATCATTCCATGCCCCATGTACAAAACTAGAGATCAAAACACTATGCTTTGCATTATGCCTATAATCTATTATCTGGTCCTATAACTGTGTCATGCTATATGAAGATATATGTATGAGATGTGTAGTATGTACATGACCCTAAATTTAGTATCTAAGTCTAAATTTGTATTGAAGTCACTATGAATCCATATAATCTAAACCACTATATCTGATTAGTCTATGTATTTGTAAGCTAAAACCAATATGGATCCATATGATCTAAACCACTATATATGAATAGTCTATGTATTTGTAAATTAAAGGTATATACCCTTGAATATCCTTAATAATGTTGAGTGACCCATGTAATCTAAATCACTATATATTTTGATTAGTCTAAGTTCAGTCTGATAGTTTGAATATTAAAGGTGAAATAACCATGGTGTATCCACCTATCAGAGTGGATGGGTATGCTAGGTAAGTGTAAGGATATGAATAGTAGGAATGATGCCCCATTTTGGGGAGAAGTATGATATCTATGATAGAGGAGGTTGAGCCAAAAGTGATAACTAGTGGTGTAATGATAGAAACAAGGTTGGTATAGTTTAAATTGATGGAAAAGTTATTTGATTAATTAGATTGAGTTGTTGGAATTGGAAAAAGTTTTTTATTGGTGATGATCAAGGTGTATGTTTGGGTATAAGATAAATGTAGAGATGTGCATGCCATAGTAGGCAAATGACATGGTAAGAGAGAAAGTCTTATGTGATGTTGAAGGTATCATTATTATGATTATGTGAAACAAAATGGTTTGAAAAATGGAGTTATGGAGTTTAAGTTATAGGTAAAATGGTATTTTATTTTGGATGAAAAAGATGTTTGATATAAGAAAATTGGATTGATTCTTGATTCATTTTCTTATTGAGTAGTTTGAGATTTGGAGCTCTGGAGTGAGATATATGTTGAGGAGATGAGTACCTACCATAACTTAGTTTGAGTAGTTGGTAGCCCAGTTTGAGGCCAGTGGGGATGTTACCCTAGTAAGTAACCTTAATGTTTGATTTTTGCCTATTTGGAAGCCTATTTTTGATGTTTTTGAGTTATTTAAAGTATCCAAGGAAATTTTTGACTAGTTATAGCACTCCTATCTAGGATTTAACTCTCTTTTCTAGGGTTCAGTGCTATTATCCAAGTTTTAGTGCTTTTATCTAACACTGATGTCTTTTCTACAACATTGTTATCCACTAGGACTATTTTTTTGAGATTTTGATTTGTTACCTATTGTTGTTTATCTTTGATATTTAGTTTGGCATGGTTGACTAATATATATGCTATTTTTTGGTGTTTTTATTGAAAGGTATGGATGAGGGAGTTCTATAGAGTTTAGGTGATGGAGACATTGAGGAAACTACCATTATCTTCTAATGAGAGAGTTATGATGGATAGGGCAGGCTTGGGTCATATGTGTGACCTAGGCACTATGTAGTGGGATAGGCATCTAATTACTACCTTATGTGAGAGGTATAATGCTGATACATGTACTTTATTACTTTCTACAAGGGAGATTAATATGACTCTAGAGGATGTGTATCATATTTTGTATTTGTTAGCTAGTAGATGGCATGTGACATTATAGGATGACATCGATCTTGATGGTATTAATCACGTGTCCATGTATTTTGTTGGTGTAACTTTAGGTATATATTATAGACATAGTGATAGTGATGTGTTGCTATCAGTTATAGTGTATTCAAGTGTTATATGATTATGAAATTAGTTGGTTGTATTATTAGCCTCATTTATTGTTGTGGATGGGAATGAGGTGTCGATTGCATATAGGATGCATAGGATCATTCATAGTGTAGAGGTATATGGCACTATATTCTCATGGGGTAAGAATATGCTTTCCCACTTATAAAGGGATTTTTATAGGTTTATTTATGAGGCTTTAAATGGTGGTATGAGTGAAGCTACTTTATTGCATTATTGGGCTTATGAGCACATAATAGTTATGTGGTCAATTAGATTACCTAGGCTAGAATGGGCACCTCCATGACCATTTGGGGAGTGGTGGATGATTACATTAGATATCTGGTCTCTTAGGATAGATCACTATAGATGAGTTTTAGACAAATTGGTGGCTCATGATATCATATGGAGGCCTTATAGAGTATTTCCTTAGTGGGATGAAGATGGAGTGTAATTTTAGTATATGAGGGTCAGTTGTTGGTTACATGACCATTGGGTTGGATTATATAAGCACTTTTAGTATGAGCATGTGACTAGAAAGTTTAAGGTACCATAAGATGTTTCCCCTATAACATGGGTATGGGTGAGGAGTTCATAAGTACCAAGGATGGGAGCTCATGCGAGGCCTACTAAGGCCGAGTTAGTACCATTACCTTTGGATGCATAAGATGTGGATATAGATATTCCTAATTTAAATGATGTTGGATGCATAGATGCATATACCACATGGTGAACTAGGCATCAATGGGATCCATTGTATCTTTTTGATGGAGGGGATGCTCCCACGTATGGTGATCCTACATTGATCTAAATGATGGGAGGTAAGTAATAATTATATTTTAATTATGTACATGTTTGTGCTTCTTTAGTTTAATTTGAAAGTGTATATGTAATTTAGTATTGTACTTTGTGTGCAGGTAGAGTGGGAGGTGCTCAAGATGAAGTACAGGCTAGGGTAGGGTGTGTAGATGATGGTTTCTTAGAGACCATTATTTAGTCAACATGCTAAGAAATCACACAATGTGTACCTGATGATGTTATAGAAGAGGGTTTGATAGAGTGTGTGATAGTTGAATTTAGTTTTTATGCTCATTTATTTGATAAAGATGATATATCAATAATTGCATATGTTAGAGTAGTAGGAGAGAGATATGAGTTGAGGGCTAAGCTAAATAGGCATAGAATGCCCCCACATAATTTTAGATTGATGAGTATGAGGATTATACATGAGTACATAGAGCTTAAAATATGATATATAAACTTGCATGAAGAACATGGTCAGCTATTGGAGTGAGAGAGTCATCATAAGAGACATTTACGAGCTCGATGAGGTATAAGGCCATTGAATGGTAGAGTGGACTATGGGACCAACATTAGTGGAGAGAATGAAATTAAGAGTGAGGGTATGATGCCCATTCATGATTGATTGTTTATTGATATGATGTATATTATTTGAAAAATCATTATATATATGGATATTGATTTGATTTTGACTCATGTATACTGTGTTATGGATCCTGGAATATATTGGTACATTAATTTACAAATGATTGATTTATAAATAGTTGATTTTGTATTGATTTTGAGGTTGTGTATGTTTTGGTAAAATGTTGTTTGTGATGTGATTTTGATTTCTCATGATATGCTGATAAGTGTGATGGTAGGTTTGATTTGTAATCACATGTGAAAAAAAATTTTGTTGGTTTTGTAATTTGTAAATTGATTTGATAAAGCAAGTTGGTTTAAGATTGAAAAAATAGGATATTGGTAAGGTCCATATTTGTATAATTTGGTTTTGGCTAGGGATGACTATTTGGAACTAAGAATGCTAGTTGTAAGTAGAAGGGGATGTAAGAGAGCATTTTATTCTCAATTCGTTGAGAGTGGCTCAAGAATACAAAAGTCATCTCTTTGGCTCCATCATTTCCCTACTAAGTGAAGCTATGTAATCATGCATGTGCTAATCAATGTTTTGACTGTGTCTCAAATCCCTTTAAGTAGGTAGCTCAAGAATAAAAAGGCTAGTCCTTTAGCTCCATCATTTCCTTGTTAAGTGAAGCTATGAACTAGTGTTAGTATAAATATGTGTTGTATCACTATCTAAACCCTGATAGCCAACTAAACAAGTACCCATATTTTTTATGCTATGTTATAACATATATTATATCTGATACTATCTAATATACACTAGTTATAACTATGCATGGAGACTCTACAAAATTTAACCTCATTAGATGTGCAACTAAAATTGTACGCTATGGAGAAGGCTCATCTATCCATAATCATAGTGGATTTCTATGTGACATAACACCTTGTGGCCTCTACTATGATGAATATGACTAAGTAATAGATCAAGACAGAGTTGAAACTTATGATGGGGGATCATATAATCTCAATTTTAATGGGTTGCTACATGAAATAGGTCCCTAAAAATCTAGCCATAGTGAATATCTATCTAGATCAATAATCTATGATGTGGTTTCATTTAATCTTACTTGCAATGGGTTGCTATGTGAGATAGGAACCTAAAAATTTGGTCATAGTGATATCTCCATAGAATATTACTCTATTTCAGTTCTTATGACTATGTTATTTATGTATATGAAACTACACTATGTACTCCTCAAACTACACTACTATATGTAGAATAATCTCATTGTACTAGTTTCTAAACCTTTTGAGTAGGTGGAATAAGACATCTCTTGTGAGGATCTATCCTAGAACCCAAATTTCTCTCATGATGAGTGACCAATGATTCCTATAAAGGAATGTCTTGGGATGACTTAGTCATGGAGGAATGAGGTCTAAGGTTTCATGGTGGAGGATATCTTGGTGTCCCCTATGTAAATGATATAATACCATTATCAACAAATCTATTAATGCAATATTTGAGTCCATAAAAATCTTTATCCATATGTTCATGGATACAATGATAGTTACAAAAGGGTTGATGTGGCTATCTATGTAAGAGATGTCGATCTCATCAATAAGTAGAAGGTAATGTGATTAACCTCATATCTAGTAGTGTTGATAATATAACACATGGGCTATCTGACTCTGAATTAAACTATAGTGGTGCCTTGTTATTGATATCTATAGTGCATACTATAGGTTGTACTATAGAGATTGCATCTGTGTTCTTAACTAGTTGATTTTCTAGGTGTGGTCTCCTATCTTTTTTAGGACATGGTGGATGTTGTGTGCTATATCTGTAGATGTAGGTATTTCTATAAAATCTAGATTAATCTGATCAACTGAATCTACCTTAATCAATCCCAATTTCTTTTCAAAAGCTAGAATTGCATAGCATAAGTTCCTGAAAGAGGACTCTATCTGATATAATAAATTCTCAAGGAGAGGTTAGTTAAGCCCCTTAATAAAGATATGTTGAATCTCTAAATATGTTGGTTTATATATCAATTTTAACATATGAATCTTAAATCATAAGATATAATCACTAGCTAGCTTTGAAGTATCTTGATGTAATGTGGTAATTTTCTCATATATAACATGAGTGGCCATGTTTACTATGTAATATCTAAGAAATGTCTCATTTAAGTTATCATATATGTGTAAGGAGCCAATATGGAGTAGATTAAAGAACCAATTTTATGCTTCCCCCACTAATGCTTGATAGAATAACTTGAGTAGAATCAAAGGACTTGCATGAGATGACAAATCCTTCTGAAAGGCTTGAAGGTGTATGAATGGATCTCCAGTTCCATCAAAGTGAGGCAATGATGGTATTTATAAATGCTTAGGTAATGAACTTTTACAAATGTCTTTAGAAGAGGGTTACCATGTAAATCATTGGCATCCATCCAAGACTTATAAGCCTTGTTTTCCAAGGTAAAGATATGTACTTGGTTTTTTAATTCACCAACTAAATGCATCAAATAAATAATATCCTAAGATGGTATATTATCATCTTGAAGTGGTTCATTTAATCATTTAATTTGATCATTAATTTTATCCATGGGAATGTTATATTTAGCAATTGGATCATAAAGAAGGGGTGTGCTCAATTGAACCTTGGGATTAATGGTAACTTGGACCTTACTAGAGGGATGTGGGCTACCATTCTCTTTAGGTGAAGAGTGAGAATTGGTTTTTGTTGTAGTGAGGGGTGGCTTGGGAGATTGATTGGTATCTTTATGTTTTAGTGAATCACACTATAATTGAGTAGATGATGTAATTTTATCATTAAAAAGTGCATTATTTGAAATAGAATTATGCATAAAAGTAAAAATAAAATTTGGTAGTACATTATGTTTGAGAAGAAGAGTGGGAGAAGAGTTAGTAACATGTGATACATTTTATTCTTCACTATGTAAATAAGAACCATCATTATTCCATGCATTATCATAGATAAAATATTGTTCATAGTCACTCTCAATTTCATATTCATTTGCATGTTCACTATCATACTCATTATCACTTCCATTGTCACTAGGAAGAGGTGAAAGAGAATAATTTAATTATTTTTTAATATGAAATAAATTATCATATGAATTTGTAATATTGTATGCATCTATGTTATTCATAGATGGAGTGTATGAATTATTTTCATTTGCAGTATGGGAAATAAGAGTAAGAGAGTTATCATTTTGATATTCTTTTGAGAATGTAGATCTTATAGCATGAGATGCATCATTTGAACTATGAATTGGCCAATTGGTTATATTTCATTTATATATTTGTATTTTGAACATAGAAGTAGAAAAAGAGGGAGAGATTAGGTTCACATAGAAGCAAATTTATCACAAATTAGAGGTTCACTTGGAAGTGCATGACAAATTTGTTCATTTGGTGAATTTTACATAAGAGAATGAGGTGAAAAGTATCTTTCCAATTTATCAAAATTATTTTCTTTATAAGAAAGAATAAAAGAGATAGGTTTAATAAAAGGAGATGTATGTACTTTTTCTTCACTATCACTTTCACATGTATCATGATATTCCTTATTACAACAATAGTAATTATATTCATTGTAAATGAAATCATTTTCCACAGTTTTAGTTAATGTGTGATTTTCCAAACTTGTCCATTCATTATCATAATTATGAGAAAAAATTAGAAATTGATCTATGGGATGAGAGGGAAGAAGTGCCTTAGTGGCCATTTTATTTTTTCATGAAAGAGAATATGTAAAAGTACTATTAAGAAAATAAATGCAATAATAACTACTAATATAGATATTTTAAATATAGTTTTGATAATTGAAAAAAATTACAAAAATTCTAAAATGTTTTTCTAAAAATTACAAAGGCTTAAGGTTTTAGGACCTGGTTTATAAATCTAAGGTTTTGGGCTAGGGTTTTTTAATTTTTGAAAATTATTACAACAATTTAAATTTTAAAAAATATTTAAATAGAATTAATGATCAAAAAATTATATAAAAATAATTAATTTGAGATTAAATTTTTGTACAAAATAAGGAGGAAAAACCCTAAAGGTACCTAGGGTTTTAGATTTGTTCAAAGTAAGTCAGGTTCACTAATTGTTTTATTACATTTAGGAAACTAGGGTTTAGTTATTAGACAATAAAGGGTCTAGAGTAAGGGTAAAAATCTAATCAAATACAATAAAATACATAATTTTGATCAATTTTAATCAAATAAATTTCATATGGAAGGAAGTAAATTGATCTAGAAAATAGGATAAAATAAATGATTCAAGGGTTGTAATCTACTACATAAGATTGAGAAGATGTCAGGAACCTAGATCTAGGTTTCATTTTATGAAAGGATAGGAGCATTAAAATAAGACACCCTATGGTCCAATGCTATAGTCCTTTTCTATCATTATTGTCCTAGAGATTTGATTTTTTTAGGTTTTGTCTATTGTCCCAATGTGAGCCTATATATGAAATTTTAGAGGCCGAATGTTGATAGAGCTCACTATAGGTCCATTTCAATCTCTAAACCCTAGGTATATCTATACACATGAAACAAAAAATACATCAAAATCATAATGGGGAAAAATTAGGTTAGGGGAAGTATGATCGCATGATCTATAACCCTTATTGTCCTAATCATTACCTACATTAACCCTCAGGATAGGGTCTCAGATCAAATATAATTCTCCTTTAGGGAACATGCATAATCAATGCATATGATAGATGCAAGAATGAACTTTATCCTAGGACCTTCATTGATCAAGAATGAAAATATATGTGTGATGTATAATGTTGAGCTATACTATGGATTGATTTTTATTTATGTACATTGCCAAAGAAGTAAGTGATAGAGATAAAATGCCTTGTGAAGTTCTTTATATAGGAGACTCTTTATTTTTAATTTGGTAGCTTTATTCACATTTGGCCAACATTATAAAACTTAAGGATGAAGCTAAAAAATGGGTAGGACTCATTAAGTGAGGGAAATTGACCATTTGATCTCAAACTAACCTTGGATAGGAGTACTATAAATGGACACCTTAGGGTCCAACACTATAGTCAAATCCCAATGCTCCTATCCTATAGTATTTGGACCTAGGGAGATGGAATGAGCATGGGAAATTTGACATGGTTGAGGTGGAATGAGGTTTTATAAGTCTACATATGACTGGCAATAAGAAAAAAGGTGACTCAAGCATGAACAAGACCAAGGTGAGTAAAATGAAAGACATGGCTAAATGTGAACAAAGCTCATATTCTCCAGTCAGAGTCTCCTATTAAAATACTATGAAAAGACTTGATATGTGTGGTTGTTTGACTAATTTAAGGTGTATACATTATGGTATGCCAAGTATTAATTTTGTCAATTTAGACTAGGTGCCATTATTTTATATAATGCTCACCGATAATGCTACATATACCCTAGGCAAAATAATCAACTTTTGATTGAGAGAGAAAATAATCCATAAGGATAGGCATCCCATGCCTTGAGGAAATTTCTACATGATGTCCTATTTATTGGATGTAGTCATGGGTACCTACTATATAGATCTTGGGGAATTGTGGACTCTAACCATGGATTGTGAAAAGAATAGAATTTGTGATAATTATAAATTTATGAACATATATGCATATACCAAACACATGATCAGGATAGCAAATGATGTCTATCCATAGGTTTGGAAAGCCATTCAATACTTACCTATGCCTAGAATTAGGCCAAATATCTTAAAGAAACTGAGTGGTAAAAGTGATTATTTCCTCTACCTAAACTTCATAGTAATCATGATTTTGGAGAACAAGGTTATTCATTTGTGTCTTCCCAAGTATGTTTAGACAAATTGGTGAAGAAATAAATTACTTTCCAACTATGGTAGAGTATTGAGGAAGACTTATCTAGACAAAATAAAAATTTATTCTTTGGACACCACTTGAAAATTGGAAGAATGGTTTAGACAATGAGGAAGAATTTTATGCAAGTGGGTGGCAAACATATAAGTTATCCATTCCTCTTGCTTATACATAGAGATTGGGATCCTCAAGGGTAGTTTCAAAAACACATACATGGATTTAATATCCCATACATCTATGTACCATATCCATATGATATTCTATTCATTAATGTAAATTTTAATGAAGATGCTTTAGATAGAGCCAAGATTGTTGGATTGAAGGAATATCATTTGTGTGTAGGGAAATCCAAGAACAAACACACCTGTTCTGATTCCTCTTGTTAGGATCTTGATCCTAAAAAAGAGCACAATATGATTACCAAATATAAGCAATTAAATATGCGGAAATAACCAGAAACACAAGTAACTAGAATTCACCAATAGCACAGAATATGAGAGAAAATACACTATCTTGTATTAACACTTTACAGAAAAGAATACTACAAAGAGCCGCCACACTCTTCCACCTTACAGAGGTTTCCCACACCTCAAGTGTATAGTAATTCTTCTTCACAACACTCTCCTACACAAAAAATAGTCCCAACAACCAACTCACACACAGAATTGGTGTTCACCTCTCCAACCAGTCAGTAATAACCCTGCTGGTACACCAAGCACTCTATAGCACTTCAAGTTGATCTCCCATGAACTTGCAACCTACAATTCAACAGATCAAACTTACATGTAGATCCCCTATGAGCTTGCAACAACTTGCAACTCAATGATCTTACAATGGAAGGAACTTCCTTGCCTTCCTTTCTATCTCATACATTTACAATACATGCCAATGGGTCTATAAATAGATCCCAGACTTAAACAATAACTTAGACTCTAAATATAGAATGAATATACATGCAGCTCAAGACTCTAACTGGTCTTTACATGCAAACACTTCATTCACTTAACTAACTATCCATGTAACGAACAGTTCTAGAACACACAGGCGACCGACGCCGGTCCCTGCTTGCCTGGTTCTGCCGATGTCGGCTGACTTTTTGCCATCGCCGGTGGCCTTCTGCACTGGTCACGACTGATGTCAGTCCTGATGCTGATGCTGGTGCTCCTGGATCTCAGCAACCTTTTATTCCTAATGTTTGCAAAGAGTTGAAGCTTTTAGCTCCACAACCTAACAATCTCCCACTTGGAGATAAATAGCTACAACTTGTACCTGTACCTGTACTTCATCTAGTTTGTTCCCTTAGCTTTGTATCCCTCCTCAAGATCACTCTTGAAGACCAACCACCACAAATCCTATAGTGCAAAACCTAACATCCAAATTACCTACCACATCCGCATCTACAACCATGTAGAAAAGAACATGACCCTACATATCATGTGCACCTGTTGCTGGTCCCACTGAACTGCCCTTCAGTATTACTTTCCTAGATTGACTCCAAACTTGTGACAACTCCCACTGCTTGGGAAATCTCAGGTTTAGTACATACCATGCACTTAACCTCATTATGTGAATCAAGAACCTGTTCTGTGAACTCTCCAACCATCGGCGTGGTAATTGGTCTCACACAATCATCCTGAAACAAAGTCAACAAGACCTTCCATGTCTCTAGAACACACTCATGCCAAAGAATCTTGTTGCTCCTAAATTCTCCATGACACACCCCTAACCTAGCTTTACCTTTAGTTCAGCAATACCTGTATATGTAACCTTGCAACAAGCACATCATACAGAAATAGGATAATGTAGCTAATATTATCCAACCTGGTAAAGAGAAACACAATGATCAAACCTCCATTGCCCTGCAACTAATACAAGACCATATACCCTGATCTTCCATCTCACGTATCCATTTCCGCTCTTCTTCATCCTGAACATCCATTCATCTCTTAGTGCTTACTTCCAACTGGGAACTCTACCCAAAACACCTGTTTGGTTCTCCTCCAAGGAATCACATCCTCATCTATGCCAAGCTCCCACTGTTTCTTGGATCTACCTGTTCTGCTTCTTTAACAACTTCCTGGTTCTATACCATAAGTGAGCAATAAGTAGTGTAAAGAAGGGAAATGATGAATTTAAGAACTTACTTAGGCCTTCAATCCTCCATATGGGCTCTTGAGACTCCATGATAGCTAGCTGTCCACCCAAAATTCATCTTAGTGACCGATGCTAGTCACATCTCAGTCTGTAGCCGACCGATGTCAGTTCCCTATGACTTCCACCTTGCCGACATCAGTTTCCCCTAACCGACGCCGGTTGTTATCTGCCCTAAGTCAATGACGTCAGTCTGCACATAGCTGACATCGGTCCCTGTCTAGACACTGACATTGATTTTTCTGTCGACGTTGGTCTCTGTGTTTTTCTAGTGAGACCTAACTTTTTCCCGTGAGCTCCTTTTGGATCAAACCCTTGTCCAAATCACCCTTGATCTGCTCAGAATTCCTTTGTACCTTATGCTAAACTTTGTCCCTCACCTTCTCCTTGAAAACCAAGGCTTTCTTGTTCTTGTCACTAACATTGGATTCCTCAAGAAACGTCACCTTCTTCTTTTGCATACAAAAATCATGATCCATACCTTCCAAATCCAAAAGCATACGCTTTGACTCAAGAACAAGCATCTCCTTCTTATCTATGTGACCAAGCTTATTAAGCCACATCTCTGAATCTACCGCTGAAGTAGATAACCTAAAAAGAGAATCAATAATACAATTAGATAGATAAAGCGTACCTACTTTCTTAACTCTAGCTAAAACAAGTGTACCCTTGGTAACCTTCCAATAGTTCGCTGTAAGAGTTAATGTGCAACCCTCATCACCCAAACTTCTAACAGAAATCAAATTCCACTCCAGAACTGGGACATGCATGACCTCCTTTAACACCCATGTGTCACCTATCTGCAATTTTATCTTCACTTTTCCTTTGCCAACAATCTGACAAGGCTTACCATCCCCTACACAAATTTCTCCAAAGTCTCCCTGGACATACTCATGAAAAAATTCCCTATGTGGGGATGCATAAAAAGAGGCACCAGAACCCAAGATTCTACTTTATCAAAAGAACATACCAAAGTATCTTGTGTAAGGTAATCTGCAACATCTACTTATTTTCCATGTCCTTCATGCTGATCTTCACCTGATCTGTAATCTCTCTTTAAGTGCCCTTGCTTTCCACATTTCCAGCTGGTTTTTCAGCCATACCTGGACTTAGATCTACTTCCTATCTTCGACCTTGATCTCCCACGCTCTATCTTCTCTCTTTGCCTTCCTCTGCCTTCAACACTCAAAGCATCTCTTGATGATTCACCTATGCTTTTCCTGTGTATCTCTTCATTTAAGATCACACTCACAACAACATCCACTTTTAAGACTTTTGAAGCAGACACAGTGTTAGAAACTGCCATTACCAAACCTTACCAACTTTCAGGTAATGAACACAAGATTAAGAGAGCTCTAATTTCATCATTAAATACAATATTAACTGAACTTAACTGGTTTACCAAACCATGGAAATCACTAAGATGGCTATGAACAGATCCACCTTCCAACATTTGCAAATTAAATAAACGCTTCATAAGAAATACCTTATTAGAAGCTGAGGGTTTTTCATATAAATTTGCCAAAGATTCCATCAACTCCACCATTGTCTTACACTGTGATAAGCTGGAAATCATAGATGATGCAAGACTCAATCTAATAGATCCTAGAGGCTTCCGATCAAGAACCTCCCATTCTTCATCCTTCATATTCTGGGGTTTGCAACCAACCCCACCCAACGGTAAGTATAAATCTTTTTGATATAGATAGTACTCAATCTACATCCTCTATAATTGGTAGTTCTTGCCATTATTATTTTCCATTCGTAGCTTACTGTCTTCTGCCATTGCTCAACTCCCACTAAAACAGAAACCCTATGAGTAACCTGTAATCAAAACACACTACCCAGATCTAAACCAATCTGTTAGTAGCCCAACCAAAAGCTCTGATACCAATTGTAGGGAAATCCAAGAACAAAGACACCTATTCTGATTCCTCTTGTTAGGATCTTGCTCCTCAGAAAGAGCACAATATGATTACCAAATATAAGCAATTAAATATGCGGAAATAACCAAAAACACAACTAGAATTCACCAATAGCACAAAATATGAGAGACAATACACTATCTTGTATTAACACTTTACAGAAAAGAATACTACAAAGATCCACCACACTCTTCCACCTTACAGAGATTTCCCACACCTCAAGTGTACAGTAATTATTCTTCACAACACTCTCCTACACTAAAAATGGTCCCAACAACCAACTCACACACAGAATTGGTGTTCACCTCTCCAACCAGTCAGTAATAACCCTGCCGGTACACCAAGCACTCTATAGCACTTCAAGTTGATCTCCCATGAACCTGCAACCTACAATTCAACAGACCAAACTTACATGTAGATCCCCTATGAGCTTGCAACAACCTGCAACTCAATGATCTTACAATGGAAGGAACTTCCTTGCCTTCCTTTCTATCTCATACATTTACAATACATGCCAATGGGTCTATAAATAGATCCCAGACTTAAAAAATAACTTAGACTCTTAATATGGAATGAATATCCACACAGCTTAAGACTCTAACTGGTCTTTACATGTAAACACTTCATTCACTTAACTAACTATCTGTGCAATGAACAGTTCTAGAACACACAGGCGACCGATGCCGGTCCCTGCTTGCCTAGTTCTGCCGACTTTCTACCGTTGCCAGTGGCCTTCTGCACTGGTCACGACTGACGTCAGTCCTAATGCCGAAGGTGGTGCTCTTGGATCTCAGCAACCTTCTATTCCAACTGTGTGCAAAGAGTAGAAGCTTTTAGCTCCACAACCTAGCAATCTCCCACAGAAATAAATAGCTGCAACCTATACCTGTACCTGTACTTCATCTAGTTTGTTCCCTTAGCTTTGTATCCCTCCTCAAGATCACTTTCGAAGACCAACCACCACAAATCCTATAGTGCAAAACTTGTCATCCAAATTACCTACCACATCCGCATCTACAACCATGTAGATAAGAACTTGACCCTGCATAGCATGTGCACCTGCTGCTGGTCCTACTGAACTGCCCTTCAGTATTACTTTCCCAGATTGACTCCAAACTTGTGACAACTCCCACTGCTTGGAAAAACTCAGGTTTAGTACATACCATGCACTTAACCTCATTATGTGAATCAAGAACCTGTTCTGTGAACTGTCCAACCATCGACGTGGTAACCGGTCTCACACAATCATCCTAAAACAAAGTCAACAAGACCTTCCATGTCTCTAGAACACACTCATGCCAAAGAATCTTGCTGCTCCTAGATTCTCCATGACACACCCCTGAACTAGCTTTACCTTTAGTTCAGCAATACCTGTATATGTAACCCTGCAACAAGCACATCATACAGAAATAGGATAATGAAGCTAATATTATCCAACCTGGTAAAGAGAAACACAATGATCAAACCTCCATTGCCCTACAGCTAATACAAGACCATATACCCTGATCTTCCGTCTAACGTATCCAATTCCGCTCTTCTTCATCTTGAACATCCATTCATCTCTTAGTGCTTACTTCCAACTGGAAACTCTACCCAAAACACCTGTTTGGTTCTCCTCCAAGGAATCACATCCTCATCCATGCCAAGCTCCCACTATTTCCTAGATCTACCTGTTCTACTTCTTTAACAACTTCCTTGTTCTATACCATAAGTGAGCAATAAGTAGTTTAAATAAGGGAAATGATGAATTTAAGAACTTACTTACACCTTCAGTGCTCCCTATGCGTGCTTGAGACTCCATGACAGCTAGTTGTCCACCCAAAATTCATCTTAGTGACCGATGACGGTCACATCTTAGTCTGCAGTCGACCGATGTCAGTTCCCTATGACTGCCACCTTATCGACGTCAGTTTCCCCTGGCTGATGCCAGTCATTATCTGTCCCGAGTCACTGACGTCGATCTACACATAGCTAACGTTGGTCCCTGTCTAGATGTCGACGTCAATTTTCCTGCCGACGTTGGTCTCTATGTTTTTCTAGTGAGACCTAACTTTTTCCTACGAGCTCCTTTTGGATCAAACCCTTGTCCAAATCACCCTTACTCTACTTAGAATTCCTCTGCACCTTGTGCTGAACTCTATCTATCACCTTCTCCTTGAAAACCAAGGCTTTCTTGTTCTTGTCACTAACATTGGATTCCTCAAGAAACGTCACCTTCTTCTTTTGCATACATAAATCATGATCCATTCCTTCCAAATCTGAAAGCATACCCTTTGACTCAAGAACAAGCATCTCCTTCTTATCTATGTGACCAAGCCTATTAAGCCACATCTCTAAATCTACAGCTGAAGTAGATAACCCAGAAAGAGAATCAGTAATATAAGTAGATAGATAAAGCGTACCTACTTTCTTACCTCTAGCTACAACAAGTGTACCCTTGGTAACCTTCCAAGAGTCCACTGTGAGAGTTATTGTGCAACCCTCATCACCCAAACTTCTAACAGAAATCAAATTCCACTCTAGAACTGGGACATGCATGACCTCCTTTAACACCCATGTGTCACCTGTTTGCAATTTCAGCTTCACTTTTAATTTGCCAACAATCTGACAAGGCTTACCATCCCCTACACAAATTTCTCCAAAGTCTCCCTGGACATACTCATGAAAAAATTCCTTATGTGGAGATGCATGAAAAGAGGCACCAGAATCTAAAACCCAAGATTCTACTTTATCCAAAGAACATACCACAGCATCCTGTGTAAGGTAATCTACAACATCTGCTTCTTCTCAATGTCCTTCATGCTGATCTTCACCCTATCTGCAATCTCTCTTTAAGTGCCCTTGCTTTCCACATTTCCAATAGGTTATTCTACCATACCTGGACTTGGATCTACTGCCTATCTTCGACCTTGATCTCCCATGCTCTATCTTCTGTCTTTGCCTTCCTCTACCTTCAACACTCAAAGCATCTCCTAATGATTCACTTGTGCTTTTCCTATGTATCTCTTCATTAAAGATCACACTCACAACATCATCCACTTTTAAGACTTTTGAAGCAGACACAGTGTTAGAAACTGCCATTACCAAACCTTCCCAACTTTTAGGTAATGAACACAAGATTAAGAGAGCTCTAATTTCATCATCAAATACAATATTGACTGAACTTAACTAGTTTACCAAACCATGGAAATCACTAAGATGGCTATGAACAGATCCACCTTCCAACATTTGAAAATTAAATAAACGCTTCATAAGAAATACCTTATTAGAAGCTGAGGGTTTTTCATATAAATTTGCCAAAGATTCCATCTACTCCACCATTGTTTTACACTGTGATAAGCTGGAAATCACAGATGATGCAAGACTCAATCTAATAGATCCCAGAGCCTTCCGATCAAGAACCTGCCATTCTTAATCCTTCATATTCTGGGGTTTGCAACCAACCCCACCCAACGGTAAGTATAAATCTTTCTTATACAGATAGTCCTCAATCTGCATCCTCCATAATTGGTAGTTCTTGCCATTAAACTTTTCCATTCGTAGCTTACTGTATTTTGCCATTGCTCAACTCCCACTCAAACAAAAACCCTGTGAGTAACCTGTAATCAAAACACACTACCCAGATCTAAACCAATCTGTTAGTATCCCAACCAAAAGCTCTGATACCAATTGTAGGGAAATCCAAGGACAAACACGCCTGTTCTGATTCCTCTTGTTAGGATCTTGCTCCTCAAAAAGAGCACAATATGATTACCAAATATAAGCAATTAAATATGCAGAAATAACTAGAAACACAAGTAACTAGAATTCACCAATAGCACAAAATATGAGAGACAATACACTATCTTGTATTAACACTTTACAAAAAAGAATACTACAAAGAGCCGCCACACTCTTCCACCTTAAAGAGGTTTCCCACACCTCAAGTGTACAATAATTCTTCTTCGCAACACTCTCCTACACAAAAAATGGTCCCAACAACCAACTCACACACAAAATTGGTGTTCACCTTTCCAACCAGTCAGTAATAACCCTGCCGGTACACCAAGCACTCTATAGCACTTCAAGTTGATCTCCAATGAACCTACAACCTACAATTCAACATACCAAACTTACATGTAGATCCCCTATGAGCTTGCAACAACCTAAAAATCAATGATCTTACAATAGAAGGAACTTACTTGCCTTCCTTTCTATCTCATACATTTACAATACATGCCAATGGGTCTATAAATAGATCCCAGACTTAAACAATAACTTAGACTCTTAATATGGAATGAATATCCACGCAGATCAAGACTCTAACTGGTCTTTACATGCAAACACTTCATTCACTTAACTAACTATCCATGCAATGAATAGTTCTGGAACACACAGGCGACCGATGCCGGTCCCTGCTTGCTTGGTTTTGCCGACGTCAGCTGACTTTCTGCCATCGTCGGTGGCCTTCTACACTGGTCACGACTGACGTCATTCCTGATGCCAACACCGATGCTCTTGGATCTCAACAACCTTCTAATCCTACTATTTGCAGAGAGTTGAAGCTTTTAGTTCCATAACCTAACAATCTCCCACTTGGAGATAAACAACTGCAACTTGTACCTGTACCTGTACTCCATCTAGTTTGTTCCCTTAACTTTGTATCCCTCCTCAAGATCACTCTTGAAGACCAACCACCACAAATCCTATAGTGTAAAACCTGTCATCCAAATTACCTGCCACATCTGCATCTATAACCATGTAGATAAGAACTTGACCCTGCATAGCATGTGCACCTGTTGCTAGTCCCACTAAACTGCCCTTCAGTTTTACTTTCCCAGATTGACTCTAAACTTGTGACAACTCCCACTACTTGGGAAAACTCAGGTTTAGTACATACCATGCACTTAACCTCATTATGTGAATCAAGAACCTATTCTGTGAACTGTCCAACAATCGGCGTGCTAACCGGTCTCACACAATCATCCTGAAACAAAGTCAACAAGACCTTCCATGTCTATAGAACACACTCATGCCAAAGAATCTTGCTACTCCCAGATTCTCCATGACACACCCCTGAATTAGCTTTACCTTTAATTCAGCAATACCTGTATATGTAACCCTACAACAAGCACATCATAAAGAAATAGGATAATGTAGCTAATATTATCCAACCTGGTAAAGAGAAACACAATGATCAAACCTCCATTGCCTTGCAGCTAATACAAGACCATTTACCCTGATCTTCCATCTCACATATCCATTTCCACTCTTCTTCATCTTGAACATCCATTCATCTCTCAGTGCTTACTTCCAGCTGGGAACTCTACCCAAAACACCTGTTTGGTTCTCCTCCAAGGAATCACATCCTCATCCATGCCAAGCTCCCACTGTTTCTTGGATCTACCTGTTCCGATTCTTTAACAACTTCCTGGTTCTATACCATAAGTGAGCAACAAGTAGTGTTAAGAAGGGAAATGATGAATTTAAGAGCTTACTTACGCCTTCAGTCCTCCATAGGGGCGCTTGAGACTCCATGATAGCTAGCTGTCCACCCAAAATTTATCTCAGTGATCGATGCCGATCACATCTCAGTCTAAAACTGATCGATGTCAGTTCCCTGTGACTTCCACCTTGCCGACATCAGTTTCCCCTGGCCGACACCAGTCATTATCTGCCCCTAGTAACCAATGTCGGTCTGCACATAGCCAACGTCGGTCCCTGTTTGGATGCTGACGTCGATTTTCTTGCCGATGTCGATCTCTGTGTTTTTCTAGTGAGACCTGACTTTTTCCCATGAGCTCCTTTTGGATAAAACCCTTGTCCAAATCACCCTTGCTCTGCTCAAAATTCCTCTGCACCTTATGCTAAACTCTATCCCTCACCTTCTCCTTGAAAACCAAGGCTTTCCTATTCTTGTCACTAACATTGGATTCCTCAAGAAACATCACCTTCTTATTCTGCATACAAAAATCATGATCCATACCTTCCAAATCTGAAAGCATACCCTTTGACTCAAGAACAAGCATCTCCTTCTTATCTATGTGACCAAGCCTATTAAGCCACATCTCTAAATCTACAGTTGAAGTAGATAACCTAAAAAGAGAATCAATAATACAAGTAGATAGATAAAGCATACCTACTTTCTTACCTCTAGCTACAACAAGTGTACCCTTGGTAACCTTCCAAGCGTCCACTGTGAGAGTTACTGTGCAACCCTCATCACCCAAACTTCTAACAGAAATCAAATTCTGCTCCAGAACTGGGACATGCATGACCTCCTTTAACACCCATGTGTCACCTGTCTACAATTTTAGCTTCACTTTTCCTTTGCCAACAATCTGACAAGGCTTACCATCCCCTACACAAATTTCTCCAAAGTCTCCCTGGACATACTCATGAAAAAATTCCCTATGTGGGGATGCATGAAAAGAGGCACCATAATCTAAAACCCAAGATTCTACTTTATCCAAAGAACATACCAGAGCATCCTGTGCAAGGTAATCCACAACATCTACTTCTTCTACATGTCCTTCATGCTGATCTTCACCCGATCTGCAATCTCTCTTTAAGTTCCCTTGCTTTCGACATTTCCAATAGGTTATTCTGCCATACCTGGACTTGGATCTAATACCTATCTTTGACCTTGATCTCCCACGCTCTATTTTCTCTCTTTGCCTTCCTCTACCTTCAACACTCAAAGCATCTCCTGATGATTCACCTGTGCTTTTCTTGCGTATCTCTTCATTCAAAATCACACTCACAACACCATCCACTTTTAAGACTTTTGAAGCAGACACAGTGTTAGAAACTGCCATTACCAAACCTTCCCAACTTTTAGGTAATGAACACAAGATTAAGAGAGCTCTAATTTCATCATCAAATACAATATTGACTGAACTTAACTGGTTTACCAAACCATGGAAATCACTAAGATGGCTATGAATAGATCCACCTTCCAACATTTGCAAATTAAATAAATGCTTCATAAGAAATACCTTATTAGAAGCTGAAGGTTTTTCATATAAATTTGGCAAAGATTCCATCAACTCCACCGTTGTCTTACACTGTGATAAGCTATAAATCACAGATGATGCAAGACTCAATCTAATAGATCCCAGAGCCTTTCGATCAAGAACCTCCCATTCTTCATCCTTCATATTCTAGACTTTGCAACCAACCCCACCCAACAGTAAGTATAAATCTTTCTGATACAGATAGTCCTCAATCTGCATCCTCCATAATTGGTAGTTCTTGCCATTAAAATTTTCCATTCTTAGCTTACTGTCTTCTGCCATTGCTCAACTCCCACTCAAATAGAAACCCTGTGAGTAACCTGTAATCAAAACACACTACCCAGATCTAAACCAATATGTTAGTATCCCAACCAAAAGCTCTGATACCAATTGTAGGGAAATCCAAGAACAAACACACCTGTTCTGATTCCTCTTGTTAGGATCTTGCTCCTCAAAAAGAGCACAATATGATTACCAAATATAAGTAATTAAATATGTGGAAATAACCAGAAACACAAGTAACTAGAATTCACCAATAGCACAGAATATGAGAGACAATACACTATCTTGTATTAACACTTTACAGAAAAGAATACTACAAAGAGCTGCCACACTCTTCCACCTTACAGAGGTTTCCCACACCTCAAGTGTATAGTAATTCTTCTTCATAACACTCTCCTACACAAAAAATGGTCCCAACAACCAACTCACACACATAATTGGTGTTCACCTCTCCAACTAATCAGTAATAACCCTATCGGTACACCAAGCACTCTATAGCACTTCAAGTTGATCTCCCATGAACTTGCAACCTGTAATTCAACAGACCAAACTTACATTTAGATCCCCTATGAGCTTGCAACAACCTATAACTCAATGATCTTACAATGGAAGGAACTTCCTTGCCTTCCTTTCTATCTCATACATTTAGAATACATGCCAATGGGTCTATAAATAGATCCCAGACTTAAACAATAACTTAGAATCTTAATATGGAATGAATATCCATGCAGCTCAAGACTCTAACTGGTCTTTACATGAAAACACTTCGTTCACTTAACTAACTTTCCATGCAATGAACAGTTCTAAAACACACAAGTGACCGACGTTGGTCCCTGCTTGGCTGGTTCTGCCGACATCGGTTGACTTTCTGCCATCACTGGTGGCCTTCTGCACTGGTCACGACTGACATCAGTCCTGATGCCGACACCGAGGCTCTTGGATCTCAGCAACCTTCTGTTCCTACTATTTGCAAAGAGTTGAAGCTTTTAGTTCCACAACCTAACAATCTCCCACTTGGAGATAAATAGCTGCAACCTATACCTATACATGTACTCTGTCTAGTTTGTTCCCTTAGCTTTGTATCCCTCCTCAAGATCACTCTTGAAGACCAACCACCACAAATCCTCTAATGCAAATCCTATCATCCAAATTACCTGCCACATCTGCATCTACAACCATGTAAATAAGAACTTGACCCTGGATAGCATGTGCACCTGCTACTAGTCCCACTGAACTACCCTTCAGTATTACTTTCCCAGATTGACTCCAAACTTGTGACAACTCCCACTGCTTGGGAAAACTTAGGTTTAGTACATACCATGCACTTAACCTCATTATGTGAATCAAGAATTTTTTCTGTGAACTGTCCAACCATCGGCGTGGTAACTGGTCTCACACAATCATCCTGAAACAAAGTCAACAAGACCTTCCATGTCTCTAGAACACACTCATGCCAAAGAATCTTGCTGCTCCCAGATTCTCCATGACACACCCCTGAACTAGCTTTACCTTTAGTTCAACAATACCTTTATATGTAACCCTGCAACAAGCACATCATATAGAAATAGGATAATGTAGCTAATATTATCCAACCTGGTAAAGAGAAACACAATGATCAAACCTCCATTGCCCTGCAGCTAATACGAGACCATATACCCTGATCTTCCGTCTCACGTATCCATTCCCGCTCTTCTTCATCTTAAACATCCATTTGTCTCTCATTGCTTACTTATAGCTGGTAACTCTACCCAAAACACCTATTTGGTTCTCCTCCAAGGAATCACATCCTCATCCATGCCAAGCTCCCATTGTTTCCTAGATCTACCTATTCTACTTCTTTAACAACTTCCTGGTTTTATACCATAAGTGAGCAACAAGTAGTGTAAAGAAGGGAAATGATGAATTTAAGAACTTACTTATGCCTTCAGTCCTCCATATGGGTGCTTGAGATGCCATGACAGCTAGCTGTCCACCCAAAATTTATCTCAGTGATCAATGCCGGTCACATCTCAGTCTATAGCTGACTGATGTCGGTTCCCTATGACTTCCACCTTGCCGATGTCAGTTTCTCCTAGCTGACGCCGGTCGTTATCTGCCTCGAGTCACTAACGTTGGTCTACACATAGTCGACGTTGATCCCTGTCTGGATGCCGACATTGATTTTCCTTCTGACGTTAGTCTTTGTGTTTTTCTAGTGAGACTTGACTTTTTCCCATAAGATCCTTTTGGATCAAACCCATGTCCAAATCACCCTTGCTCTACTCAAAATTCCTCTACACCTTGTGCTAAACTCTGTCTATCGCCTTCTCCTTGAAAACCAAGGCATTCCTATTCTTGTCACTAACATTGAATTCCTCAAGAAACGTCACCTTCTTCTTTTGCATACAGAAATCACGATCCATACCTTCCAAATCTGAAGGCATACCCTTTGACTCAGGAATAAGCATCTCCTTCTTATCTATGTGACCAAGCCTATTAAGCCACATCTCTGAATCTACAGTTGAAGTAGATAACCCAGAAAGAGAATCAGTAATACAAGTAGATAGATAAAGCGTACCTACTTTCTTACCTCTAGCTACAATAAGTGTACCCTTGGTAACCTTCCAAGAGTCTGCTGTGAGAGTTACTGTGCAACCCTCATCACCCAAACTTCTAACAAAAATCAAATTCTACTCCAAAACTAGGACATGCATGACCTCCTTTAACACCCATGTGTCACCTGTCTGCAATTTTAGCTTCACTTTTCCTTTGCCAACAATCTGACAAGGCTTACCATCCCCTACACAAATTTCTCCAAAGTCTCCCTGGACATACTCATGAAAAAATTCCCTATGTGGGGATGCATGAAAAGAGGCACCAAAATCTAAAACCCAAGATTCTACTTTATCCAAAGAACATACCAGAGCATCCTGTGCAAGGTAATCCACAACATCTGCTTCTTCTCCATGTCCTTCATGTTGATCTTCACCTAATCTATAATCTCTCTTTAAGTGCCCTTGCTTTCCATATTTCCAGCAGGTTATTCTGCCATACCTGGACTTGGATCTACTGCCTATCTTCGACCTTGATCTCCCACACTCTATCTTCTCTCTTTGCCTTCCTCTACCTTCAACACTCAAAGCATCTCTTAATGATTCACTTGTGCTTTTCCTGCGTATCTCTTCATTCAATATCACACTCACAACATCATCCCCTTTTAAGACTCTTGAAGCAAACACAGTGTTAGAAACTGCCATTACCAAACCTTCCCAACTTTCAGGTAATGAACACAAGATTAAGAGAGCTCTAATTTCATCATTAAATACAATATTGACTGAACTTAACTAGTTTACCAAACCAAGGAAATCACTAAGATGGCTATGAATAGATCCACCTTCCAACATTTGCAAATTAAATAAATGCTTCATAGGAAATACCTTATCAGAAGCTGAGGGTTTTTCATATAAATTTGCCAAAGATTCCATCAACTCCACCGTTGTCTTACACTGTGATAAGCTGGAAATCACAGATGATGCAAGACTCAATCTAATAGATCCCAGAGCCTTTCGATCAAGAACCTCCCATTCTTCATCCTTCATATTCTGGGCTTTGCAACCAACCCCACCCAATGGTAAGTATAAATCTTTCTGATACAGATAGTCCTCAATCTGCATCCTCCATAATTGGTAGTTCTTGCCATTAAACTTTTCCATTCATAGCTTACTGTCTTCTGCCATTGCTCAACTCCCACTCAAACAAAAACCCTGTGAGTAACCTTTAATCAAAACACACTACCCAGATCTAAACCAATCTGTTAGTATCCCAACCAAAAGCTCTGATACCAATTGTAGGGAAATCTAAGAACAAACACACCTATTCTGATTCCTCTTATTAGGATCTTACTCCTTAGAAAGAGCACAATATGATTACCAAATATAAGCAATTAAATATGCAAAAATAACCAGAAACACAAGTAACTAGAATTCACTAATAGCACAGAATATGAGAGACAATACACTATCTTGTATTAACACTTTACAGAAAAGAATAATACAAAGAGCCGCCACACTCTTCTACCTTACAGAGGTTTCCCACAACTCAAGTGTACAATAGTTCTTCTTCACAACACTCTCCTACACAAAAAATAGTCCCAACAACCAACTCACACACAGAATTGGTGTTCACCTCTCCAACCACTCAGTAATAACCCTGCCGGTACACCAAGCACTCTATAGCACTTCAAGTTGATCTCCCATGAACCTGCTACCTATAATTCAATAGACCAAACTTACATGTAGATCCCTTATGAGCTTGTAACAACCTGAAACTCAATGATCTTATAATGGAAGGAACTTCCTCACCTTCCTTTCTATCTCATACATTTACAATACATGCCAATGGGTCTATAAATAGATCCCAGACTTAAACAATAACTTAGACTCTTAATATGGAATGAATATCCATGCAGCTCAAGACTCTAACTGGTCTTTACATGCAAACACTTCATTCACAACTAACTATCCGTGCAACGAATTATTTTGGAACACACAGGCAATCGATGCCAGTCCCTGCTTGCCTAGTTCTACCGACATTGGCTGACTTTCTTCCATCGCCAGTGGCCTTCTGCACTGGTCACGACCGACGTCGGCCCTGATGCTGATGCCAGTGCTCTTGGATCTTAGCAACCTTCTGTTCCTACTATTTGTAAAGAGTTGAAGCTTTTAGCTTCACAAACTAACATTGTGGATGATCTAAGATGACCCCTGAGTCACTACTAGATAATTGGATAATAGTAAGGATCTATATAAAGGATGGGAACACTCTAATTTTTGGAGAGGCCAACCTATGAAGAAATCCAAGGACCAATTAGGTCCCTCATCTCAATCCCTCCCATTAAAGATAAGGACTATGAATAAAGAGCCCAGGCTACCTGAACCTAGTTCTAGAAAAGAAGCACAAATAGAAGATACCATCAATTTAGATTCTAGTAAGGAAAGAACAACACAAGAATAGCTAGCTATAAGCACCATTCAAGTATGTAATTATATTCCCCATATATATATTGCTACATATATTAGTATATCAACCTTAGAAGTAACAACATTAACATCCCAAGACTCCCCCACATAACTAAATATCCCTTTGGTTCATAAGAGGAATCTTAAGACTCCTACAAGTAGTCTTATAGTGGAACCAGCACAAAGATTACCTACTGCATCTCAAGAGGAAAAGGTTATGATAATCAAAGACATTGAGGATGACTCTAATGAAGAATCAAATATGGAGGTAGCTAAGGCCATGAACCTTCAAGTAGGACCCATATCACCAAATTATCTATGTACCCAATCTTTTTTAAGTTTTCCATTATCTTCTATACTAATCTTTGGATGAGTTTCAATTTAGTCTATGTTAAGATAACCCCAGGTGGAAGTGACTACTTCCACTTCCATTGACCCCTCCATTACCACCACTACCATTTATCCCTATATTTATAATTTCATCACATTCCCCATACCTACTTCCTTTATCCCTATTTTTACTTCTACTATCAGAGCCCTCAAAAATAAGAAGGTGCCTAGGAAGGTACATACTACTTTGGCCACCCCATAACTTCATGTCCATTCCACCCAAATTTAACTTCTAATTCCATACACCACTTTTGTATAAGAAACCATAGTGACAAGTATTGTTAGTGAAAGGAAGTCTAAGCACCAAGTGATCATGGTCTACCCACTCCCTCAATTTAGAGGAGTGGATTGGTTTAATATTATATGGGCTTCATTAATTGACATCCTTGTTAGGGCCTAAAATAATCAATAGGTTCAAGAAGAGGTTGAGGAAGATATTTTTGTCACAAACTATAATGCATCTCAATTGTATATTCCTCCATGGGAAGTTAAATTGAGAATCAAGGCTTCCCAAATGCAAAGATTCAAAATCATCAAGCTTCCTTTAGTTTACACTCTATTTGATCCCCTATCTAACAACATTTAGAGAGTGAAAAAGTGGAAGATGAAGGAAAAAAGTCACTAAAATAATGATTAAGGAAAAACAAGAAGTGTTATCCCTCATAAAGAGGTAGAACAGAAAGCTAGGGCAGTCTCATATGCTAAAAATCTTGCAGATCTAGCATAATCACACAAGGATTCAATAGTTGCTATCCCTGAATGCACAAAATTTCCTTAATAATAGATTGAGGCTAAAATTCAAGAACTAGAGGCCAAGATGGAGAAACTAAAGGATAATGAAAAGATGGTACACATTTTTTAGGTATAGAAGCTGAGGTATAGGAAGCCACTTCTAGGTGTTATAACTATTTGGAGGTAATGGAGTTTATGAAGGCTGAGAAGGACCCTCATCTAAGCAAGGCCAACCAATTATTTAAATTCCAATTCCATCCACCACTTTTATAGAATAAACCATAGTGACAATTATTTGTAGTGAAAGGAAGGCTAAGTACATAGTGATCATGGTCCACCCACTCCCTCAATTTTGTGGAGTGGATTAGTCCAAAATTATATGGCATTCCTTAACTAACATCCTTATTAGGGCCAAAAGAATCAATAATTTCAAGAAGAGGTTGAGGAAGAGGTTATTTTCAAAATCTCTACTGCATATCAATTGGATATTCTTCCATGGAAAGTTTACCTAAGAAGTAAGGCTTCCCAAATTCCAAGATTCAAAATCACCCAGCTTCTTTCGATTTCTACTCTATTTGATCCCCCATCTAGCAACATTTAGAGAGTGAGAAATAGAATATGAAGGTAAAAAGGCACTAAAATCATCCTTAAGTAAAAACAATAAGTGTTCTCCCTCATAAAGAGGTAGAATAGGAAGCCAAAGTAGTCTCATATGCTAAAAATCTTGTAGCCCTAGCAGTCACATAAGGATTCAATAGTTTATATCCACAAAGGCACAAAGTTTGCTTAACAAGAGATTGAGGCTAAAATTAAAGAACTAGAGGTTTAGGTGGACAAAATTAAATGAAAATCAAAATATGCTACACATTTTTTGTGGGTATAGAAGTTGAGGTATAGGAAGCCACTTCTAGGTGTTATAACTCTTTAGAGGTAATGGAGTTTATGAAGGCTGAGATGGCCCATCATATGATCAAGTCAAAATAATTATTTAATTAATTTATAAATGTCAAATCCAAATTGAAGATGTTAGTTTTAACATGGACAACTCCTTATATAGTTATCTTGACATCATGACAACACTAGAGGCATCTAATGCATGAATTTAGTTGTCATCAGGAAGGAAGAGGTAAATGAATGGCTAAAATCATTTAGGCATTTAATCCCTAAGTATTAGGCACATGAATCCCTACTCCTCCAACTTTTTCATGATTTTAAATTATCCAAAGTGAAGGATGCCACTGATAAATTGATCAACATAATCATTTCTAGCAAACTTATTCAAGAAGTGGTGAATGAATTCAAGCAAAGCTTACAAGTCCTAACACTTCAAGAGATAGATTTGAAATTAATTAATGCCTAGAAGAATGTAACTAAGGTAAAACAAAAATTAAGAGTAAATTTTAGATAACCAAGGATGAGCATGGAAGGCTCCTTGGGAAAGTTAAAATAATTCATCAACCATCACTACTAAATTTGAATATTATATGATAAAATCATGATGTATCACATAAAGTTTATGAGGAGAATAAAGTGAAGAAAAAATAGATTTATGGTGATGCGTCAACATCTTTAACTACCACCTCAATGGGCATACCATCCAATGTGCATGTAGTACTTCATATGACTAAGCCTTGATAGTCGACGATTTCATGCATGTACAATTTTGTAACGACGGATGTATTTAGAATTTCCTTGTAGTTTGAGCCTTTCATTGTAAAATTTGACTCTATATTTTGTACACATAGATACATTTCATAGTTTTGGAAAGGTCAAATTATTTAAATAATAAATTTAAATTTTTCTCTTATATGGTTTTAGACCACAATTAGAACTACATATTATAACTACCACATGTAGTGACCTTGCATGGAATTGGAGGATGAGGCACCCCCTTCCCCAAGTCTATATATATAGTTGTAACCTAAATTATTTTTTAGTCAAAGAACTTTGAATATGGAGTAGTGAAGTAGTTTTGATCATCAACAAAGTGTTTGAGTATTTTCTTTCCAAATTCTGTGTAATTATTTGTTATTTCCATGGTTGTGTGGTTTGATAATTTTTAGTGTGAAATAATTATGAATAGATTATTGATTGTTTTGATTGATATATTTATAATTAGATGTGAAAAAAATATTTAAAGTTTATTAAATATATTGAATAAAATAGTTACATTCAAATCAAATCATATTTATGAATATGTACTAGTGACTTTTTTGTGTAGTCTTCTATGAGTGTGCAATAACTACCTTAGATAAGTCATTAGCCTAAGCCATAATCTCCTAATTAAAAATGTGAAATAACTACCCTAAAAGGAGAAACATTTATTTGAGGCTTGTGAATTTCTTACATATTTATTTCCATAGACTTCTTATCCATGTCTAATTATATGTGTGCAATTGTTTCTAGCAACAGGTATAAGTTTTGAAAGCATAGGTCTATTTAGAAACAAATTAGGGAAGTTATTTTTGATAACTATGAAGCATTTTTTTCTGCCTTACCCTACCCTCATTTTTTGAGTTTTTTAGAGATATACCCACTCTAGTTTATAAACTAGCCAAATCATGTAGAGATGCACTACCCCTATTAGAACCATACCTCCATCGTTAAACCTTGTCAACAACCTACATGCCTTACCTGCTATTCCATCAATAGCTTGAAATAAATTGCATACCTACAACTCATGCCCTAGAGTGGAGTTTATCTCTATTGATATCCTAAAATGTTAGAGGCTACCTCATTATATATATAATGTGAATAAAACCCACACCAACATTAAACTAATTCATAGAATTTATACTAATGCCAAGGATAATACTATACTTATACATATATAAAGGTATGATGATCACAATAATGATGATTTATTTTAGTTTGGTTAGATTTAGTATCCAACATTGGATCATCTCCCACCATATCCAACATTTGACTATCCACATCCTGTGGATGTGCTCTTAGGTCTATAATGTCACTACATTTCATTTATACATAATCTCATTTAATTCTAATATTAATTGGACATAGTTTTATTATTCCAAATTACTTTTACATAGTTTACTTTATCTTAGTCCTACATAGTTTCATTTTCATGTTGTTTGTACATAGTTTATACTTTAAAAAACCCACAAAAAAATAATATGTTAAAACATACAAAAAACATTCAAATATTTATCATAAAATACAAATTTTAGATTGTATAAATTTCCATGGTTACATTAATTTTATTTAATATGTACTACATATGATATTTATGTTAGTGTGGCTAGTTTTATCATGCATACATGCTTCATTTATTCCCTTTGAGTGTTTTTAAACTACTAAAATACTTTGTTCCTCTACACATATCCATATTTATTGTTATCTACCCATCGAGGGCACATACACATATACACATATTTAGCATTTATATATTAACCCATTGGGGACATCATACACATAGATTCTAATTTGTTAGGTTATATATTTCTATACTCCATATCATAAATTTAGCATTGATTAAATCTTGATATTGATCATCATATACTACACTAACATTTTTCCAACTACTACTACTATAGACTCAGATTATGTACATATTTTCTCTTATACAAAATTGTACCACATGTTTATGCATACTTTCATTTTTAACCTTACTAGTCTATATTTGATTGTCTATCTTTACTTCTACATCTAGTCAATGGCATTTGAATATTCCATTATCTTTTCACTATTTTTATGATTTGGACATGTGCCCATGTCCTTGTGTATACTTATTTATTGTGTATGTGTACATTTGAACATGTCCTTCCATGTGGCTTTAAGCAGAAATTGCATGATATTTTATGTATGTAAACATTTTAACATGTCCTTGTATGTGTTCATTTTCTTAGACTTATTGACATGTGATTGTGTCCCTTTCACCTACTTTATGTTCCTCATGTGTTTGTATATATATTTTCATGTATATGTCATGGAAATGACACTTATCTATTTCTTATTACTTTCACATCTAATTTGTGATGCCATGAGGGACCTCATGCATCTCCCCTTCCTTCTTGGGTACCTTGATGGACATCATGCCCCACCCTCTAAGGAATTTACTCATTATATTTACATTTTTTGTCCATATACATGATTACATTGTTATATCTATCTTGAAAACCTTGTGAATACTACATCATACATTGCCAAATTATTCTTAATCTATTTTATATTCTTATGAAATATATATACATTATATTGGTTTATCAAACATTTGTCATATATTTTAAATCTAACACACATGATACATTTATTTTATTTTGAGGATAGTTACTATAGAGGTTCAAAAAATCCCCTCAAAAAAGGGGTCATTCACAAGGGTTTGTCACAGATATCAGGCCATCTTAGTGCACTCAAAACATAGTTTTTAGCATGCAAACAAAGATTACAAAGCTCAAACTTAGGAAAATATAGTGAAACATAGTCATACACATATCAATATAAATTATTATTACAAACAACACTTTTTGATAATAAAAAAATACACTACTAGGAGCATAGTGTGTTGTAGTCTACCTAATGCACTATTATCCAATAGCCTCAAAAATACAAAATTCTAGAATTATCAAAAAGGTATAATAGGTAAAATTTAGATTTGTATAATCTCAATCACATATTATTAGATATTCTCAGTATATATTCAATTTTGACATAGAATTACATAGGTATGTTTAATTGAGGGCATCATGCATGTATGATCACTCCCATTTTATTTTTAGATATGTAGAGACAAAGATTACATGACTCAATCTATAATCCATATGCACAGATAATGGAATTAGGAGCATGCACATGGAATATTATATCCATATGATTTTTTTTGTACCAATTCTATTAGATGGATGGTAATTCCATTTTGTTCTCCATATTTTATACTTTAGAGATAGTTGGCCAAAATTGGCTTACATATGAAGCTTTAGACTGGATGGATGTAGTACAGTATTCTAGAGTGGTCTTAGTTATAGTATAAAATTTGAGTAGGGTTCTTATTGATTGAGTGATTGAATATTGAAATTATAAAACCACATGCAATTTTAAATCTTTCAAAACACTTTAAGCAAGCCTAAAGTGAAATTTCATCATTTTTGGGAAGCATGTCTAGAAACAAGTCTAGAATTGTAAGTGAAAAGATATTAAAAGTTTTCATGGTGTTCATGGCATTCAGGGAGCATGAAGAAAATTTTCTCAAAGTATCAAAGGTTTATTATATTCTTTATGGTTTTAAAGATGATTACCACAAGCTTAGAAGAACCAGACCATCATGGCACAACATATAAGAATAAATAGGTCAGTTTAGTTATATATTTAACAAGTATACTTGGGATGCCTCTAAAAGTTTAAGGAGTAGATGGAAATGTTTTTTTCATGCATTTAATATCCCATAAATTTTTTGTGTCTTGATATATTTTATATCTCAAGATATAAGATTTCAAAAATAGTCTTGTAGTGAGAGATATACTATGAAACATCAAATAAAAACCACACAAAGTAGATGTTTGAATTAAAAAATTTCCATAAGATATTGAGAGTGAATGTAGTACCTCAAAGTTTCAAAATATCACTTGATTTGATTAAATATGAATCATATGTGGATAATATCTCAAATTAGTGGGACCATCAAGATCAATAGCATGAGTTAAATCATGTAAATAAAGATAAACATCGAGCACAAGGTCAACAAGTTAGAGGATCCTATGATTGAATGTAGAGATAACAAGTGGCACAATCATAGTAAATTAAATGATGATTGATTCATTTTTTATCAAGAAGAACAATGATAAATGATACACATTCAACCATTTAAAGTAGATTTATGGTGAGCATAAGGTTAAAAGGTTAATGAGCCTAAATTACACATGAGGCTACTACATGGTACAAAAATAGTAACTAGATGAAGACTGTAAGCAAGATCTATACACTGAACATGGGGTTTCCAAGTGTCATAATTTGGAAATCCCAAATCAAATATTGATAGAGAATATTCAATCGAGTTCTAGGAGGCACAAGATGGTGACACATGTTTGAATTTGTGACTGTCATAGTTTTAAATATGATAAATAACATGGTAGGGATGCCACATAGGTAGACACATTAGATTAAAGGATTTAATTGACCTAGATGGGTGAATGCATGGAGTCTAGATCCTAATATGATCTAGAACAAATACTTTAGAACTAAAGGCCATCATTAGAGCTCTGTTTGGACCTCTAGTTAAAATATTTAAATCCTATAAGACCTATTGTCTAAGGTTGCAACATCATTTCATGACTATGTTGATTTTTCTTTAAAAAGAATCCATGTGTATAATTAGTTCTTGGCTTTCATAATGTTTAGGAATAGATTAGGTCTGTTAGGACCTAATAAAGATCAAGAATAGAGTCAAGCATCCTAATGGGATTTTCATTGAGGTCATGACTATATGAAAACCAATAAATGGGATTGGTTTTCATCTATAGTAAAAATTTGTTTGGGTTTGGAATAGGGGAAGGTTTGTGAGTATGAAAGAAGTGTCTCATCTTTTGACATATTCATATCCTTAATAAAGTAGCTACCTACATCTGCCTAAAATAGGCATAGTCATGGCTTTATCAAGTCCGTGGATATGAATTTTTTGTCCTTATAATGAAGGTACGTGGAAGATGACATATAAGTCTAAGGAGGAGATTTTGGTGGTTGGATATTGTATGTGGATCATTTAACTCCTTTTTAGGGTCTTTAAGGTTTTCCTTCTTAGTAGGATCATGACTCAAACTATTCAACATAGATTCTTGTCTTCTAGTGTATTTCTTAACCAATAAGAGGGTTTAGAGGCTATTAGGACAAATTAAGGTTAAATTGTTGATGGAGGACTAGTCCTAATTTGATCAAATGTGGTTGAGATTTCATTGAAGGATGGTGATAGCTCATTTATTGATTTTGATTGCGTGTTTCTCTTTTCTCTTCCTCTTTTCTCTTATATCTCTTATTTTCTCCATCATTTTAACTCTATTTCTAATTTTGGCACTCTCACAAAGACACTCTAATTTTTTAAGAGTAGGAGACTCTCATTTGATAAGGTAAGACCCTATCAAAATTTGTAATAACTACCTCTTGATGCAATAAGATAAATTTATACCTATCTCTTACCTTTAATTAGTTTTTAGTAAGCTTGTTCATGATGGCTTTGTGAAGGATATTATTTCATATCCAATATCATTCTTTCTTGCCTCTTTTAAGGTATTTTAAATCTATTTTGAACTATAAACTTGTGCTCTTACTACCATTAATGGATGTCTAGTGTGAGTCTTATTATTACTCTTTGCTTCCTTGATTGCTTGGTGAGCCTAGTTCATGAAATACTTATGCAATTATCTGAGTTTGTGAGATTGTGTGAGAAAACATTGTCTTATGTTGATATAGTATTTGTTTTAAGCTTTGTGAGTGTCTAATTTAAATTTGGTGCATCACCCTTTTAGCTTTTTTAGTACCCCTTTTCCCCCTTTTTAACCCTTTTCCAAGTAGAAATATTAGTCTAGGTGATACATCAAGAGGAAGACATCCTTCTCCATAAATTCAACCCCCCTATAGTATACCCACATCCTAGTGTTGTTATAATTGTGTATCTTAGTTGGAGAGAGCCTAAGTAACCCTTTCCAAGGGTGAAAACTAATGTTAAAATAGTTTTTACCATGCTCACTAGGACCCACTTTTGAACAAGATTGGTCAATTTTGGTGTTGGTTTGATCAATTTGTATTAGTTATAGCTTTCATGAAATAATATCTAGTGACTCCAAGCAACACTCAACATTCTAGTATAGAGCAATATCTATCTTTCATGCCAAAGCTGACTACAAGATCAAATTATATAGCTATTCCTTTTGAATTCATTGAATTACCTTTAAACTTAGTAAAAAGGTTAATATTTTATAATAAACATCCTTATAAAGTAATATTTCCTCCCAAACCAATTTCAAGGTTTACCTATGCAAGAAGATCTTTGTTAGCCCTTTTCATTACCGTGGAAACTCCTAGAGCTTTCCTTTTTATGGTTTTTAATGGATAGATTCCTTTGGACCTATAATAGTATGATATTATTATATTATAATCTCTTTAAAATGTTCCTTAATTTATGAGAGAATAATATACAATCTATTATAATATACAACCCCTTCTAAGCACCTCAAGGATATAGCCAATTTTTGCAATATCATGATATCACTAAATAAAATGTGGTTATTAGGATATTGTCCATATCATTCAAGGGAAAATCCTTATATTGGTATAAAAATATTAATATTAAATATATCACATCATGGGATCAGCTAGGTGATGTATTTTATAAAATATTTGAAGACAAGAGTGACCATTTGTCATTTATAAAGAAGTTAAACGCAATCAAGAGGGATTCTCATGAGGTTATCCAAGATTTTAATAATAAGTTTCAAAATATATGGGATAGGAACCTAATATATATTAGGCCTACTCAAAATTTCACTTTCCTTTACTATTTGAAATCCCTCAATAGTGATATTGTAGTAATGATTCAGTCCATGGGAGGAAACACACTACCAAATACTTATGAGGTGGTAATTAGAGTAGAGAATTATTTAGTACAAGATGGAAAGCTTACACCTAGACCACCAATGTCTTTATCTTTTTATATTTAACCACCTCCTTTTTCTTTTCCTCCCTTTTCTACCATTCTTCCTATGCCAACACTTGCTACCATACCTACACCAACGTAGGAAAAGACTTCAACTAGTCAACCTAGTGACTCCTAAGAAAGAAATAATTTTCAAGAGCTTAAGAGCATGTTTCAATCCTTTGGAAATGAGTTGGTGAATGTGAAAACGTATAAATATTAGTTTAATATACCTTACAAAGCTCCTTATCATCCTTAGAAACAATCTTATCAAGAAAATAGTCCACCGTACAAAGGAAATTTCTAAGGACAAGGCCAAGGCTAGGGCCAGGGATAGCCTAACTATATTAGGCAGACAATTATAATCCAAATGTTGAGATCACCTCTAATAATTTGGTCCCTAATCAAAACAACATTACTTAAGAATTAGAGGGTACCATGGATTGGAATTATCCTTTTGATCAAACCATTATCCTAAGCACTGAGCCCAAGTAGGGTTTAAATGATCAATGGAAATAGGCTACTAGTTATGGGTACAATCAAGCTCTTATGGATATAAATGAAAAAGTACCTATGATGACAAAACTAGAAGACACTCAACAAGGCCAAGTGTCTAATCAATGACCAAACCTGTTGGATTTTACAATTTTTAATTATGATCAAGAAGAGTGTTATGCACTCAATTAGTAGGCTAGTTCTAGCCAAGCATACATTCTAATGGAAACTAGTACAAGGTTCAAAATAAGAAACATGGATAGTGGCCAAGAGGTAGTCAAGGAGCCTCATATTAGTGCTCCATTACTATAAAATCAATTTGAACATACCACTTCTATAAAAGTTCTAATTGATCCAAAGGTTCCAATTGCTCCCAAGAATCAGAATCAAAGAAATGCTTTTGTACCCTAAAACTCACTATTCAAAGTATAAATATGGCTCCCAAAGCACAAGAAAAATTTGGTGGTTTTCCAATAAATATTTTGGAACAAATTAATAAGTCCAATGTGAGTGTGCCAATGTGGGACATGTTGTCTATGCTTGGTTAGGTAGATATCCTTCAACAAGGATTGTCATATATTAGTGTTTTTGAGAAGCCACCAGGTAAAGAAAATGTGATTCTCACAAATGAAACCAAAGGGCATAATTAAGGGAAATCAAATAAGGTGGTCAAACCTCCTCCCTTCTATATTTATGTAATCATTGATGACTCCTCAATTCATAATTGCATGATAGATAGTAGAATAAGTACTTTAACAATGCTACAGTCAATAACAAATCAACTTGGATTAAAGTATGAACCCCATCTAAAGGAGTTTTGTAGCTTGATGGATATTACACTAAACCATCTGCTATCACCAATGTTATAAAATTGACCCTACATGCTTGTCCTAGTTTTTTAATGGATCAATAAGTGTTGATTATAGATCTACCTTCTCATTTTGCTCTATGTTTATCTAGAGACTTTAGAGCTGAAATTAGAGCTTATCTAGTAACAAATTAGTCCTAAATGGCTTTTAGGATAATGTATAGGACCAAGGTATCCATTGAAGCTGAGATTATTGCATAATTTCACATAGAGCCTTATGGGCCTAATATATCAAACATAAATTATACCATCCTAAATGATGATGATCACCTTATTGGTCAAGAACTCAACACTCATCTTGAGGAGATACCTGATGTGTTCTTAGATGAGTTATAGAGTTAAAATTAGTTGATTGAAACTTTGGAAGGTATTGAAGAAAGAGACATGGGAGTATAATTCTTGCATGAGGAGATTGAATCTATTATATCCCTCGCTAGATGACACAAATATGCTATTAGTTTGTCTAAATTACTCTTTGATGGCACAAGGAGAAAACATGGGGTAGGTATAAGTGTAATGCTAGTATCTCCCTCTAATGATATGTATTTATCTTCTTACAGGTTTTAGTTTAGTTTCTCTTATAATACAGATGAATATGATGGTCTTATCTATAGCCTTCAATGGGATAGTAAGAGAGGAATTAATTAGTTACAAGTGTTTGGGGATAGTGAGTTGATAGTGCATCAGGTCAAAGGCTTAAACATCACAAAGAACCCCTTGATGAAATCCTAAAAATAAGAGTGTGGGATATAATTGAGGACTTTGAGGCTTTCAACATCAAATCAATGCCAAGGAACCAAAAGTAGAAGGTCAATAGGTTGGAGCTATGGGAGCTGAATTTGACCTCCTAAATGAATTGAAAAGGTCCAAAGTGCAACCACATCTTAAAGTCATAGTAATACCATTAGTGCTAGACAGTGAAGCTCATTGGTAGGTCTGTGATAGTGACAAGCAAATTTATTATTTCTTGTAATGGGAATAAAGATAATATTCAACATCAGTATGAGGATCAAATTATTTAATTGAGATATAAAAAACTTCCTAAAGGGTTGGTCACCCTTGAGATTTATTTACATGAGGGAGATCATATGAGGAAAGACAAATCAATGATGTCCACTAATGAAGAGAACTATGAAGGAGTCCTTATCCTCAAAGATAATATTTTCAAGCTTGTAAAGGTAATAACTAGGTCTAAAAGGCATAATTTCATTAAGGTTTGTAAATAATATGTAGACATCTTTACTTGGGAAAGTGACCTGAGAGGCTTTCATCCCAAGCTAGCCCAACAAAATATAGAATTAGAAGTTAATACCAAGACTATCAGATAGAAGTAAAGGCCTATCAAGCCAAAAATTTAAGAGCTAATGAGGAAAGAATTGATTAAACTAATTGAATCCAATATCATGTTTCCCATCAAACTCTCCTCATGGGTAGCCAACCTAGTACCTATAAGGAATAAGAATGGAGAGATTAGATTGTGTGTTGACTTTAGAAACCTAAATAGGGTCTCTTTGAAAGATCATTACTCCTTACCATCCATGGAGCAAATCCTTAAAATATTTTTTGGTTTAGAATGCTTCTCTCTTTTGGATGGGTATATAGGATACAACCAAGTGCTAGTAAGATAAGAAGATCAATACAAGACTACCTTCACCATAAAGTGGGGAACATATGCTTATTATAAGATTCCTTTTCACTTTTAAAATGTTAAAGATAACTTTCACAGAGCAATAGACATGGATTTCCAAGGATTACTAAATCAGAAGGTGTTGGTCTACTTAGATGACATCATAGTTTTCTCCAAGAAGGCTAGTGAGCACTTGAAATACTTGAGATTGATCTTTTAAAGATGCATACAATATGGGATGTCTTTAAATAACAATAAATGTGTGTTTGTTGTCCATAGAGGCAAACTCTTTAGATATGTTATCTCAAAATAAGGAATATCTATTGATCTTGATAGAATAAGTTCCATCTTAGAACTATCCTTACCCAAGCACAAGAAGGGACTCATGATCTTCCTTATAAAAATAAATTTTTTGAGAAGGTTTATACCTAGTTTTACCAACTTGGTCAAACCCATCATTTCCATGCTAAAGAATAACCAAGTGTTCACTTCATCAAAGGAAGGTAAAGTAACATTTGAGGGTATCAATAAATATATTACCCAAGCACCCTCACTCATTAATCATGATTTATCAAGGGATTTTAGATTGTATGCATCTTCTAATATTGACAATATATCAGCTATGATAATGTAGAAGAATGATGAAGGACTTGAGAAGCCAATTGTATTTTTTAGTCAAGGATTAAAGGATATGAGGTAAGGTATATTTTTTTAGAAAATCAAGTTATTAAAGCTTTGAGAATCCTAAGAAAATTCATACCAATTCTCTCCAATAGAAATATTTATCTTATGGTATCTCATCCTTGAGTGAGGGACTTCTTTCTTGATAAAGACTTAAATGAGAAGAGAGATGGTTAGATTACCAGGGTCATAGACTATGGTATGGAGATAAAAGTCACTAAGATAGTAAGAGGAAAAGGATTATGTGATCATGTGGTATATGAACTCCATGAAGACAAATAAGTTGTTTTGGTAATATAAGATAACTCACAAATAGATGTACCTCCACCTCACAATAGTTAGGTCTAGGATATGACACATTTCTTGGTTATAGGTGAGTGACCTCAAGGTATGTATAGGGAAAATAAAATGTATTCTAAACTTTATTCCATACCTTATACATTGGTTGATGGGGTTCTATTTATAAAATAACTCAATGGAGTGCTTCTAAGATGCATAGATGATGACTAAGTGACAAGGCTCCTTGAGCAATTCTAGGCCTGAAGGAAGCCATTTTGTTCCAAGGAATACAATAGAAAAAGTGATGAGGGATGATTATTATTGGCCTATCCTCTTCAAGGATGCATATGCATGGGTTAAAAAATGTCAAAAATGTGCTCTCATTTCAGGTAAGCAAAGATTGGCAGCCCTTCCACTCAACCCAATTCAAGTGGAATATCCTTTCATGTAGTGGGGTTTGGACTTTGTAAGAATGATTAATCCACATTATAGTAGATGACACAAATGGGTACTTACTATTAATAAATAATTCACCAGGTGGGTGGAAGTAATTTCCTAAAAAGATGCTAATGAAATAGCAGTGTTGGACTTCTATGATAGTGAGTGACCAGGTTTGGTGTACTAGTAACAATAATTCTAACTAATGCCTTAGAACTTGTTGGCATGAGAACAAGTGAATTAAAACTTTAGCTAAGCATTTACCTTAGTACATATTATAATTACTAACCTAAAGGTAATTGACTAACAAATTCTACAAATAATAACTTGATAAGGATTATCAGGAGGACTATGAAGGAGAACCAGAGAGTGTGAAACACAAAGCCAAGGACAACCTTATGGGATGATAGAGTGACTCACAAAGTTGTCATTGGAAAAATTTACCATATATATTTATATATGGGAGGGAAGCCAAAATTTCCATTTCTCTTGAGCTACCTACCTTGGAGTTATCCCATTAGCTTAGGCTAATGGAGAGTGAACCCATGAGCATGAGGATGGCAGAGATCATGGGGCTTGAAGAAATAAGGGACCTTGAAATGAATACACTAGAGTCTCACCAAGATCAAGTCAAGAAATCCTTTAACAAGAGATCCATAGAAAATAAATTCAAAGAGTGGGATATATTCCTTAAGTGGGATTGAAATAAGGCCAAGCCAGACAACCATACCAATTTTGATAGCTTGTAGAGTGGCCCTTATTTGATTCACATATGCAAAAAACATAATGCTTCTCAGCTTGCCCAAATGGATGGGGAGGTATTAACCATCCCAATCAATGGCATTAATTTAAATACTTCTATTAAAATGATTTTCATCCAAAATATATATTAGAGTAGTTTTTTCATGTTTTTCTCTAAGTGCCTTATGCACATTTCTTTTCATGTTATGTGTTTCCCTTCTATAGGTGCCATGGGTGCAGTTGTTATTTTTATTTCCTTTTGGTCCTTGTTCCTTTAAGAGGAGGTTTTCAAACAAGGGAAACCTAGTATAAATTTCATAATCATCTATGAATAAAATTGTGACCCCATGAGCCTAATAGATAGGGTAAGGCAACTAATTTGTTACATAACAGGTATGCAATCCTAGGAGGTCACTAGAAATGTTGGCCAAAATTGGCCTACATATGAAGCTTTAGCCTAGATGAATGAAATGAAATATTTTAGAGAGGTCCTATTTGTGGTTCTAAAAGCTGAGTAGGGTTATTTTTGATTGAGTGATCCAATATTGAAAGGAGAAAACCACATGTCACTTTCAAGATTTTGAAACACTTTAAGCAAGCCTAAAGTGAAATGTGATTACTTTTGGGAATTAGGATATGAAACAAGTCTAGAATTGTAAGTGAAAGGATACAATAGGTTTCCATGGTGTTCATGGAATTTAGGGGGCATGAATCAGGTTTTCTCAAAGTCTCAAAAGTTTATTAGAGCCTTGATGGGTCTAAACGTGATTAACACAAGCCTAGAAGAACCAGACCATCATGACACATCACATAAGAATAAATTGGTTAGTTTAGTTATACATTTAATAAGTGTACATGGGAGGCATCTAAAATTTTATGAACCATATATCAATGATGTTTTTCATGCATTGAATGCCCCCTACAAATTTGGTGTTTTGATATATTTTTTTCTCAAGATGTAATCTTTCAAAAATAGTCTAGTAGTGAGAGATGTGTTTGGGAACATTAAATAAAAACCACTAAAAGTATCTATTTGAATAAAAAAATATCCAAATGATCCTATGAGTGAAGGTGATGATGTCAAGTGTAAAAAACTTGCTTGATCGAATCAAATATCAATGGTACATAGATAATATCTTGAGTCAATGGGACCATCAAGATCAATGTCATGAGTTAAATCATGCAAATTAAGATCAAGGGAGAGTACAAAGTCAAAAAGTTATAATATTTTAAGATTGAATGTGGGGCTAATTAGTGGCATAATCATGGTGAATTAAAGGATCAATAGTGTAAATTTGATCAAATAGACTAATGATTAACATCATGCATTCAACCATGAAAAGTAGATCAATGGTGTGCATAAAGTCAAAAGGTAAATGAGTCTAGATTACACATAGGGCTACCACATGGTGCAAAAGTGGTAATTGGATGAAGACTACTAGTAAGATACATTAATTGAACATGGGGTTTCAAAGTGTCACAATTTGGGAAGCTTGAATCAAAGATCGATAGAGAAAATTCAATCAAGTTCTAGGAGACAAAAAATGGTGACACATGTCCAAATTTATGATGGTCATAGTTTTGAATATGATAAAGAGTGTGGTAAGGATCCTACATAGGCAGACACAATGGATCAAATGATTTTATTGACCCAAATAGCTGAATTCATATAGTCTAGATCCAAATATGATATAGGTTAAACTAGAACAAATACGTCAGAACTAAAGGTCACCATTAGAGATTAGTTTCAATCTTTGGTTTGAATATTTAAATCCTACAAGACCTATTATCCGATGTTGTAATGTCATTTCATGATTGTGTTCATTTTTTTTTGAAGGTAATCCACATGTGTAATGAGTTCTTAGCTTTCAAAATGTTTAGGAAAAGATTAGGTCTATTAACACCTAATAATGATAAAAAATGGAGTCAAGAAGCTTGATGGAATTTTATTTGAGGTCATGAATATATGAAAACCAATAAAATTGTTTTCATCTATCGTAGACCTATGTTCTGGTTTGGAATAGGGTTGGGTTTGTTATTATGAAAGAAGTGTCTAATTTTTTGACATAGTCATATCCTTGATAAAATACGTACCTACAACCACCTCAAGTAGGAATAATCATGGCTCTCTTAGGTCCATGGATATCAATTTTTTGTCTTTAAAATTACGGCAAGTGGAAGATAGTGTAGAAGTCTAATGAGGTAATATTGGTGGTTGGATATTACAGGTGGAACATTCAATTCTTTTTTAGGGTCTTTAAGGTTTTCATTCTTAGTAGGATCATGACTCATCATATTCAAAATAAATTATTTTATTCTAGTGTATTTATAAATTGATGAGACTGTTCAAAGTCTATTGGGACAAATGAAGTTTAATTTGTCGATGGAAGACTAGTCTTGATCTAATCAAAATGTGGTTGATAATTCATTAAAGGGTGGTGGTATCTCATTTATTGATTTTAATTGTATGCTTATCATTTATCTTACCCTTTTCTCCAATATCTCATATTTTCTCCCTCATTGTAACTCTCTAATTTGAGCAACATTTTAGGTGACAATTCAGGTGATGGTTCTACCCCAATTGGTGGTATAACTTTCAAGAGCCATAACTTTTGCACCATAGCTCCATTTGACTCCCTATTTGAACCATTGGAAATATAATAATGAGGGGAATGCCATGATATGTTAAAATATTTATTTTATGGGTTTTTACCCCAAAAAACCAAATGGAAGTGCCCCAAATTTCAATTTTAGTAGTAGAGTCTTAAAATATTAAGTTTCTAAAAATATTAATTCCTCAAATTCTATATTATTGTGAATCATGGAAGTCAAGCAACTTAATCTCCCTCGAGATTGGTGACTTTAAACATCCTCCTCATACCTTAAAAATGTGTATAAATGAAAATTTAACCTAAAAATGAAATTAGACATCTCTTCTAAGAGATAGGCATATGTTTGGATTTGTAAATTTGATTAATAAAAAATCTTTTCTCAAAGATAACATTATTACAATTGTGTTATTATTATTTCTTGAATTATATTTCAACTAAATCTCCTGAGTTTTGGATCATTGGTATCATAGTATTTTATCTTAAGAGTGTATGATCCTCAGACTACAAGAAGCTTGGGTGGAAAATACATGATCTAGCAAACTATCCGCCAATTCACTCTAAATGACCTCAAATGGTGGAAAACACTGAGACATCTGATCTTTCCAATAAAATGGTAAATGAATCCCTCAAATAGCAACAAGTGTAGATTATATAACAATTCACCCAAATTCTCCAAAAAATCTTGATGGGAAATTTTAGCTCCTCATCTGCACCCCCACATCCTTTTAGTGCCCCAACACCCTTCAAGGTTTAGGTGAATTTTGATATCCCTACATTTGAAGAAAAATTTGATGCTAATGTAGTATAAAATTGGTTGGATCAAGTGTCTTCCTATTTTTCTATAAATAAATTCATCGATAAAGAGAAGATCACTTTCGATCTTTTAAAAGCATCATTACCAATCAAAAATTGGTGGAAATTATACAAGAAGAGATTTGGTATGGATGATATTGGCCTTGAGGAAGAACCTACATAGGATAATTTCATAGAATCTATAAATGAAGAATAATACCCCATTAGATCATATAATGATCTATATATAGAGTGTCAATAACTTTTCTAAGGTAATAAATAATCTATTCAAGATTGCACTGATATTTTTGATTCTCTATCTATGAGATTGGGCTTATAATAAAGTGAAAAAAACAAGGTTCTCAAATATCATGGTGGAATACGATGTTATATATGAGGGGAGATGAAAATATTCCATTTGGAAACCCTTAGTGAGGTGTACAAGTTCATGGTGATGATTGAGCAGAAGCATGGAAGAATGAATATGAAGAGTCAACCTTCAAAATGGAAAAGTGACAAAGAAGGTCAAAAACAAGGCCAAAAATGCATGCAAAGGGAAGGGAATACTTGGAAATGGTGTGATTACCATAAATATAGAACTCACTCCAAAGAATAATGTTAGGCCATCAAGTCCCTACTTTTTGAGTCACTATCCTCAATGTCTACTATTCTACCTCATACACACCCTATAGTTGAAGAGGATGAAGAAGAGATTGTAGATGTTGAGCATGATTCCATCGTTTATTCATCATAGACCCATGAAGAGAGGCCAAATGACAAGGAAAGGTTATTTCACTCTAATTTATGGATGAAAGGTAAGCATCTACATTTCAATCTTGATAGTGGGAGTCAAAAGAATTTAATCTCTACTAATGTTATGAAAAGCCTAAATTTGTCCATGAAGCCTCACCCAAATCCATATAGAATTATATGGTTGATTTTAGGAAGATACCTCTATGTCACCCACTAATGTCTTCTCTCATTTTTAATAAAACCTTTCCAGGATGAGGTCTTATGTGATGTGGTCAATCTAGATATTTGTGATGTACTCTTTGGTCAGCCATTCATGTATGATCGACATGGCATCTATGAATCAAGAACTCAAAGGATTACCCTCATTATTAGAACATAGTGCTACATGGTACCAAAGGTACCACCTTCTACATCTATCTCCCTAATTAGTGCCAAGATATTCATTCTCATGGTGGTCAAGCCATAGAAATCCAAAAGGGTCAATGTTACAACTCTGACTACACAAACAACACAAAAACAAAATCAAATAGATACCAAGCTAAATAATTTCATGGCCTTCCATCTATAAACTAATGGATAGATAGAAATGGTGAATAATTGGGCCCTACATAGCTCCACAAAGCATAACTCCATAAAGCATAGTTCATTCCAAGTATGCATCAGGAATCAAATCAAAACACAACTACCACACTTGATGAAAAATATTGATACAATGGGGACCATTAGTTCTCAGGAAGGGAGTAATGATCTCAAAAACATTTTAGGTGATGGTTCTACCCCAATTGGTGGTAAAACTTTTGAGAGCCATACGTTTTGCACCATAGCTCCATTAGACTCCCTATTTGAACCGTTGGAAAGTTAAGAATGAAGGGAATGATATGATATGGCATGAGATCTACTTATTGTGTTTAAAGCACTAAAAACCAAATAGAAGTGCCCCAAATTTTAATTTTAGTAGTGTAGTCTAAAAATAGTAAGTTTCTAAAAATAGTATTTCCTTAAATTTTGTATTATTGTGAATCATGGAAGTCAAACCACTTAATCTCCCTTGATATTGGTGACCTTACACATCTTCCTCCTACATTAAAAATGTGTATAAATGAATATGTAACCTAAAAAGGAAATTAGACATTTCTTCTCAAAGATAGGCATATGTTTGGATCTGCAAATTTGATCAATAAAACATCTCTTCTTAAAGATAGAATTATTATAATTATGTTATTATTATTTCTTGAATTATATTTCAACCAAAGATATTGAGTTTTGAATCACTTTCTCTCTAATTTTGGGACTCACAATGACTCTCTAATTTTTGAAGAGGAGACTCTCATTTGATAAGGCAAGACCCTATCAAATTGTGTATAAACTACCTCTTGATGCAATAAGATGACTTTTTACCTATCTCATACATTTAATTAGTGTTTATTAAGTTTGTGTATGATGGATTTCTGAAGGATATTCTTCCATATCCATTGTCCTTTCTTCTCTATTTTAGGGTGTTTTCAAGCTATTTTTAGGTTTGAACTTGTGATCTTGCCAAGAATGGATGCCTGGTGTGAGTCATAGAATTCATCTTTTCTTCCTTGAGTGCTTGGTGTGCCTAGTTCATGAAATACTTATGGAATTATCTAATTTGTAATTTAGTGTGAGCAAACCTTGTCTTATGTTGATCCACTATTGGTTTTAGTCTTATGTGAGTGTCTCATTTAAATTTAGTGCATCAACCTTTTAGATTAGTACCCCTTTTCCCCATTTATAATCCTTTTCTAAGTAGAAACATTAGTATAAGTTATCTTTCAAAAGGAATCCAACCTTATCTGAAGGTTTAACCACACTATAGGATACCCACAACCTAGGGTTATTCCCATTCTCTAGATTAGTTAGGAAGATCCTGAAGAACCCTCTCTAAGGGTGAAAACTAATGTTATAATAGAGACCAAATTCACCAAGATTTCACTATATTAATTCATAATTCCAACTAAAATCATTTGCATTCTTGATTTCCTTAGTGGCCCCTAAGCCATTTTACATTTCAAAATTCTCGAGTGGCCCTTGAGTAGTTTTACATTTCAGTGTTCTTTATTGGTTGAGAGACATATTTTATAACTTCATTACACCACATAGTTTTATTTTTTTCTTGTTCTAATATACATGATTAGGAAATGATGGATTCATGACCTACTTGAGTTCTTGAACCACCTATATAAGAGGGTTGGACAAGTCATTAGTCTAATATAAGTTATTCATAGATTATGATCCACTAAATAGGGGTGGGAAATGATGGATTCAAGACTAGGTTTGAGTTCTTGACCCACCCACACATGAGTATTGGGAAATCCATAAACTCAGTTCAATCTAATCAATGTTTGATCACCATTATCATTCACACATGATTTCACCAAGTTTTTTCATTGGTTCACATACCTAGTGAGTTATATTCATTCCTTTCCTCTCTTTCACACACATCTCTTTAATTAGTTTTGTCTTTTATTTTGATATTTATTAAGGATAGATTCATCTATGTTTCATTTTTAGGACATGTAATGGAGCATAATTCATAGACTCAGACCCATGTTCATGGGATTAACCTCATAGGTAAGTCCATGCATGTTTATGATTCATAAATATTATGTTAATTAATCTCTAATTTCATAATGCCCTTCTTGTTTGAATCTCAACCCAACTTTGTATACCTCTTCATGAAATAATACACTAAATCTTATCTTGAAGCCTATTTGTAGACAACCTTTTCCTTCAATTTGTATACACTAAATATTATCTTGATCCTATTTGTAGACAACTTTTGTTTTAAATTTTTATATTCCTATAACTCTTTGTTTAAGGTCTTTATCTAATCTCTAATTTTGTTTATCACTTCCCACTTACATCCACATACCTGATATTAAGTCTTGTATCACAACCTATTTCTTTGCTTGTATGGATAGTTCCTGGGACAATATTATAAGGATTTTTAATTTAAATATGAATATAATTTGTAATAATTTTCTCCTTGTTCCACTATCACTCAACCCTCTCACTCATTACTCTACCATATTCACTTAACATCTTCATTATTTCATTCATTTAGATCATGGATCTAGTCAAATCCACAAGATTCTCAAACCCCAAATTCTTATTTAGATATCCATGAACATTTATATTAGTAATGAAAAGTATTATCAGTCATTAAAACCTTTCAAAAACTCATGTTTCATGCTCTTTTTGTTCACTAGTTCCTTTAATACACCAATTACCCAAAAAAGACTAGTCTTCCTTGTATCCCTCAAAACACCAAAACCTTCTTAGATATAATAATATATATGGTTTATTGAAAAAATAATATTTGTTTAAAGTACCCATTAAGTACCTTAAACTTATCCAAATGTTTTAAGGATAAATTCCCTAGGTAAGTGTTCTTTCTTTCATATTTTCTTAGGAAATTAGATCTCCTACACTTAATAATAAGACATAGTCTAAGAAACCATATTGTACTTTCTTGAAAAGATTTAAAACCTATTTAAAATTTTTACTTATATAAAAATACAAAATATCCCAAACTTTCATGAGATTCTAAGGGTGGAATCACTATGTATTTCACTTTTATGTTTGAAACCCTTGTTTTTGGTTATTTAGGCTTGTATGAATCCAAAAAGGAACAAACTAGGGTAAAATTAATTCTAAGTGACCTAAATATATTCCAATATTTTGGTTAATTATGACCCAAGTTTTTACACCTTCTCCAATCCTCATGTGAGCTTGAATAATCTATAAACTGCACTCATACACCAATCTATAAAATTATGTGTTGTGTAAAAGATTGTGATATCATCAAATGGTAATTTGAGAGGAAACATTCTAATTTAAAGTGAAATAATGAATAATTAAGGTCTTTAAAACTTCCTCAACCTATCTAACATTTTTTTATTCTTAACCAAATATAATTAAATCTTTAATAATTAGTTATTATGGCATTTTGGGATCACACACAAGACTATGTAATGCAAAATGGTCTTCATTGGATGTGAGAGAAGGTGTTATTGACTCATGTATTTCACATATATTTTTAATATTCAATCATTTAATAGTAATAATCTTACCAATATTATTTAAAACTATGAATTACTCACTTAACACCTTATTAAATTCATGGATGTCATGTTCTTATAATCTTAGTCATACAAAACCTTAAAGAAAATAGTGTTTTACAAAATATTCCAACCCTTTAAACAATATAATAAACCTATAATATTATCTAGCTCTGTATACATGCTTAATCCACGTCCATCCTAATCATACAATAAATTTGAATGACACTAAATCATTATATAGTCCAAATATAACCACATAGTATTTTATACACATGTAACTAACATAGAAATGTTATATCAAAAAATCCAAGACACTATGATTCATCATAATTATTACAAGAATTCAAGTAAAATATATAGGATATCTATTACATAAACACACACCTTTTATTTTATTTCATAAAGACACTTACAAACTTAACTCATTGTCTAACTATTGTCCATTATGGACCGTCTATTTTCTTTCTTTCATGTTTATTCATCTCTATTATTCAAAAATATTCCATACTCTACTGACTCTCCTTATTTTTATGTTACTCCCCTAAATTCTTTTATACTCTTTATTTCATCAAATTTTACTTGGTAACTTTCTACCTATCCCAACTCTACATAGGGGTGGTGGTTACAACCTTCATATCTTTTTCTTGTTCTTGATTTGAATATATTTTTAAGACTTCCATGTGGGAGAAAACCTCTCCCACATCATAGGATATTTTAAGATCCATAAAAAAAAATGCAATACTAATTAAATTTCTTTAAAGACCCTTAACACCACTCTAAAACCAAAACACAATTTCAAATATTTAAATTGCCTATTTTGATGGGAAAATGCCAAAGGGATATAAACACTCACTTCTCATAAAATTAACTCACAAAAAAACAAAATATAAGACATTTTAAGACCCCTTCACACTCACATAAGATAAAAATTATCACAAAGCAAACTTATACTCATTAACATTCCTATCACCTAGTGATGTTCTTATATCATACTCCCTATGTAGGGAAAATTTGAGCTCCAATTCATCTTTTTTTATTTATTTCCTTCCAATTCATCTTTTTTTGTCCTTGAATCCCTTCTCTTTGCTATGCATTTAATTTTTACTCTATCTCTACCTACTCTTTACATTTTTTGTTTCTTCCTTTATCTAGTTATCTTGTCAATTCATCTTCTAGCTCAAGATAATATAAAAACCTTTTTAGCTCATTATTTTTTTCATCCTTTAGGTCCTCTATATTTGATTTACCTTATTTATAATTCTAATTCTTAGACTTGAGTCTTTATTATGATTCATTATTCCTTACTTTATTTCTTTTCATGGATTTCTCATGCTCTCTTGGCTGAAATATATTCTTGACCACTCTCTCCTCTTTATATTCATTAGCTAATGGCTTCATGTTGATCATATCTTTGACTATACCTTCTTCCATTTTTTCATATCTAAATAATGAAATTTGGTTGTGGGCCCTCACATGGATTATTTTTTCACATTGTGACTTCATAATATTCTTAATATTAGGTTCATATTGATTGAATACCTCTCGATTACTTATTATATTCATCTCTTCATACTTATGTTCAACAACATTATCAATCAAATGACACACATTTTTTCCTTGTCCTTATTTAAATTAATTATATTCTTGTGGAACTTTTTATTTATTTCTTGGATTTGTTCTTGGGATAATTTGCTTTGTTCTTTACTCTCAATTATATGGTGTTCACATGAGACCCTTTCATTTTTCATTTCTCGATCAACTAGACTTTCTTGTTCTTGTGACTTAAACACTAAATTTGAAATATTATCATTCTCATTCAACTTGCTTCACCATGTCTCTCATTATAAAATATTTTTTTTTCATTAATCTTATCTTAAATTGCATTAGTATCTATTGATACTTATTCTTTCACATTGTAACTTAACTTGTTCCTTGCTCTACCTTGTATTTTTGCCTTTTGCTTCTTGATGACAACTTATTCATCCTCTTATCTTTGATGTCAAATATTCAATAACCCAACTTCATTTTATTCCATCAAGTATTTCAATACTATATGTTCATGCCTCAATGGTCTTTATGGATGGAATTAATCATTCATTTTCATTGCATGTTCTTATATGCCAGCACATTTCATGTCCTTATCATGTTTTTATTTGCTTGAATTTGCTTCAATGCTCTTCCTATGGTTTATTGTAGTTGTTATCACCTTCTTGTGTTCATCATCACATATATTTATTTGATATTCCTACTAATCATTTATTATACCCTTGTTTACCCACATTTGGGTCTTCATCTGCATATATGATTTCTTCAACAATTTTGGTAGCTTTTACCCACATTATCTATTTATATCCCTATCATAGGTAACTCATTGTTTGGGTATTATAATCTTCACCTCATTAACTAATATGTGCAGCCATTTTGGGTATTATATAACCATGATCTATTATATGATTTTATGACTTACTATTTCCCTTTTTATGTCAACTTTAATATAAACAATCTCATTCTCATATGCTTAATAAAAAAAAAGATTCAAGATTCTATGTACCTGCTCAATGGCCAAATGTATGGTCACATCTTATCTCATGTCTTCATGGATTAAAATCAACTTTTTTGTATGATTCATTTCTCTCTTCTATTTCAATGATTTGTAAGACATCATGGAACTCTAACTCTTCTTCCATCTCTTCATTGTCATGTTGAAGATATTCAATCTCCTTATTGTGAGATTATATAATGTGTTCTCTTCCTTTATCATATTCATTTATTTATATGTGTGTTTTAATTTTTATATCTCTTGAAAACTTCAAGAATTTATTCTTAGTCTTCTCAAGGATATCCTTCATACCTACACATATAAACTTAATCATAATATTAGAGTATAAAACAAGATACCAAAATGTCTTCATAAACTCCTCCTTCATGGACACACTCTTATTTATTTTGCTTTTTCAAGTGCTCTTATTAACACTTATTTCTCCCTTCAATCTTATTTTATGTTCTCTACAATTATAAATCTCTTCACCATCTCCATTTTAGGTTGATCACTTGAAAACTCTCTTTTTTCAAGCTTATCTACTTAATTTTATTCTTGTTCTTCTCTTTTCCTCTCAAGGAAAATTTTCTTTACTTCACCATAAGTATCCTAATAGACCACTTGACCTTCTTTCTCACATGATAACTAAACCATTGGATTTATTATTCATTCATAAGACTCACCATGAGATCCATTCTTTATAATATTTTACCCAACTCATTTTTTTAATCTTTTTAATCTCTTTTTATTCATTTATCTCTCTTCTCTTTGTGTCTTATTTGACCTTTTCCTATTTATAATTTCCTTCTTCATCCTTACCCTTCATCTTCTTTCTCATTTACATATTCATCTTACCTTTATTTACTCTTTAGGTCTCACTTGGATCTATCTCTCTTGACAAGTTAGTTTATTTTCCTCTCTTGACCACACTTGGGTCTCTTTTACTCTTTAGACTTTTTCCTAAGACTCTTATTTCTCTCTCTAATATCTCCTTGATATTTTACTTAAGCTTATTAATATATCTCATTATCTTATTTAAGGATTTATTGGTTTTAAGACTTTTACCACAATATTTATCCTTGTTATTGAGATTCAATTCCCTTTTCTCACTATCTTCTCTAGGCTCTTATTACCTAGTCTCAAGTCCTTCACCTTGGACATAGGGATCTAGCTTAATGGGTCATACCTATAAGTTAATTCATCTCACAAATACCCTTCATAAATTAAACTTTATTCATACAACACAAACACAAATCAGAGAAATAAATTCAAAACATGTACCCTTTCCTCTTTGATTGAATTCTCTCTATATTATTTACTTTCAGAATATTTGTTGCTCTGATTCCAATCTGATGTATAGCTATTATCTCAATCAACCTCTGCCTTCATAAAGTCCTTCTTATTTTAATCCCAACCCAATTATATATACCTATTAATGAGATAATACAATAAAACTTATATTGAAACCTATTTGTATAAAATGTTTGCTTTCAATTTGTGTATTCTTTCACCTTTTATACAAGGTATATATCTAATCTCTAATTTTGTTTACCACTTCCCACTTACATCTACATGCCCGCTATTAAGTCTTGTATCATAACATGTTTCCTTGCTTTCTTACATGGATAGTTATTCAAACAATATTATAAATATTTTTACTCTAATTATGACTATAATTTGGAATCATTATCTCCTTCTTCCACTATAACTTAACCCTCTCACTCATTACTGTACCATCTTTACTTAGCATACTCATTATTACATTCATTTAGACCATGGGTATAGTCAACTCCATAAGATTATAAAACCCCAAATTCCTCTTTATATCTCTATTAATAGGTCTATACACCATTAATAGTCTTTCTTGATCACAAAAACCTTGGAACAACTCACCTTCAATCTCTAATTGTTGACTAGTTCCTTGAATACACCAATTACCGAAACAAGACTAGTCCTCCTTGTAGCCATAAAAAAACCAAAACCTCCATAGATAATACAATATGTAGATTTTATTAATAAAATAATATTTTTTTACAATTACACATTAAGTCACTTCAGTGTCTCTAAAAATTTTAATGCATAATTCCCAAGGTAAGTGCTCTTTCTTTGATATTTTCTTAGGCAATTAGGTTTCTCCTAAACCTAATAAGAAGATAGAGTCTAAATTTTTTTACTATATAATATTATACAAATTTTAAACCTCTTTAATAAATTTAAATTAGATAAAAAATACATCATATCCTAAAATTTCATGAGATTCTAAAAATGGAATCACCATATATTACATTTCTAAGTCCAAAACTTTAATTCTTGGTTACTTAGGCCTATGTGAGGCTGACAAGGAATAAATTAGGTAAAATTCATTGTAAATCACCTCAATATATTCCAATTTTTGGGTAAAGTATACCCTACATTTTAAAACCTTATCTAATCCTCATATGATCTTGAATATTCTATAAACTTCCCCTATACACCAATCTATAAAATTTTCTATTGTGTAAAAGATTATGATATGGTAAAATGGAAGTTTGAGAGGAAAATTTATATTTTAAAGTAAACTAATGACTAAATAAGGTCTTAAAAACTTCCTCAAAACCTATCTAACAATTATTTCTTCTTAACCAAATATAAAAAATCTTCAATAATTAGTTCTTGTAGCATTTTAGGATCACACATAGGACTATGTAATGCAAGATGGCTTCCCTTGGCTATGTGAGAAGGTGTTCTTTACTTATGTATATTACATATATTTTAAATATTCAATCATGAAATAGTAATAATATTTCCAAGATTATTTGAAACTTTTGAGTACTCACGTAACACCTTCTTCAATTGATAGATGTCATTTTCTTATAGTCTCAGTCATACAAAACCTTGAATAAAATAGAGTTTTCCAAGATCTTATAACCCTTTAAACAACATAATAACCTTATAATATTATTTATCTCTGTATAAATGCTTAATCTACTACCATCCTAACCATACAATAAATTTTGAATGATACTAAATCATTATGCAATCCAATTGTAACCATAAAGTCTTTTATAGAACTGTAACAAACATAAAAAGTTTCCCTCAAGGATTTCAAGTCACTTTGATTCATCAAAATTATTATATACATTCAAATAAAAATATTTATTAGAGTAAATAAAAAACACACACCTTTTAGCTAATTTCATAAAGTTAATTACAAACTTAACTCATTATTTAACTCTTATCCATCATGGACTGCCTATTTTATTTATTTCATGTTTCTTCATCTCTACTCTTCAAATATCATTTTCTCTACTCTACTGACTCTCATGCTTTCTATTATACTCTCTTACATGCCTATATACTCTTTCTTTTTCATCAAAATTTACTTGGTAACTTTATACCTATTCCAACTCCATGTAGGAGTGGTGGTTACAACAATTATATCCTTTTCTTATTCTTCATTTACATAACTTTTTTAGAATTGCACGTGGGAAATCACCTTTCCCACCTCCTAGTATATTATAATATCCATAATAAACATTATATCCTCATTAAATTTATTTAAATACCCCTAACATCACTCTACAATTAAAATACATTTTCAAATATTTAAATTACCCATTTTGGTAGGAAAATGACAAAGGGATATAAACACTCACTTATCATGAACTTCACTCACAAAAAAAATAAACTATATGAACTTATAAGATCCATAACTACTCTATAAGACCAAAATTATCACAAGTCAAACTTATACTCATTAACACTCCTATTATCAAGTAATGCTCATGTATTAGTTTCACTTTCCTTTGTCATTGTCATTTAAATTTGTTGAATATATTTAATAAAGGGGTGAAATATAGTCATTATAAATATAATTTTATTGTAATGAGTTTGAATTAATACCATCGTATCCTTATATTATCCCTATACCTATCTTAGGGATTCCTTTTATCCTTTTATAACTTTTATATGCATTTATCCTATGCCTAGATATACCAAGAACTATATTGAGCCATCATATAGGCATCTTGGATCATTTTCAACATGTGTCAAACACCAAGAAAATAATGTGGCCCCATTATTATATATAATAATGTGTTATTCATAAAGGAGAAATGATACTAACCCTTAACTTCCCTTTCCCCTACAAAATATATTTACACTTCCTGAAGTGTCTTATAGTTAGCCTAGACTCATTTCATGTCTCGACAAGCATCAAAAAACTACATAAATACCACTCTCATTAATTTGTTAGATATATGTCAATTATCATGAAAAATAATATAAATATTTGTACAAATTATGGTTATTGATCCCTATTTACCCCTATTTATATATACATCCATCTAAAGTAGCACAAAGCTTAGTTTTAACCTATTTTCTAGTATCAATTCACACTCAAAACATTAAAATTATAATTCATACTTAGGCATACTATAATAACTCTCACTTGCACCAACACTTAGATTGGATTAACTACATTAGTATTGAAATTGTTTAGAGGTATTGGTATGTAGGTAGCACTTAGCACATGGGGTGTTGAGGTCATGCCAAACCTACCCTATTAATGCCATTCTCCTTCCACTTGTATTTATTAAAACCATAAAAAACATCAAGGATTACTATTTTGTAGTTAAATTAGTCAAAGCATAGAATATATGATGATCTAGGTCTTGGCCACACATATACAAGCTTCCCAAAATAGATTTAAGGCCTACCCATAATTTCACTAATTCATGTGCACATGGTTATTAGTTAATCAAATAAGGTTTATAGAATAATGTAATACTATAAAATAGGGCCATATTATTGTCTAAAGAGGATTATGACACCTATTATCTACTAATGACAATATTACCTACTATTACATCATTTTCCAGCCCACCACTTGTCCATCATAGCATTATTTTCTAACTAAGAACACCTTTTCTAATTCATTTCTATTTATATAATATTTAATTAAATAAATTATTATGTAAATTAATGGTTGTTGATACTATAGTATTTTATTCCCTAATTTATTATTCATCTCTTTATAAACCTAGGGTTACATTCTATAATCAAGTCAGGTTAACCAAATGATTTATCATTTTTAGGATTATGGAATGTAACCTTAGGTTGATAAAGAGTTTAATAATAAATTAGGAAATAAAATACTATGGTATCAATTTCCATTGATTTTCATAATAATTTATTTATTTGAATATTCTATAAATAATAATGAATTAGAAAAGGTGTACTTAGCTAGAAAATATGATTGAGATAGACAAGTGGTGGGTTGGGAAATGATGTAGGAATAGGGAAAAGTGTCATCAATGGAGAACAGGTGTCATAACCCTCTTTATAAAATATCACAACCCCCTTTTCCAATACCTTAGTGTGTTATAGACCTTATGTGTAGTGATAAACACCCTATGCATGTGAAGTAGTGATATCCTGGGCATACCTTTGTTGTATTTAGGGAAGCTTGTATCTTTATGACCAAGATATAGATCATAATCTATTCTAAATGTTGACTTATTTCACTATGAAACATTAAGCCTCTATTATTTATAGTGTTTTGATGAACACAAGTTAAAGGAGAGTGGGATTAATAGGGTAGGTTTGACATGACCTCAAAACCTAACATACTAAGCATTTCCTACATACCAATGCCTCAAAAGGGGATCAATCCTAATGTAGTTCTCAAAATCTAAGTGATGGCAAAAGTGAGAGTGATTCTAGTATGCCTGAGTATGAATGCCAATTTTAATTCTTTGAGTGTGAATTGAGATTGGAAACTTGAGTAAAACTAAGGCCTAGACTAATGTAGATGGATGTATGTAGAAATAGGGGAAAATAGGGATCAATAACCTTAATTATTTTCACAACTATTTATGAGGTTTTTTATGAAAAACACAATTTATTTGATAAATGAATGAGAGTGGTATTTATATAGTGTTCTAATGATTAATGAGACATGAAATTAGTCTACGCTAACCATAAGATGCTTTGATAAGTGGAAATATATTTGTTAGGTGAAAGGGAAGCTAAGGATCAATATCACTGCCCCTTATGCCAATAACACACTACATTATAGACTAATGGGTCATGATATTGTCCAAGTAGATGTCACATGTGAAAAAATATAGAGGATGCATAGGTGATGGATCAATGTGTATCTTGGTATATTTTGGCTTAGGCAAGACATGCATAAAATTTATAAAAGGTTAATAATAGGCCCTAAGATAGGTCTAGGGGTAAGCTAAGGATAGGGTTGTCTCAAGTGACACTCATTACATTAAAATGACATTTTATATGACTATGATATGAAATTACTATTATCACCAAACCTTTTACCCTAGATGAGGGTGTTTAAATATCCTCTAGATTTTGGCAACATGGGAATACTTCTAGGTATGTGGGTTTTCCTATTGGTAGAAATAGACCTCTAAGTTTAAGGGGTAGGTCCCTGAATGTATCTTAAAATGTTTGTCACTGATTAAATAGTTACTTGTGGGAAAATGGATATAAGTTTTCATGAAAAGAAACTACTCTAAGGGTATGATATGCCAAGATTATTTCCACAATACCATCATAATTCTATCACAATGAAATAAGACCTAAAAACTAGATTTAAAGTCCTAAATGATTCTAACATAAGTGTTTCAACATAGAGGTGATGTGTAGAAGACAACACAAGGTAAGTGAATTAGAGTGTATAATTAACCCTAAAAGAATAATTTTACACTTTAAAGTATCCTAACACACTATCTACACTTTGTGTGACTTGTTAGAATATGATATCTTGCTTAAACATGAGAGGACAAGGAAAGAAAGGATAGAAGATTATTACTAACTTCACCATACATCACTTAGAATACTTAGAAAAATATTCATGAACTCAAAACTAGAATTGTATTGATTTTTCAAAGGCAAAATATAATGTCATTCAAATAGGGCTTCACCATACATGGTGTGGTATTAGTCCACAAGATCCAAAATGGATACTACTTATAGAATTTAAGAGAGAGGAGAAGAGAATGAAGTCCAAGAGTCACTAAGACATGTGTCATTATGATAAAAAGAGTTACACATTCATGATAGAGGAAAATTGAATATACCATTGAAGGTTTACCTTGAAAAATGTCCCTCAAAACATGAAACTCTTGAAATGTGGCATAGAACTCTTCAATTGCTTGCTCAGAAAACTATCTTCATCATTTGGCCTTCTTATAATGTCCCACAGTATACTATGAATATATTTGATGATTTAAATAATATATATGGGTTGTATACATGCTCCAACATGAATTGGTTTCATCCCTAATCATCAATATTCTTTTAGACATGAGTTATTACTGCCTGCATTCCAAATAACTCCTCTTTCACTTACCTCTCACACTTGCTTCTAAATTTGTCTTTATTTTTATAATATGATATACATATATTAGTTTATTACACATTTTATGACCCCTCATGGACCTATATACCTTAATAAGACCTTAATATCTCTCCCACTTGAAGTTTTTACTCTCTCATTAGATTGTTTACTATGCCATCCTAGACTGGCTAAAGTGGAGGCATTATTAGAAGCACTTAATAACTTAAATGAGGAAATAAATGAATATAATGAGCTATTTTAAGTCCCAATATCTCTCAAAAATTTTATTTCATCTCTTGAAACCCTTTTTTACCTTAAAAACACACAAAATTATCAAGAAATTCCCCTTTTCACCTTGTCTATATAAGTAGGGTAGAACTCAAGTTAATGGGAAGGATCCATAGATAGTATTGTAAAAATTCTAATCATATCTAAAGACATTATATTTCATATTGATGTCCCTTCTCTTTCATTTTCCCAATCAATTCATTATCATGGGTTTTAGATGGTTTTAGGCCATTTTACCCTCTAGGGATAGTTCATGAAGATGTGACATTAAATACTTCAAAAATTTTCACTAGATATTTTTTATAGGCCTCCTTTATCATTACCCAAATCCTCATACTCCCATACAAATCCTTGAAGAAGGTGTGATCTTTCAAATGTGCCTACTCAAACCTTGCTCTTCATCGTGCATAGCCCAAATTAGATTTGAGCCAAAATATGGCTTCCTTATGGTCTTATTTTCACTATAATATCTTGGATACACATGATGTATCTATATAAGCATGTTCCAATGGGTTATAATCTTCATATAATGTCAAAAGTGTTATCAGACCCCTAAATGTGTAATATGTCTAGTCTAGACCATGTAGCTCTATCTCATCTTTATATGTTAATAACATATTGATCAATTATAGTCACATATACATGGTTATTTATGTTTTTCATGTATTATTAAACTTAACACACCATCCTAAAATGTTTCATCAATCCATATCTCACCTTATCATCCTCTTCCTCCAAAACTTGTAGGTTTGTACCCTTGGGGATTGCCCTCTATCTAAGACAAAATAGAGGGAACTTACCATATTATATCATAAAAAGTGAAAATATGGTAATATTTTAAAATTTATGGATATTATTTTTACAAATTTCCAAGTTTCTATTAAGTCTTTAGCACCTTCAACTCTTTAAACCTTAAGACAGACTCTTGAGAAAGTTGACTGTGTAGGCTTTATGCATGTGATTGTAGGTTACTTGTATGATAACCCTTAAATGACATAATTATACTATGTTATGGTCTCTTAAGTAAATTAAAACCATTATTAATGTATTTCCATACCTAATTAAAACCCAAAATTTTCCAAACACTTCACACATACCTTACTTTTAACTTTAACTCGACTACTAACTATGTTTTCTTATTTGAGAGAGACATCTGTAAGTGGAAGTACATGGTTAAACCTTATAAAAAATGAATAAATAAATTTTTTATAGTTTACAAGGATATTATACAATAATTTTAATTCATTCATCTCATTTTTAGGGTATGTCAACACCCATAACACTATGCTCAAGCTCATTACAACTACAATCAACTATAGTTGACCACCATGGCATAATAAGGGTTATACAAGTGTGTATTCACCTTGAAATCAGGTTTTCATACCTTTGGATTTCTTTTGAGTTCTTTTTAATCAATTACAAATGGAAAATCTATGTTTTAGGATTATTAGTTCTCCAAGGTATGTGTCATGGCTAGTGTGTACCTATAGTCAGGTTGTAGGTGGATATTTTAATGGAAAGCCACTTGTAGGTGATGGTGTAAGTCCATTAATTACATATAAACTCTTTATTTATTACCTTTGTGCTATTTAAAATAAAAAATACCACTTAATATGAATACATGATTCCATATTTCAATCTTTGGTGTAGAGGTCACTTGGAGTTATATTCATGTAGACATCACTGCCAAACATTAATGAACAAATGTGTAACTTAGAGGCCCCTAAACATCATGCTATTTTAGTCACATACCCAATTTATTTTTAAATTTTATACCACTATGTGGATGATACAACATGGGTGCATTGAAACTCATCTACAAATCATGAAACATTATTTAATGTCATCAACAAAAGTTCCTAGGGATTTGTTTTGGAGCTTTTAGGGAATTTATCCCTAAAGCTCAGTCCTTCAACTTGAAGATAAATTTCAATCCTAAATTCTTGCCTAGTGATTAAAACATGACTATCATAGCCTTTATGACATCCAAAAACATTTAAGAGGTTTCAAATCATGTCAAGACTCTCCATATAACTCCTTCATGCCTTTGTATAAGCCACCTGTATGTGGTCATTTATAGGTTATAGGGTAGTGAGTGTGGGTATAGGAAGTAATAATTGTATATGAGCATAAAATTAGGTTTATACATTCTCAATTTATCCCAATTAATCATTAACAACTTTAATGATTTGAAAAAAAAATTAATACTCACAAATTAATGTTCTCAACCTCATACATGTATGATTTGATGTTGTAGATAAGGCAGTGAGTGTGAAGATGAGCTATATGCATGGAATTTGAGCCTATAACTAGTTTCCCAACCTTATAAAAGGTGTTGAAATAAATTACCACATCTTTTACATGCTTCATACAAGTTTCAACACCCATTTTAATGTAATATCCATTTACATGCACCTATAAGTGTGCATTTCCATGGAATATGACTATGTATCTAGGAATTGAGTATCCCATCATAATTTATATGGAATTAAAGGTTTATTTTTATTTATAATGAAATAATAAATTATCCCATGCATTTAAAATCTTAAACACATCTTCATAGCCATGAGTAGGTCTCAAAACACAATGATTACAGATTGGAACTTGTAGCAAGTGACTGTGTGTAACATTCTTGACTAAAAACGTCATGATGTTGGATTTGGAAATTTAAAATGGAAGGAGAGGTGTGAAATTAGACATTTGAGTAATAATAAAAAATACCACACATTGAATTGAAACCACTATAGAGAAATAAACCTTCTCCAAGTAGTAAAACTTGACTACAACCTCCATTAGTGACATCTTCCTAAAATTTGAACTATTTTACCAATAAAATAAATTATAATCATGAAAAAAAACATGGGAATATGAGATAATGGATTAAAAATCCTATGGAATAAAATTCATCAAATTATTTGTATGGACTAGCTCAAACAAGAAAAAAACCTACATGGTGTGTGTAACAACAAGTAAAAATGGACAACCAACTTACTAAGGATGGTTAATAAAGTATATAAATCCAATATTTTAACTAAAAACATGAAATTTAATCTTATAAATTTTATTATCCATTAATAAGATCATTTTACCTAGAAGTCCTCCTATTGACCATACCAAGAAGAAGCATACTAACTAGTTCTATTTGCTTAGTGGAGAGATAGAGAGTTAGAATGGTTTTAGCCCATTTTTGGCACTTCACAATATTTCAATAGTGTAAATTTATTTATGGAATATTAATATCCATTTCATAATCTTTTCCCACTTTCCATTCTCTCCCATAGGTTGTATATATGCAAAAACTCCTCCTTTCTCACTTGTTTTCTTGATTTTTCAATTAACACCTAAAACCTTTAATTATTAATAACATTCCTAATAATGAATTTGATAGGTACTGACATGAGGGAAATTATTAATGAGATTTTAACACTTATAAACCCTTAAAAACCATACCACCCTCATTAATGACCCATAAATGACCCCTAAGTGACTCAACATGACATAAGGACTAAATTAGATTATAAACAAAGCTAATAAAACATTAAATTACATAAAAATAACCATGACAAACCTTATGAAATTACAATTTAACCTTATATCAAGTTTTTAACTATAGGGGGTTGAATCATTTTGAATTGTGGTCAAAATGGTTAACATTCTTGGTAATTTCCCAAGGGTGGTATGCTTTTTATGCCAAGACCAGTAGCCTAATCCTATCCATTGAGAGATGGAGTCACCTATACATAAGTTTTACACATAATTTTTCATTGATAACACACCAAACACAAAGTAAAGACACAAAAAATAAGACACACCAAAGGAAACACACATGTGTTTAACTAGAAAACTTATGGAACACAACATAACTAAAAATAATACACACACCTATTATACTATATATAAAACATATTTATAAATGACTCCCATTACCTCTGATCATACCTCAACTAGGGTCAAAGATAGCTCCCCTTACATCTTTATAACTTTGTGAATGAAATCTAGCATGAGGAACATGCTCATTATGAACCACTTGGAAATGTGTATGGTTTAGAAGCTTACCAACTCTATGTCTTATCATGCCTATAAGTGTAATATTTGGATCCTTCATAGATGATATTTATTGATCTATAATATCCTTTATTTTATATTCAATCCTCTTTATCATTTCCATATTTGATATGTCTTCCTCAAACTACAAATTAAAGTGTTATGACAATTGCCTCAATATTTCTATGTTCTTGTGTATGATGTGATTGATATATGGGGTCATAAAATACTCATTATTTGTGTTCAAATACATATAAATATGAATTTAACTTATATTTATCTCTTTAATGTTCTCTAGGAACAATAAAAATTTCCTTGACCTCATTATTCATGTTTACAACTTCTTGGGTAATAGATTCATCAAAATCCTTAATGACTGCAAACCCTTGATTAGCAAAATGAAATTCATTATTTTTATTGATGGAACACTAATTTTTTTTTATTAGTCTCATTATCAATCTTGACATCAGATAAATAATCTCTTGGAGAAAAATGAATCTTACCCAACTTGTCAAATTACTTGCATATGACATTGAAATTTTACCATAGGTCATCTTCCTCTTCTTCATGATTGCCATCCTTAGGGGAAAATTAATCAATAGAAGGTATAAATAAAAAATTATTTAAAATATTTTTATAAATTATGTTACTCAACCTATCATAATTGTACTCATGAATCATGTAGTTACCTTCAACAGTTTATGAGAAGGAATGTTTAACACTTACCTTAACTACCTCAAATGGATCTTCATGCATGATATAAGTGCCAAGATTATTTTTTTAAAATTATGCATATAGATAATTATAATAATCATATACACCATATTAATCTAAAAATAATTTAGATATACCCTCAATTTTATAATCACTATCATCCACATTAGACTCCTCATTGATCACATAGTTCAAGTTAGAGCTTGTTTTAATGTAGGGCTCAATATGAAACCTTGTAAGAAGATAAGTTATTATAATCACCTAGGTTCCATAAATTATCATAAAATAAAATAAATACCAATGGTATTATATATATACACCTATATTGGCTGTAAATTCTCTTGAAAGGAAGATTACAAAAAGAGAAGGAAGGTCTACCACAACAATGTCTTGGAGGAGAGGAAAGCTAGGGCAATCATGCAAGAAAACATTCAATATTTTTTTATCAAACCTATTTTCTTAGTAGGTGTAACATATATATGAATCAATCATTCACTATGGGTTTAATATTTTATCCCAAATTATTAGTTACAACCTTGGTCATGAGTGACGTAGAAGCTCCACTATCAACTATGTAATTGTGTACCAATTTGTCACCCACTATGACAGTGAGATACAATGGTGCAGGTTTATCAACCATACTATATGGTTAAAAAAATTTATAAGAATAATTTATGAGATAAACATGACCATGAATTTTACTTGAAGTTGAAGGACATTTAGGAATAGTGAAAAGTGATTTATGTAATAGTTCTTTTTGACTAGGCATATGGAGGACATACCACAAGGAGATAAATGTTTTGTCACTTTTCAAAGAGTATAATATGTTGAGGGTAGTATTAATCACCTTATATTTAGTCCTTAGAGGAAAATAATTTATTTGAAATTGATTAATTGATACAACTTGAGCAAACCTTACCACATTTTTTCTTGAAGGAGGTGTAGGAGTATTTGGGACTGCCATGCTTGTAGTTATGGTTTGTTGCCTTGTAGAAGGATTGGATGAACATGTATGCATTATATTATCACCTAATAAGGAATTATTATTATATATATTTTTATATTTATTATAATTCCCTTGATTGATCACAAAAGTATCTTCCACCAGTAAGTTCGTTAAACTTTATCCATGAGGCTACCAATCCTTATTTACTTGCATCATGATCTCATCTTCAGCTAATAGGAGAGGAGTGACTCCTTGATAAAATAGAGATTTATCTAAAACTTCATTATCATCCATGAGTTTTAATTATTTCAAATATTCCCATCATACAAATTTACTATGCACCAGTACCATCTCTCTTGCATTGGTGGTGGAAATAGGGTTATACACATTGGTAGGTTGCCCTTGACATCTTCCTCTTCCATATTACTTAAAAAATTATTATTGATAAGGAGATTTTGATAAACACATATTTGAGCTATTTCATGAATAATATCAGATTTTAAGGTTTGAATTATTACATATGGATCAAGTTTATTTGCCTTCTTAAGAAAAACCCTAGTCATAGCATTTTCATTAGACATTTAACCAATGTTTAGAGTATTAGTAGTATTAGGTAGCAAGGGCATAGACACCTTAGGATGTAAATTTATTAATTGAATTAGTAAATTATTATCTCTGATTAAAATTTAATATGCTTCAAGAAGAGTGAAACCACCCATGGATTGAAGTATAATAGAAATATCAGTACCGATGACTCTCAAGTAGGTAGGGAACATAAAGCTAGCAGGTGGTCTCATGGGAGAAGGCAATTTATACCAACTATTTTGAAACCTCTCATTTAAGTCATGAATTATTTTCTTGGGTTATATTTTTATCAAATTGATATGATGTATAAGAGAGGTATGGTCACTTTCATCTTTAAACCTTGAAGTTAAAAATAATCCAAAATCATCCCATGTTGTGATGCATCCATTAGGCAATGTCCTATACTAGTAAAGAGATTTCTATCAAAGGGACATTTCAAGGAGTCTAATGGAAATATTATCCTCAATAACATTATGGAAATTATAAAACTTGGAGATATCCCTAATGTGTTCACTAGGTGTGACATGACCCTCACCATTGAATATAGGCACACTCTTTGTAGCATTAGGAGGAATGTCATCATAGGCTTGAAGGTGAATCAGATTTTCAGTATTAAAGGAAAGAAATAATTGTTTACTATCCATGTTTTCTTCAATATCCTAAATTTATTCATTATCTTCACTTTCTTGGCTAGTAAAATGTTCTTTATTTTGAAAAGGTATATTATGATGAGGGTATTGAACTTTAAGAGGAAGTTCAGGCTGAATAGGTGGATTGATAGGATTGAGAAATAGACTAGATGATGCCCTAGTAAGAACCATGAAGCATGAGAGAAAAATTATGAAAAAATAATGAAATTGAACCATATTTTACCTTTAATGGAGTTGACAAATGTTGATTAGCACACCAATTTATAGATAATGTTGTGAAGAGCAACATTCACCTTGACAAGTTGTCTAGAAGATAATGGGTCCCATCAGGTATGCTATAACTATTTTCAAAAAATATTTCACCCTAGAGGAGGGTGATAAATCATTATCCAAATTTTGTAAATGTGGGAATAACTCTAGGTATGTGGATTTACCTATAAGTAGAAGTAGACCTCTAGGTTTAAGAGCTAATTCCCTAAATGTATCTTGAAATGCTTGTCACCTACTAACTAGTTTATTATGGGAAAAGGGATATAATTTTACACGAAAATAAAATAATATAATTGGGTGATACACCAATATTATTTCCACAATAACATAATACTTATATCATAATGAAACAAGACCCAAAGTCCTAAAATATTGTAACATAAGTGTTACAATATGGAGGTGATGTGCGTCAAACAACATAAGGTAAGTGAACTAGAGGGTAGAATACACACTCCAAGAAAAAAATACACTTTAAAGGAGCCTAACACACTAGATACACTATATATGACCTATTATAATAATAAATATTGCATAAACATGAGAGGATAAAGAAAGCAAGGATAAAAGACTATCACTAAATTCACCATACATCACTTTACACACATATAAAAATGGTCATGAAATATAAAATAGACTTTTATTTATTTTTAAAATTAAAAATACAATGTCATTCTAGCAAGGATTTACCATACATAGTGTGGTATTGGTATATAAAAGTTAAAATGGCTACTACTTATAGAATTGGAGAGAGAGGGTAGAAGATAATGTAGTCTAAGAGTCCCTATGACATGTGTCATGCTAATAAAAAGAGTTACAAATGAAAGAGATATGAAAATGGAATAGAACATGTAAGGTATACTTGGACAAATTTACCTCAAAATATGAAACTCTTGAAATGTGGCATAGAACTCCTAGATTACTTGCTCAAAAAATTGCCTTCATCATTTACCATTCTTGGAACATCCCAAAACAAACTAGGGTTATATGTGATGATTTAAATAAGAGGGAGGGATTTTATACGTGCTCCAACATGCATTATTTACATACCTAATCATCATTATTGTTATGTACATGAGTTATCACTACTTGTAGTTTAAATAAGTCCTTTTTCACTTACCTCACACACGTGGCACCAAATTTGTCTTCATTTTTTCAATATTATCTATAAAAAGTAGTGTATTACACTTGATAATAGCCCTCATGGCCGTATATTCCTCAATTATACCTAAAAATACCTCCCACTTTAAGTATTCACTCTCTCACTAGTTTGTTCACTATGCCATCCTGGACTGGCTGAAGTGGAGTTATTAATAAAAGCAATTAGGAACTTAAATAAGGAAATAAAGGAATATATTGAGTTATTTTAAGTCCAAATATATCTCTAAAGGTTTATTTTATCTCTTAAAACCCTTATGTACTTACACAACACACAAACTATAAATAAAATCCCTATTTAACTCTATCCATACAAGTAGTGTAGAACTCGAGTTGATGGGGAGGATCCATAGTGACTAATATATAAATTCCAATCATATACCAAGCCATTATAATTCATTTTTATTCCCATTCTCCTTCGTTTTCCTAATCAGGTCATCACCAAGGTTTTTAGAGGGTTTTAGGCCATTTTGTCCTCTAAAGATTGTTCATGAAGATGTGATGTTCAATCCTTCATCAAATTTCACTAAATATTTGTTCAAGGCCTCCTTTATCATTCCAAAAATCATCATACTCCCATTAAAATCCTTCAATAAGGTTTGATCTTTCAAACTTACTACTCAAACCTTGCTCTTCATCCTACATACCCTAAATTAGCTTTGAGAAAAAATATTTCTTTCCTTTGATCTTATTTGAACTTAATATATTTTAAACACCTGATATATATATATATATATATATATATATATATATATATATATATAAACACACACACACACACACACACACACACACACACACACATAAACATGTTACAATAGGTTATAATGTTAATCAAATTTCAAAAGTGTTATCAGACCCCCAAATGGGCAATAGGCCTAGTCTAGACCATGTAGGTCTATATGCATACTTGTAGTTTTAGAACATATTAACTGATTATAGTCACTTATGCATGGTTATTTATGTTTTTAATTTCTTTGTAAACTTATCACACCATCCTACAAGGTTTAAACAATCCCTAGCTCACCTTATCATCCTCTTCCTCCAAAATTTGTAGGTTTGCACCCTTAGGGAGTGCCCTCTATCTGAGATAAAATATAGGTAAATTACCCTATTGTCTAATAAAAAGTGAACATATGGAAATATTAAACAAGTGATGGAGAGTATATATAAAAATTTACAAGTTTTTATTAATTATTTATCCTCTTAAAATCTTTACAACCTTAAGATAGACTCTTGAGAAAATTGACTGTGTAGGCCTTATGCATGTGATTATAGGTTACTTGTATGATAACCCTTCCTTACCTTATTTATAATTTTTGAGGGTATCCTAAGGACATTAAAACAGTGATGAATTTTTTTCCATACCTACTTAACACCCAAAATTTTCCAAATACTTCACACATACCATGCTTTTGACATTGATTGGACTACTAACTATGTTTTCTTGTTTGAGAGAGAGACATGTAGGTTATAGTACATGGATAAACCTTGGAAACAATGCATAAATACATTATTAGAGTTAAAAATGTTATAATATAGTATTTTTAATTAATTTTCCTCTTTTTTTTCTATTTCAACACCCATAACATGATGCTCAAGCTCATTGTCAACTATAGTTGACCACTGATGGCATAACAAGGTTTCTACAAGTTTGTATTTACCTTTAAATTAGTGTTTCATATCCTTTCATTCCTTTTTATTTATTTGGAATCAATTACCAATGTCAAATATATGTTTTCAATCTTAATATTTCTCCAAGGTATGTGTCATGGCTAGTGAGTACCTACAGTCAGGCTATATGTGGATATTCTGATGGCAAGGTACCTATAGGTGATGGTGTAAGTACATACCTTGAATATAAAATATTTATTGATTACCTTTTTGATATATCAACTCAAAAATACAACTTAATATGAATACATTCCTCCATATTTCAATCTTAGGTGTAGAGGTCACTTGAAGTTAAATTCATGTAGACATCACTGCCAAACTTTATTGAAAAACATCATGCTCTTTTAGTCACATACCCAGTTTATTTTGAAAGGTTATACCACTATTTTTAGGATATAACATGGGTAAATTTAAACTCATCTAGGAATCATGAAACATTATTTAAGGTCATCAACAAAAGTTCCTAGGTCTTTGTTTTGGAGATTTTAGGGAATTTGTCCCTAAAGCTCAATCCTTCAACTTGAAGATAGATTTCAAGCCTGACTGATTTCCTAAATATTTAAACATGAATTTAATATCCTTTATAACATCCAAAAACCCCAATGAGGTTTCAAATTATGTCAAGACTCTCCATATAACTCCTTCATGCCTCTATATAAGCCACCTGTAGGTGGTCATTTGTAGGTTATATGGTAGTGACTGTGGGTATAGGTAGTGAGCATGGTATATGATAATTTAAGGAGGTTTAGACTTTATAAATATATCCAAATTAAACCTTACAACATTTAAGTATTTGAAACAATTTTTAATACTCCTAAGTCAATGCTCTTAATCTCTTACAGGTATGCTTTGACATTGTAGACAAGGTAGTGAGTGTTGAAATGAGTTATATGCATGGAATGTGAGCTTGAAACTAGTTTAAAAAACTTATAAAAGGTTTTTAAATAAATTACTACAACTTTTACATTCTTCAAACAAGTTTCAACACCCATTTCAATGTAATATCCTTCTCCAGACACCTATAGGTGTGCATTTCCATGGAATATGACTATGTATTTGGTAATTGACTATCCCATCATCTTTTGAATGGAATTATAGGTTTATCCTAAATGATAATTAAAAAATAACTTATAACATACATTGAAATTATTAAACACATCTTCATATACATTATAAAAGCTCAAAATACCATGACTACAGATTGGAACTTGCAAGAAGTGATTATGTGTAGCATTCTTGACTAAAACTTTCATGATGTTGGATTTGGAGATTTAAATTTGAGGGAGAGGGGTAAATGAGACATTTGAGGAATGATTAAAAAACACCACATGTTACATTGAAACAATTTCAAATAAATAAACCTTCTATAAATAGTAAAACTTGACTGCAACCTCCATTAGTGACATTTTGCAATTTGAACTATTTGAAACATCAAATCTATTCAAATCATTAAAAAAACATTGGTAATACGATATAATGGATTAAAAATCATATTTAAGTGAATTAATCAACCGAGCTATATGGACTAGCTCAAACATGAGCAAAACCTACAAGGTAAGGGAAATAATAAGCAAAAATGGACAGTCAAATTGTTAAGGATGGTTCATAAAATTTAGGAATAAAATAATTTAATTAAAAACATGAATGTGAATATTAAAAATTTTAATATCCATCACCAAGATCATTTTTACTATAAGTCCTCTTATTGGCTGTACTAAGAAGAAACCTATTGACTAGTTTTGCTTCCCTAATGTAGTGATGGAGAGATAGAATGGTTGTAGCCCACTTTTTACACTTAAAAATCATGTGAAGTGTGTAAATATAGTTATGTAAGATTAATATACATTCCATAAGTTTTTTTCACATGCCATTCTCTCCCATAGGTCATACAACTACAAAAATGCCTCCTTTCTCAATTGTTTTCTTGATTTTTAGTTAACACATTCAAGCTTCTATTAGTAATGGCATTATTGAAATGAATATGATAGGTAATGAGATGAAGAATGTTGATAAGGATATTATAACACTTTTAAACGCTTGAAAATCATACCACCCTTATTAATGACCCATAAATGACCCCTAAGTGACTCAAAATGACATAAGGACTAAATTGGACAATGACCAAGGCTAATAAAACATTGAATTACATCAAATAAACCATGACACACCCTATGAAATTAAACTATACCAATATATAATGTTTTGGACAATAGGGGGTTGAATAATTTTAACTTGTGGTCAAAATGTTCAACAATAAGCATGTGCTTATCACACTCCTAACATTAACAAAGTGGGAAATTGGGCCCTGATTGGATAATTTAAAATGTTACATCAGAATCACCAAATATAGTAGGTGAAAAATATTTGAAATATATGATTTTATGTCAAGATTGAGAAATAAATGAGAAGATCTAGACACTAATTCATATTTGAATTCATGATGAGTAAGCCACCAAGTGACATCAATATAGGAGATATGTGTAGATCCCTATAAGTGACCAAAGATAAGATTATTTATTATTATTTATCCCAATTTTATAGAGTCTACATTCTTATATTTTTCTCATTATTATACCCTCCATTATTCCTTCACTTATTTTTTTTGTCATAATTATTCCAACACTTTTTGAAATGGCCACTTCATCCTCTAACCCCAAAGCCAATCTTGAATATAGGAACACCACATTATTAGAATGTCTAACTCATTTCAATAATTATAATGATATGATCAAGGCAATTGAAATAGTGCCCAAGTATTCTTGCAATGATTATTAATATGGTTTCAATTTCAAAGATGAACTCTAGGCATATGATAACTATGGTCTACATGGAGCCACAATCAAGTAAAAATTCTTTCCCTACGTAGATTTATTTGGAAAATTTCTACTTACTACCATAAAAGTACATGATGGTGTTCATGACATTGTGTATTCTATGGATTACTATCATATTTTTATATATATTTCAAGGAGTGCATTAAAATACTACTACATCCTCTCAAAATATATGATCACTTATGATTCAGCCATGGTGAGCACATGTACCAACACCTAATAAATATATAATATCTTGAAAGAATAACTAGAGATCCTAGATGTTAGATGGGTTAACAAGGTAGAAATGGATTCCTACACCATTTTCACCTTTGATGAATGGATTCACATAGGGATGATACTATTGGATTGGATATTTAGGTAAATTGACTATGTACACATAAATCTCATTTGGGTACCCATATTACATATTATCCTCAAAGTTGACCACATCTTAGACCTTAAGGGCATGATTAAATTTAACTTGGTCAAGGTAGTAGGAGATTCCCATAGAGGAGGAAAATTTTATATGATTAGATACTTGGTGGATGCTGTCTATGCAATAGTCAATTTTTTGCCTTGTAAATTTCCATCATGGGTTCTTATAGGTACATTAGCCCATGTAGTTTTTAATAAAATTTATGGCCACCATTATCAGAACCACATATAGAATATTTATGATTCATTCTACCTAGTGGTCTACACGATCATCAATAAGGTAACAATGAATTAGTTCTCTAAGTAAATAATGGACTCTCTCAGCTCCATTGGTGACTACTGGTACTGTAGGGATGACACTATAATTCATGTGGCTAGCACCATCAAAGATACCCTCTTCTTACCCTATCAAGTTCTATATTGGCTATCAAAGCAAGAGATATCCTATTAACTAGTTGAAATCATCTTTGATCATTACATTAACCACCAATATAATGCTTTCCCATTCTTCCCCACATAATTAGGTACCATTATTACAAGAGTCTCCTCCATTATAGAAGATGGTGACATGAAGGGATTCATATGCCTTGGGTAGGGCTAAACATAGAGATTAAGATCTACATGACATCATTGTGACCCACATGGTGAGGTATTAGGTCTAAATTAACATAAATTATGGACACCATCCTAGTGAGTATGATGATCTATATCTCAAACCTATAGATAACCATGAGGTGTTCACCTAAATCAAGGCCAAAAAAAAGAAGAAAAAAATCAAGGTTAACTTGAGCCATTCATCCAAGGTGTATTTTCCTCCTCCATGTTAGTATAATATAGATTAGATGTTTAGGAAACTCCTAAAATATTTCAGAGGATGTTACAAGGGTTCTTAAATAATTCTCCTCTTAGACCTTCTCCTATATGAGCTTCACCTCACCAACCCTCTCCAACTCCATCACCTCCCTTAGGTAATACAACTCAACCATAGACAGATTGGCATGATGATTCATCGCTAATCATCTCAACCTTAGGCTTTGTAGGTGATAAGGTCTGACATTAGTTGTAGCCTAAAGATAATCCAAAGATGAGACCAATAATTAGCACTCATGTAGATCCCTTTCCTACTCCCACCATTACTCAGCAACCTATTGGAACATCCCCTAGTTTTCCTTCTCCAAAATAATCCACTTAGGTTATTAATCACCTTTTCCCTATTTCACCCCTTCCATATTTCACCCAAGTGATTTAAGTTTTATATATACACAACATTCCCACCTCTAGTTCTCATATTCCTAATCTATTCAATAATTAGAGGTCTCTACAGATTCCCCACTAGTTCTTCCATATGCTTATATAAGTAAAAGGACCCCATATATAACAAGTTTTGATATGTCCCAAAGAATAATTTTACCCATGTGAAAATTTAACTCAACCTTAACCACATTAATGGTACCTATATTCACTAAATATATTATTTAGTTGGCCCTTATGACTTCTACCACTACTACTCTATCTATTAATATAGATCATGTTAATCTAGGTAAGCACCCCAAAAAGAATCAAAAGGAAAATCATCCTCAAACTCCTACATGACCCTTTATTTCTCCCCACATCACTCTCAATCCTCCCTTCTCCATCATCTTAGGTTCCCAGGCGCTTGGTTTCAACCAACCAATTCCTCCCTTTTGATTGAATTCCCATCTCCCTAGAATCATTTACCCATAGGTTAACTTGACCTAAAGATAGTGGTAAGCACATATGTTCCCCTAATATCTCCATTCATACTACCCCCATTTTACCCCCATGCCTCTTCCTCATTCATTAATCTCTTCCTTCATTCCCTCTATTTTATTTGTTCCTCCTTCACCTAGACCTCCACCTATCACATCCATCTCTACCACCCCACCAATACCGCCATCTACCCTAGGAGTAAACATAGGGTCACAAGCACATGAGATGATTATGTAAGGTGATCTTTAAGTGTAGTGGGACACCAAATGGACATCATGGAACATGAGGAGGATCCTCATGAAAAATTTCATCCAAGAAGGAAATCTTATGGTCTAACATACTCAACAATACCTCTTATCCCTCACCAAAGTGAGAAAATCTATAGGATAATAAATATTGGATAAGGATCCAGTATCTATGCTCTAGGCCATGCACAACATGTTAGAAAATATCATGGAAGATATGAAAGAGTAGGCCTAGGTATATGTTGATAATTTTGACCTCACAGGTCAAATTGTCACCCCCACCATTTAAACTTTGAATATCATTCTATTTTTCTTTTGAGTCAGTATATGGTCTTTAAAATTCCTTGCATGAGCATTATTAGCCATGATTAATAGGTCTTAAGGTTGTTTAGGTGAATTAAGGTCTTGTCTTTAATTTGTCTTGTGCTTTTCTAGTCATTTCTTAGGCTTTATGAGCCATTTTTAGTGTTAATAAGAGTCAAAATTATCATTATTAGAGTCATATCATATTTCAATGTCACTACATGCCTAACATATGGACAATTAGGTTGATCACATTCTAGTCTAGCTTCATGATTCATTTTTATGTAATTTTGACCATTTTTGTGCTCTCCAAAGAATGTTTTAATGGTATATTATAAGGAAAAGATTAATTAAATATTTATTCACCTCATTAGAAATGTAAAATACTCAATAAAACATTTTATATAATTTTAATTAGATATTCTTGGTGAAAATAGCCTTTTAGTGAAAAAATAAGCCTTTTTGAGGTATTCATTTTGGTTTTCAAAGGAATTTTATGACAAAATCATCTTATAGGCTTTTTTATGTCCACATAGTGTCATATCAATTTTTTTGAGTAATTTTTGGGTGAAAAAATGGCAAAAAATAAATTTTGCTCCTATATTGACCTTTTTAGCAACCCTAGAAGGGCATTTTTAAAATGTTTGTTCTAAAAAGAGGAGAGAGATTTAGGATCTAATTTTTTTTGAATTTTTAGGGGTTTTAGTATTATTTAAATTATTATCATTGGTTCATGTATTTATTGGATCATCTTTATGAATAATTGCTAAGAGTGATAGTAGGTCACTATAGCCTATGCATCCTAGATGGGTCTATTCTTGGACCTATTTCTAAAGATAATAAAATAATGTAGATAAATTCTAATTATGGATGTGTTAGGGGTAATTATTCTAATTTTCATCTTGTTCTCATCTGATAAATCCTTTGAGTAAGGTATTTATAGCATAAAACCATGTTTCCTTCTTTATCCTTCTAATGGTCTCTTGGGTCTATTTTGAAGCAAAATATGAGATTATTAGTAGGTGTTTGTTATAAGTATAATCATTTAAATGGGGTTAAATTAATTATTATAGATAATCTAATTCAATTCCCAACTCTTAAACATTTGGTACATACAATCATGATGCATACAAATTAACCATTGAAATGAATAAGGAAGATATATAAATATCAAGCACATAACACATGATATATATGAAAAACCCTCTTTGGGGATAAAACCAACACAACCATGAAATATATACTATATTCCTATAAATACAAGATTCAACATTTTGACCAGCACCAACTAATCAAAGAACACCCATCCCTTAATTTAGTGAGACATCTAACCCACAAGAAGGAACCAACCCCCAAGGAAACCAAAAACCAAACCAAACACCTTGATCTTATTTCCACCTCATATCTAATGTCTTATACACTTTATGATGGAATTATCTTATTTACTCTCTTTCCCCATTATAGTCTCACAAACTTACACACACAAGCAATGTATCCCAAATACCCTTTTGGATCACTCTTCAATTCTTAGCACATACACAATAAAAAAATCTAAAACTCTATAATGACATCAAAAACATGACCTAAAATTAATGCACACAATCCTCAACCTTCTCTACTCTTCAATCCATGCACTAAGCACACTCAATCAACTTTTAGGGCTTACTCACTCAATATAGCTCTTTTAGGCTCATTAGGTCCAAAGACATATGAATTAAAATTTATTTCCTTGATTATACAATAATGACTGATCATATTCACTCTTTTTTAATCCTCAATGACATTTACCTTCTATTTCAAAGGTTCTCTTCTTTTCTTGGTTCCACACTTCTTCAACACACACAAATAGGTCAAATATGCCTTGTACTTATACCACTCCTCTTGTTCTAACCCATCTTAGTTAGCAAAGATTGTTACCATACATTTTTTACCTTTGAAATATATCCTCATGCATGTTACATGTAGGAACCACACATTCCTTATGTTGGTAATTGCCCTTAAGGCCCAAAACACCAATTAGGCCTAAAAACTAACACTTTACAACTTAAACTCTTTGGGCCACCTTAAAATTCCATCAATGATTATAAAATACTAGACCTATCTCCAATATACCCTTTCTCACTTCCTCATTATTATATTCAACATAGAATACAAAACTCATACCTTGAACCAACCTATTCTAGATTGCTCACCAATAGGCCTAAAACCAAAAAATAAATAGTCATATAAAATAGAAACATAAAAACACTTTTCTAAAATAATCCACTCAATAAAATGCATGAATAAATCATACATGAGATATGAAACATCTCCATTTCCATTAAAAACCTTCATTCAAGATCTATGCACTCAAAGTAACTCTCTCACGATGACCACTCAGACTAGTGACATACAATTAAAATATAATCAGACCATATAACTAAATATAGGAAACATAAGACCTATAATATCTTCTCATGAACCTTTCATACTTGATATATTAATATTCATTTATTTCCTTAATTCTTCTAAGAATACCTTCAACTTACCTCTGCAACATAGTCACTCAATCTGCTAGTGCATTCAACAAAAACAATCGACTTCTATGTAATTGTTCACATTGAATATGGATTGTTCAAACCTAAAAAATACATACATATGGTCCACATGGAGTCAAAAACACTCTAAAATAATTATTTCATCTTGAAACATAGAAATACCATCAAGAACTCTTCAATTATCATTATTAGGTCACTTGCAAAACATGGTCAAATCATTAGTCAACTTTGGAGCACAATATTTTTGAATATATATACAATCAAACCTTATAATAAATATCTCTAGATGATACTTGTATTCCTTTACAGTTTTTAATTTTAAACTATCAAGAAATTCATTCTAGATCAAATATATTAGCAAAATATTACAGACTTATTTTTCCCTTTACTAATTCAAATGCCAACAGTCACTATGTAATGCAAACATTACAGATATGTGTCTTCATCTCGTGTCCTCAAAAAAAATTCTAAAATGTGCTCCATCTATCTCCTTGGTATTATCATGGTATTTACCTTATATAACTCATCATTGATCTTAGATCCTCACATTTGAGATGAAGCCACGTGGCAACTTTGTGTGCCCTCTATGTACCCTGTAGCTAGTCCCCAAATAAAATCTACCACTTTGCATCCATGCATGATTTATGAGAATAATTTGACATCTGCACTTAATACAGATCATTTTATCACTATCTAACAAGATAATTTTCTCTATTAGATCCTTATTTGATCATATAAAATGCTCAACGTAGATCTATTGTTCAAACTCCATGTTTATGACACATGTTCATTATCGAGTTAACTTATTGACCTTCATGTGTGCCATTGGATCAAAATATGTATTATGAACACTCACCATTAGATCTATCTTGACTAGTGCATCCTGTATTTCAATGCAATTAAAATTGATGGTCTTTAGCACATCACAATCTGTAAGAGCAATTTTGAAGGTTTATAACATGAGATAGAAAACACTTCAAGACTCCAAATATTTAGAGTACCTTATTTTAACTATATAAAACATCCCCATGAAAATATTTTACCAATTTTGACTTTTTATTACCTCCACAAAAATCACAAGCTTGATGAATCACTCATATCTGCAGACATGCAGTGATGGTTTAGCTTCTCTTAAACTAAAATATGTATGTTTCTATTTCAAAATGATCAAATGACACACTATAACTTCACCAAGACATCTATGGATTCCTTAAAACTTCTTATTTATACTTATAGACCTTCACATTTTCCATATCTCTCCAAGTTATCAAACATGACTTATTTATCATTCATGCACTAATACCACATGCTCTCTTTAACATAAATGACAACCTATGACATAAATGACCACTCTGATGAATTCATTTCACTTCCAAAAGTAATATATACACTCAAAACACCCCATAGGGTATTTTTAACATGAACATACCATCAATAACAATCACCATCTGCCTATCCAATTTAAACATTGAAGAACTATGAAAGGACATTGAAACACACTTTGTCATTATCATTCTAACACCCATAACGCTTCATCGACATCCTTGGTCACTTGGATACATCATTGAAAAACCTCCAACAATCTCCCCCTTTTTTATTGATGTCAAACACCAATACTAAGCTTATGCTTAGATTCTATCTTTCTCTTCATGTACTTTATCCCCCTTTGACATAATGATAAAGTGGGCTCATCTCTTGATCTTATAGACTTAAAAAGTCTTCAAGGACCAATAATGGGAAAGGAATACCTATGATAGATGATACAAACTCCCCCTAACATTATGCATAGCTTTTCTTACCTTGAATTTCTCAAACATGATCCATGACCACTTTTCTTTGATCATACATAGTTTCTATGAAGATAAAACATACATGAACATCAATAACTAATTGAAATTACTTTGAATACATTAAAAGGGACTCCCCCTAAGTCACCTGAGCTTAGGCACCCTTTTATCACCTTGGTCTTTTGGATAAAAGGACCAAAAAGTCCACTTCTTCATACAACCTTGACTAGAGGCCTTATAGCCCTACCTGGACCTTACAAAGCCAATAACTTTCTATGTGTGAAATTTCATGGCTTGAAATTTGATATATAGAGAATTATCATATGTCCCCTCATGCATGCTAGAAAAATAACACTCAACTCTTCCTCTACAACATACTTTATTCACAAGCCTACTAACCAATTAGCCCTCCATTTGCACAAATCCTCCTCCATGGAACCAACCATGCACTTCTAAAATATTGTGAAAGAATTTTTATGCACCCATTTCCCCATTTTAACTGATTAAGAAACCTTAAATCTCAAATCATTAGGCAAACTATTTTTCTAGCTTGAGAAAAAACACTAGGTTTATAAGAGAAAACTTGATTAACACACCACATTCTATTCAACACCCATATCTAAAACTTTTGTCATACCTAGAGGCTATCAATACATAATTTTGGCTAATTTATTCTTATTATATAGTCCTTTGTTCTATGACCAATAAGATGACCAATAAAATAATGGCCCATAAAATATTTTTCATACCTCAAATCGTTTGGATGTTTTATTATCTTCTTCATTTTTCTCTTGACCTTATCTATCTTGTTGACTTTCATGCTACCGACCTCTTTGTCTTGTCTTGATTTATTTTGATCTTCTTCAAGATTGCCTATCTTGACTATAACCTTTTGATTCTCATCCTTTAGGGAAACAAGATTAGTATTCAATTAAAAATATTCATCTTCTTTATCTCTCATGCTTGAAATTGTATTCTCTAATTTAATTTTGATAACTTTTATGGTCTCCTTATCCTCCTTAACATCTTTAGCCATGTCATCCTTTAATATATATGCTTGATCTTCCATAGACTTGATTAGTTATTGATTTTCATTTTCCTCTCTCATGGACTTTACTAACAAACTCCCTTTAAGAGAACTAACTTATACTTTACAACCTTTGATCATATTCCTCATTTTATGATTCTTCTTCTTTTTCTCTTTTAGTTCACCAAGTGTAGACATGACCTTAGCTTCTAGATCAAATTCTTCCTTATTGTCATATAACACTTCTTCTTCTTCACTATCATGGAAAAATTATTCATCATCCATGATGTTCTTTTATTTTGAATAACTTTAATTTTTACCCATATTTTACCTTAGATCACCTTCAAGTGGTTAAAATCACAATGAATATCTTGCTCTAATACCAATTTTTACAGATATAATCACTGAGAGGGGAGGGGGTGAATCAGTGATTCTAAATAATGTAATTTAATGCCCAAATCTTAAAAATTTAGTACATATAGTCATGATGTATTCAAATTAACCATTACAATGAAAAAGGAAGATATAGAAAGAACAAACACATAAGACATGATATGTCTAGGAAACCATCTTTGGGGATAAAACCCATTGAGCCCTACAAGATGGAATATAGTCTTATAAAGACAATATTCAACATTTATATTAATACCAATTGATCAAGGAACACCAATGCCTTAATTTAGTGAGACACTTATCCCAAAGGGGTAACCAACCCTATATAAAACTAAGAACTGACCCAACTACCTTAATTTGATCTCCACCTTTGATTTGATGTATTTTACACTTAATGATGAACTTCTCTTATGTTCTCTCTCTCCCCTTTACACTCTCACAAACTTGTACACATAATCAGTGCATCAAAAACACCCTTTTGGATCACACTTCACTTCTTACCACATAAAAAATCAAGAAACCTAAAAAACTCTATCACAACATTAGAAACATGACCTATAGATCATGTACACAATCCTCAACCTACTATACTCTTCAATCCATCCACTAAGCACACTCACTCAATCAACCTCTTAGGCTTACTCACTCAATCTATCTCTTCTAGGCTCAACAAGTCCAATCACCTATGTTTTCAATTTTATCACCTTAATCATAAAATAATGACTGATTATTGTCACTCTTTATTTGTCCTCAATGACCTTTACCTTTTATTTTAAATGTTCTCTCCTTCACTTGGCTCCATACTTCTTCAACACACACAAAAAGGCTAAATATACCTTATACTTATACCACTCATATTGTCTTAACCCATCTTTGTTGTCTAAGATATTTAACATACTTGTTATACCTTTTAAATATATCCTCATACATGTTACATATAATAAACACACAATCCTTAGATCAGCGATTGCCCTTAAGACCCAAAATACCAATTAGGGCTAAAAACCTACACATTACAACTTCAACTTTTTGGGCCACCTTCATCATACACAAATGCTTATAAAATATAAAAACTATCTACAATATACCCTTTCCAACTCACTCATGGGTCCATGACACCTATAACATCAACCTCATAGCCTGAACCAAGCCATTCTAGAATGCTCGCCAATAGGCCTAAAAACACAAAAAAGTCTATCATATAGAACATAATCATATAAACACTTTTCTCAAACAATACACTCAATAAAATTCATGAATAGGTCATAAATGACATCTAAAACATATCCATCTCCATGTCCATTGGACACCTTCACTAAGGATATAATCACTCAAAACAACTCTCTTATGATAACCACTCAGACTAGTGACATATAGTCAAAATATAGTCAAACCATAAAAATAAATATGAGAAATATAAGACCTAAAATACCTTATCATTAACCTTTGAGACTTCCTTGATATCTTCATATTCATTTGTTTCCTCAACTCTACTCAGAACACCTTTAACTCAATATGCTAATATGTTCAACAAACATAGTCAACTTAAAAGCAATTATTAATATTGAATATAGATTGGTTAAACCTCAAAAGTCCATATATATGGTCATCATGGAGTATACAACACTCTCCAGTATCTAGTACATATTTAAACATGTAAATACCATCAATAACTCTTTAATTATCCTTTTTCTGTCACTTGCAGAACATGGTCAAACTTTTAGTCAACTTTAGATCTCAATATCTTTGATTTTACAAACATTAAAAACTTATAACCAATGTATCTATATGTGCCTTGGCATAATTTATAATTTGAAATTTCACACCATCAATAAATTATTTATAGATCAAAATATATTAGCAAAATACTATATATTGAATTTTCCCTTTACTAATTCAAATGCCAATGATCACTCTGTAATGCAAACATTACACACATGTGTCTTCATATTGTGTTCTCTCAAAACTTTCTCAAATGTATTATATTGATCTCCTTGATATTATCTTGGTATTTACATTTCATTACTCATCATTGATCTTATATCCTCACTTCCAAGATCAAGCCACTTACTAACCCTGTGTGCCCTCTTTGTACCCTACATTCAGTCTTCAATCAAATTACACCACTTGGAAGCCCCATGTGCATTTTAAGAATAATTTTACATATTTAATTAATACGTACCATTGTATCACTATTTAAAATATCATACGCTCTATTAGATCCTTATTTAATCATATAAAATTCTCACCATAGATATGTTGCTCAAAATCTATGATTGTAACACATGTCATCAACATGTTCATTCTCATGTTATTTTGACTTATTTACCTTCATGCCCACTATTCGATCATAATCTATATTATTAATTTTAATTTTTATATCTATCTTGACTAGTTGACCCCATATTTTAACACAGTTAAACTTGATGGTCTCTGGCACATCATAGTTTGTAAGAGCAATTTTAAAGGTCTATAACTTGAGCTAGAAAACACTTCAAGACTCCAAATATTTAGAGTAAATTATTGGGAATATATAAAAAATCTCCATGAAAATATTTTACCAATGTTTAATTTATAATTACCTACATAAAAATCAAAATATTTTTAGATCACTCATATCTACATGATGTGCAGTGAGAGACTAGCTTTTGTTAAGCGAAAATATACATGTTTCTCTTTCCAAATGATCAAATGACACACTATAACTTTACCAATAAAAATATAGATGACTCATAAATTATTTTTCCTTAAAAATGTACACATCTTTGATATCTCTTGAAGCTATAAAACATTACTTATTTGTTATTCGTGCACTAATACCATATGCTCTCTTTGACATCAATGACAACCTAAGACATCATTGACTACTCTCATGAATTCCTTTCACTTCCATAAGTACTAAAAACACTTAAAAAACCTATAGGTTCTTTTAAACATGACAATACCATCAATAACAACCACCATCTACCTATCCAAGTCAAACATTAAAGAACTAGGTAAGAACACTGAAACACACTCTGTCATTATCATTCTATCACACATGACAACTCATTAACATCCTTGGTCACCTTGGAAACATCATTGACAAACCTAATAGTGTATTCGTATTAAAATTTTATCAATGGATGATATAATTAATGAAACACCTTATTTATGTAAGTAAAATTTTATAAGTTTCCATTCTGAGTCTATCTCTTTATGCTAAGATGGTTTGTTCAACAACATACAAATGCATTTATTGATCTTGATTTCAATGATCAATAGGTTATGAGATGATGTTTTATAACATGTTACCTCAAATTATATCATCATCAAATATCAAGGTGAATAATGTCTAGTCAAGGTGGTGAAGTGACTATTTACCATGGTTCATGCATAATGAGCACCTACAATCATGAATGAACTATGACAACCAATTAGGTTTTAAGGAAACTTTCTTATTTGAAAATATTGGGAGTTGAAATAATTTATCCTTATTTGAATATAGTATGGATGTGATTATAGTATGATGAATGTTGAAGATAAAAGGTAAGATGATATATCAATCATTGAAAATTCCTCCACTATCTATATAAAGTGTAATATACTTGCAATTGTCTTTCTATTGATTTGCATAATGAATAAGAAAGAGAAGATATAGAAAAAAAGAGGTAGTTTTATTTGAGGATATCATGATGAAAAAGGATAATTAACCTATATTAATAATTCTATAATAGGTTAGGCCATGTAATAAGGGGGCAAATTACACCTATAGGTCTGCAACATTAGTTTTTACCACATGCACATTAAAAGAGGTTATTCATGTTAAGACCAAGAATTGGACAAGTTTCAAGTATTCTTATGGTAAAGTTTTGGTTTTAATAGTTTGAGGGAGATAAGATGGATCATGAGCCCATATAAAATGTACACATCCTTTATCTATATGCACTACCTATGTTCTAGAGTGTCCACCTATAGGTGGTCCTCATATAGTTCTAAATGTTAATATGAGGTACGTTGAAAAGATTTGAAGTCTTCATCAGGTGTAGGAAGTTGAGTGGTAGCATGACATACATGTTTGAGGTCATGAATAAAAAATCAATATGAGGGTTGAATGTATATTCTCAAAAGAGGAAATTAGGAACAAGTTCCCTAAAAGATGTAAAATAGAGAATCTAAAAAAATTTGGAGATTTTCATAAAAGATCAAATGAGGTCCTAGATCAATCCATATCATTAGATTTGGTAGCCATCATGTAGGGGTTAAACCTTGAAATAAATAATGAGGATGTGACTAGAGGACAAGGCAATCTGAGGTATCCATGTTTGATGTTTAATCACTATCATTTTTTAATGATTTTTACATCCTTCAAGATGACCTCAAAATCTAAGATGGTATGATAAGCATGGAAACCATGTAAGATGGATTTATTGATATGGCATAGATTAGTGTTTCAAATAACATATCAATAAGAGATGGAGATCATGGTCATGACCTATATAACCACTTATAGGTCCCTTTGGTCCTAAAAAGGGGACACATGCAAGTTGGTTTTAGGATGGTAATAAAGTTGAATACAATATGAATTGCATTAGTGAGTGTCACAAAACATGACATGGATGTTGTTTATACATTCAATGAGATCAAGAGGTTTCTATGGAGATTATTTTTTATAGACTATGTATGTAAACCTACACATGTACTTTCATCCTCATGATTGCACTCAGTATATTTAAAAATCCTTCAAGAATGTTACAACTAGGGAAGGAGTTTCCATATGGTTGGGTCTATAAAGTAAGTTATAGTCAAGTGAACTTAAGGTCAAGAATTTGATATGAAGGAATATTATCAAAATTAACAATGAAGGTTTGAAAAGAGAGCCTAATTCATAGAAAGGGACACCTAAAATAGTCTCATCACAAGCCTATAACCATGTTATGATACCAAGAAGGTTAAGTGGTAGAAAGAGGAGATAATAATTAAGGTAGTTTGTGAGAAGGATTGATAAATAATTGTTAAGGTGAGAATGTATTAAAGAAGTTTAGGACACTCACATGAAGAGTGACCACCTCACCTTACTCAGATAATATTACAAAGACAAAACACCTACATATGTGTATGAGTATGGTAAGGGTTTTGAATCTATGTGATATTGAGTTATTAAGGATAAGACTCCAAATTAGAATGAGGAAACTAAAGTTAATGAAGATGAAATGGGCATTCGTAATAAGATCAAATTATTAAAAGGGTTTCCCAATCCTAAACTTCCATTTTGGTAACCAAAATTCATGAATGTTACACCTACAACACCTTGACTAACCCATCCTTAGCATGTGAGCATAAATGAGGATAAGGGAATGTTGATGGGACTATAGGTTTTTGCATGGGGTATCAAAGTGTTAAATCATGTAAAATTCATTATCACATGCATTTTATAAACCTTTAATCCCTCAACAAATATTAACATATAACAAGGGCACCTACAATATTACTACATAGAAGTTATAGTCAACCAATGGGATTAAGGCATAGAGAGTTGCAAGAGACAACAATTTAAACACTAATAGTACTTAGAGTAATATTTAAGGGATTAAAGTATAATTAAGGGAATATTATGAAAATTTTTAATTTCCTTAGATTAAAACTCGGTCCAAAGAGCATCTACAACTACCTCTCACCTCACCATGGATTGTATTATAGGTTAGTGAGTTCAAATGATTAGGTTAACAATAACTCAAGGAGGTAATTGGTGAAAAAATATCATTCATGATGATATAGTAAGGTTAAAAATATAATATGTTACCTTTCCAATAAAAACCCTATATTGGATAGCATATACACCAATACTAGTGTGTACCTATAACTTTGCTTGAGGTGCATACCACTTTCAGGTTAGCATTAAAGATGTGAAAAAAAATGTTCTAGATATATAATCAAGTCACATACCAAGGAAATGATTCATGAAATCCATGATGATATATGAATTATATATCATGTAGAGGGTTCTCAAAAGTGATGACACAATCATACCAAGCTGATAAAATGGAAACCTACAACCACTAAACATAGTCAAGTATATGTGTGTGGAGGTCTTATTAGAAAATTTAATGGTGTATGAGTTAGAAAGGTTGTTTCATGAATATATTCATAGGTTTTTAATTTAATGGAGAACCTAAAGTAAAACCAAGTTGTTTTAGTTGTTTCCCCTCAAGATGAGACTTACAGTCAGCCCATGATGGGGAACCTACAACCAAGGTTGAAAAATATGATTTTGAAGAGACTTTAAATTATGAATATCTTAATAAAAGGGATGGAGTCTAGATAAATATAATATGAGAGAGTAAATGTATACTTTATTATTTTTTCACACTCTCAAGGCATAGAAGACCCTGATCCCATTCCATACAACATGCTACAGTCATAGTACAACCATGCTATTTCTCTTAAGGTCTGAGTCAAGATGGGTAAGAGTACAACCTAGCCTCCCTTATATTAATTTTTCTCATAATACTTAGTGAACCTAAATAATTTAATGGAATCATTATAAATAACCAAGAACACTTGTTTCAATACAACAATAGGGTGCTCCAAGTCATTGTTGTCACCTACAGCTAGGCTATGGTGCCTTAGAAGACTAATATGTGCATTGAGGAAACCAAGTGTGTTAAAAGTAGGAAATTAATCTATAAGGACACTAATGAGGATGTAAAAGGACTATAAAATAATATTTAAGCTATATAGACTCAAGGGACAATGCCAAATAGAGTATACTCAGAGGTTTCTTACCTAAGCATAATTAATAGGCAAGTTTGGGGCTAGTTTTTACCAAAATGATGTTTTAAGCCACTTAAAAACATACAAAGGATACAAAAATTGATACATGTTGATGTAATGAACTATTTAAATCTCCCATAATCTCATTTGGTTTGGAAAAATAGTGGGTATACCCACTGTCTTATCTCAAACCAAGGCTTGTCTAAGACAATCACATAGTGGATTCAAAGGTACACTCATGCCATATGAAGTCTAAAAATAATTAGGGACATATAAGGGGGTTTTATTAAATTATATATGGATTTAAAAAATTTATAGACCCATATAAAGTCTTTGTGAGTTTCCATGGCCAAAAAACCTTGGAAAAGGAAATGGCATAATCAAGCCTCTAAGCTTGTATATAGACCGCAGTGATGTTTTGAGACCTTTTCAAGATAATATTATCTCTATAATGGAAAAAATAAGTTTAAAATAATTATATAAGTCTCATATGGGTTTTAAACCATACAAGATGGCTCAAACTTACATAGATGCAACCAAACTACACTAGCCTAGACTAGGCCTATTAACCAAAAGGGGGTCATTTCTACTTCCAACAAAAAAAACCATTAAAATCATTGAAAAATTTTAATGGGGAGTTATTAGGTGTGTTAAATCTATTGGTTTGTAAAATAATTAATGAAGAAACCATTTTTTGGCCTAGGCTCAAGACAAGTTGCATTGAATGCAAGAATCAACTTGAGAGGCCATGTTTGGATGCTAAAACTACCATATATTTTTATCATGGGACCTTAAAGAGTTATGGGATGATATATGGGGTATTTAAATTCAATTTTTTGGAATTTTTTCATAGTTTAGATGACACATCTTTATGAATCATCCTTAAGGGTGAAAACTACCAAAAACACTCCAAAGACCCTAGTTTGAAACTATTTGTATAAACTAATTTTTAAACCTCACTAAATTCCATAGTTACCTCATAAAAAATATCATAGGTTTTAGTGTAATATTATAGGGTCCTCCAAATTTAATTTTTTTGTACCTTCCTTTGTATATAATAGTACAAAAACTATTATTTTCCATGACTTTGAGCTAAAATGGGTTTTCTAGAGCATCTATAAGGATTTCATTCAATGGGGAAGGAATATTGAGACTTATTTTACCTTATAAAACTCAAAAAATATAATAAATTAGTCATAGGTTCGAAAATAATTCAATCCTTTTGGGTCAATCAAAAAATCCCTCAAAAAGGTAAGCCTTCCAATGTTCATTTCATGGTTCTAGTATGTCCACCATGTTTTAGACCACCAAAATTGACATGGAGCATGTTGATAGAATAATTAAATTTAATAAAATGTTTTTCAGAGTTTTCACACACATATGAGCTTCTAATAATAATATTTATTTCTAGGCCTAGGATGGCTAATTAGGCCTAATTTGGCTATGTGAAGGTGATAGGAAACACATCTACACATTGGATTTGTCCCACAAAACTTTGTCAAGATCTATAACTGGATATAGGGTACCTGAAAATGTTCTTAGTTTATCATAATCACCTCTATATTCTCGTAGACAATGAGATTTGCAGAAAAAGGCTATAAGGAGCTCATTGGAAATGCATAATTTTGGTGTTGTTCTAGGTTTTGCTGATTGTTTGATGCATTGAATTACCTTATCCCAAGATTGGTATGATATTTATAATTACTCCATGGTGGATATGTGTATTATTTAATAAATTTTGAATAATATAAAAAATTTATCTTTTATGTCTTAGTGAAAAATGAGAGTTTTATAGAGTTAGAAGACTAAATCAATGAATATATCCCCTCTTAAGGCCTTAGAAATCTAGTCCATTATATGAAATTCCACATTTGGTATGAGAAAAATTCATATGGAGGATTAATTTAAATTTTAAAGAGTTTTAAAATTTACACAAGCTCTAATAGGACTCTTCATCATTCCTATGCTAAGCTTCAAGGAATAAGTCAAACTTGGCTTGGAAAGTTTCTAAGAGTCCTATTCAGTTGGGAAAATAGATTTAAAAAGTTTATGAGGTTGAATAATACTCATTAATATGCATTGAAGACCTATGTTCAAGGTGGGAGACTTCTTCTCTAAGAATATATTGAGGTTATGCAAATATTTAGGCACCTGTGTTGGTCAAATACCACCAATCATGGAGGAAGACTTTTTCAAGATTTGAAAAAATTTGATACATGAAAATATATGTAATATTAAATAGTATGAAGGAAAATAAATAATAGAAATTCTATGTTGGGTTTTGAAGAAGACAAAGTGAAGGCTTTATTTCCTAGTTTTGTTAGCTTTTATCTCTTTCTCTCTCATCTCTCTCAATTATTTATATGTAAGCTAATTTTTGGCATTTTAATGGATAATTAACCTAATGTTTTGCAAGGACATGATAAAAAAACATTTTAACTTGCCTATTTTGATGAATAAGATAGAATTAATACCTCTTGCAAGCTTGATTTAGTGTATTTTCATGGTTTTTTGATAGATGATGGTGATAGTTATTTCATCCTCTCATCTTGTCCTTTACTATTTGCATATTTTCAAGTGTTATATCACCCATAAAATTCACATAGTGTGATATAACCATCTTTTTTGTGTGGAAAATGAAATATTTGTTTAGTGTCTTTGAGAGACCTATTGAACATGTGCCCTAGAACATCCATCAAGATTGAGCCTTTTTGTAAACTATTAATGTTTGGAGGTTGTCATTTGAGAGGTGTCATTAGGTTAATGTTCTAATTCATCCTTGTAGTGCATATATCATAGTTTTAAGTCACATTTTGGTGTATCACCCAAGTTAGATAGGTTTTATTTTAAGTTTACCCTTTTCCTTGCAAGCTGGTAGTGTAGAATAGGAATCCTAATAGATACATCAAGAGGAGATAAACATTATAATACATATATTTGATCCACTTATTAGGTCACCCATGGACTAGGATTGTATCTAATTTACTTTAGATGGTGAAGGCCTAAAACTAGCTTCACAGTGGTTCAATTCTAGTAGAAAATAGGTTTTGGCACACACATTGGGACACATTGGAGATGGTCTTGGTGAAATTATAGTTGTAGAAACATTATTCATGAATATTTTGGTGAATCCAAGCTCAATAAATTGCTTCTAACAGTCCATGCATAATTTCCAAGTAAGTCTATTTTCATTACATTATCATGATGTTATTTTCATAGATATGTATGAGGAAAGATCCTATGTAGTACTTAAGTATAAGCCCTATTATGAATCATACAAAACTTGTCATGATATATATAATCCTTGTTATGAGCCTATTTATCCTTACCATGAGTTTTATGAAAGATATGATGATCCTTATCAAGTTTATCATTATCCTTATTATCAAGAGCATGACTCTTAACTTCCTTAGGAACCATATTAGTCTCATGACCATATTTCACCTTTTCCATATGGCTATGTTGTTGCATATGATTATCATTTTTTATAAGAAATAATGGATGAGATAAATCTCAAAATTATAGAATATGCAAGAAAAGTTTGTTCAAACTCTCAGTATGAGGAAGTGAGTGGTCTAGTGTCCAATGATCTAGAAGAGAGGAATGAGTTGTGTAATATTGTATTGGAGAAGATGGAGGATTGGGAGTGGAATAAAATTGAGTTAAACCAGTTGTGTCAATAAATATCTTATATTTCATACAAGTCTTCTTGTTTTTCTTATTCTCATGAAGTTATTAACCATGCTCATTATGTGCCAAGGGATCTGCCTAACTAGAGTCAAGAGTAGACTCATATGGCTACTCAAGAGATTATTAAAGAGACTAAACCTTCTTTTAGTTCTACTTATTACTTACTCTACCCTCAAGCTTAAGTTATCCATGAGGACAAGGAGGTTACAACCTTTGATGAGGTGATGGCCAAGTGGAAGGAGACAAATATAAAAGTCTTTAGGAACTTATCTTTCCCTCCTCTCCAAGACTCCCCAAATTATTCCATTTCCTTCAAGACCATAAAATATGATCATTATCAACCTTCCATTCTTGATATTCCATCTCATATCACCTTATTACCATTTACCTTCCTTTGGAGGAGCCTATTCTATGGAGAATAGAGAAAGAGGTTGTAACTATAAGTCAAGTTCTTAGAGAGTGTGAAGAGGATGATTCAAGTGTGTATGAGGAATATTTTCTCATTGATACTTCATTTGAGTTTGTAGTTAAGAATGAGATTATATTTGAGAATGATAAGGTTGGTCTTTATGTGGAAGAAATCTATCATGAATTGGTGTAAATTGAAGTCATAAATGAGTTTGAGATATCTCTACAAGTACCATTCAAGTTAATCCTATTCAAGTTGATCAAATTGAGGAAAAAAAGGATGATGATTATTTGTACATTAAATCTCTATAAGGGATTGAAGAGATTTATATGGATATGTTACCCATCAAAGAGAATGTTTATGATAAGTTTTATCAATAATCACTCATTCAAGACCATGATGAAGATTGGGTTAGCTATTGAAATCTACTTAAAGAGCTTGATGAACTTACAACATATAGTAATAAGGATGAGGTCACTCAAGATTCCTAAAATACTCAAGGGCAATGATTAGATGATGAATCACCTAATAAGGTTGTAGTTGAAAATTAGTATTAAAAGATCCTGAAGTTAAATATGAGTTTTTATTTGTTATTTATTGGTTTGTTGTTGATGACTCACATGATGATATGTTAAGATAATTAGTTAGTAAGAAGAGTGGCTCATCAAAGGTCATGTTCAATAAACACCCTACTTTGAAACTTGTACCATCTCTTGGAATGATTGAGTTCATGAATTTCCCTTTTGATCCAAGTAGATCATGTTTTTTTATGGTTTGTTAGATTAGTTTATTTATGTTTCATCCCAAATAAGTGCATTATTTGCACATTTGGTTTGTTAGTTAGTTTCCCATGTTTTATGTGTTTCCTTCCTTATTTTGGAGGATAAAGTAGTATTATTTCAATTAAAATATATAATCGTAGCCATGGATCATAATTTTCACTATTTTATGAGTCCAAACATCATGTACAAGGTCTGGTTCTTAAGCATAACATGCATGCTTCCTAGTTGAGTCACCAAAATGTTGATAATTTTGACCTCATAGGTCAAATTATCACTCCTACCATTAAAATTTTTGTATATAATGCTAGTATTTATTTTGATTCAGTAGTTGGTATACAAAATTCATTTAATTGATCATTATTAGCAATTATTAATAATTCTTAAGGTTGTTTAGGTGACTTAAGGTCTTCTCCTTCATTTATCTTATACTTGTCTAGTCATTTCTTGGCCTTTCTGAGCCATTTTCAATGGTTAAAAGAGTCCTAAGTGTCATTATTATTTTCATATCATGTTTAAATGTCATCACATGCCTAACATATGGATAATTATGTTGATCACATTCTAGACTAACTTCATGACTCATTTTTATGCAATTCTGACCATTTTTGTGCTCTTTAAAGAAGGTTTTGATGGTATGTTATCAGGAATAAGTTTAATTACATATTTATTCACATAATATAACATTTTAAATAGTAAATAAAACATTTAATATCATTTAAATTATAGATCCTTGGTGAAAATAGCCTTTTTATTAGAAAAATAGACCTTTTTACAGCATTCATTTTGGTTTTCAAAGAATTTTTATGATAAAATAATATTATAGGATTTATTGGGTTTTAAAAGGCTAATATAAATGTTTTATAGGAATTTTTGGGTGAAAAAAGGCAAAAAATAAATTTTTCTTCTACATTGACCTTCTTGGTATCCTTAGAAGGGCAATTTTCAAATGATCGATACATAAAGAGGAGAGAGAGTTAGGATCTAAAACTTTGGAAAAAATTAAGGGTATTAGTAATATTTAAATTAGTGGAATTTTTTCATGGATTACTGCCCTCATATTTATAAAAATTTGATAAGAGCGACAATAGGTCATTATAGCCTATGCATCTAAGAAGGGTATGTTCTTGGACCTGTTTCTCAAAATTAGAAAACAATGGAGAGAAATGGATTTTAGGGATGATTTAAGGGGTGATTATTCTCATTTTAATATTTTTATAATTTTATAACTCATTACATGAAGGTATTTATATCATAAAACCATGTTTCCTTCTCTATCCTTCTTAGTGGTCTTTCAATTTAGTTTTGAAGCAAAATATGACTTTTTCAGTAGGTTTTTTCATATTAAGAGGTTATCAAAGGATTATATAAATCATGAAAAACCTTTTTAATTCAATTAAGTGTTCAAAAGTTTCCATTTTGAGTCTATCTAATTTGAGATATTTTAAACTGAGTTGGTTTCTTTAATAGGGTACAAATGGATTTATTGAGCCTAATTTAAATGATTAATAGGTTATAAGATGATGTTTGATAACATGAGTTACCTAAAAATATATAATCATGAAATATAAAGGTGAATAATTTCTATTCAAGGTGGTGAAGTGACTATTTACCATGGTTCATGCACAATAAACACCCACAGTCATAAATGAACTATCACAACCAATCAAGTTTCAGGGCAAATTTCTTGTTTGAAAATATAGGGAGTTGAAATGATTTATCCTTGTTTGAATATAGTATAAATGTGATTATATTATAATTAATGTTGAATATCAAAGGGAAGATGACATATCAAGCATTGAAAAGTCATCCACTATTTGTACAAAGTGAAGTAAACCTATAATTGTCTTTCTATTGATTTGAACAATAGATAAAAAAGAGAATATATAGTAAAAAGAGGTAGTTTGAGTTGAGGATATCATGATGAAAAAGGACAATAAACCTCTCTAAATAAGGATAGAATAGTTTGGGTCATGTAACAAGGGATCAAATTACACCTATAGGCCTACATCATTAGTTTGCACCTGCATGCACCTTAAAATAGGTTATTCATTTTAATACAAAGCTTTGGTCAAGTTTAAAGTATCCTTATGGTAATTTTTTTTTTAAAGAGTTTTAAAAATCTAAGATGGATCACTATCCAATATAACATGTACAAAACCTTTACCCATATGCATTGCATGTGTTTTGGAGTGTCCACCTACAAGTGGTCACCACAGAGTTCCAAATGTTTGTATAAGGGAGGTTGACAAGATTTGAAGTATTCATCAAGTGTAGTAAGTTGAGTGGTATCATTACATCCATGTTTGAGGTCATGAAGCAAAATTAAATATGAGGGTTGAATGCATTTCTTGAAAATAGGAATTTAGGGACATGTTACCTAAAAGATACAAAGTAAAGACCCTATAACTTTTTGGATATTTTCATAAGAGATCAAATGAGGTCCTAGACCAATATAAATGGTTCAATTTGGGAGCCCTCATGTAGGGGTTGAAAATTTAAATAAATAATTAGGATGTGACTAGAGGGATAAGGTGATATGAGGTCTCCATTTTTTATGTCTAATCACTATCATTTTTCAATGATTTCTACAACCTTCAAGATGACCTCACAGTATAACATGGTATGACAAGCATGGAAACAATGTAAGATGGATATATTTATATGGAATAGACTAGTGTTTTAAATAACATATCATGAAGAGATGGATATTAGGGTTATGACCTGTATAACCACCTATAAGTTAGTTATAGGATTGTAATAAAGTTGAAAATAACATGAAGTGCATTAGTGAGTGTCACGAAACATGATATGGATATTTTTAAAACATTAAATGAGACCAAGAGGTTTTCAAGGGAGCTTAGTTTGAAAATACTATGTATGTCAACCTACAAGTGTAATTTCATCCTCATGATTGTACTCAATCCATATAAATAGCCTTCAAGCATGCTACAGCTAGGGAAAAAGTTTCCATATGGTTGGGTCTATGATGTAAGTTACAGTGAGGCTACCTTAAGGTCAATATTTTTATATGAATGAATGTTATAAAAATGACAAATGAAATTTTGAAAAGAGAGCCTCATTCAAATAAAATGACACCTACATTAGTCTCATCACAAGCCTGGAGTCATTTTGTGATACCAAGAAGGTTAAGTGATATAAAAATGAGAGCATTAATGAGGTAGTTTGTGAGAAAGATTGATAAACAATTTTTAAGGTGAGATTATATTAAATAAGTCTAGGAAATTCACATCAAGAGTGACCACCTCACCTTAATCAACCAATATTTCAAAGATAAGGCACCTATAGATGTGTATAAGGATAGTAAGGGTTTAGACTCTATTTGATATTAAGTTGTTAAAGATAATAGTCCAAGTTGTCATGAGGGAACTAAATTTCATGAATATGAACTAGGAATTCAAAATATGATCAAAGGACTCCAAGGGTTTCCTAATCCTAAACCTTCATTTTGGTAACCAACATTCATGAATTGACACCTATAATACCATGAGTAACCCATCCTTGGTATGTAAGCATAAACAAGGAGAAGGGCATGTTTATGGGACCATAGGTTTCCTCACGGGGTATAAAAGTGTTAAATCATTTCAAAGGCCTTAGCACATAAATTTGAGAAACCTTAACTCCCTAAACAAAGATTGACATAGAACAGGTGCACCTATAGCAGTACTACATAGAAGTTATAGTTAGCCTATCAAATTAAAGCATACAGAGATGCAAGAGACAAGTGTTTGAACACTAATAGTACTTAGATAAATATTGAATGGAGTAAATTATAATAAAGGGAATGTTATGAAAATGTATAATTTCTTAATCTTAAAACTCAATCTTCTACAACTACCTGTCATCTCACCATGTACTATACCATAGGTTAGTGAGTTCAAAGGACTAGGTTGACAATAATTCAAGGAGGGAAGTGGTGAAAAAATATCACTCATGATGATAAATTAAGGTTTAGAAGATGATATGACACCTTTAAATTGAAAACCTTCTCTTGGATAACATATACACTAATACTAGTGTCCACTTATAGCTATGCTTAAGGAGCATACCACTTTTTGGGTAAAAATTAGAATGTGAAAAATAGTGGTCTATATCTCTAATGAAGTCCCATACCCAAGGAAATGATTCATGAGTACCATGATTACATATGAATCAGATATCATGTAGAGGGTTCTCAAAAGTGATGACACAATCATACCAAGATGAGAAAATGAAGAACTATAGCCACTACACATAATAAAGTATATATGTGTGGAGGTCTACTTAGAAAAAGTGATGTTGTATGAGTCAGAGAGGTTGTTTAATGAATATATTCATAGCTTTTTATTTTAATGGAGACCATAAATTAAAACCAATCTCTTTTGTTTGTTTCACCTCAAGATGAGAGCTACAGTCAACCCATGATGGGCAAGCTATAACCAAGGTTTAAAAATATGATTTTGATGAGAATCTCAAGTATACATATCTTCATGAAAGGGATGGAGTATATATAATTATTAGATGAGATATGAAATGGAGACTTTATGATTTTTTCACACTCTCAAGGAACAAGAGACCTTGATCCCATTCTGTACAATCATGTTATTTCTCTTAAAGTCTGAGTCAAGATGAGTAAGAGTAAAACCTAGCATCCTTGGTATTAATTATTCTCATAAGATTAAGTGAACATAAATAATTTAATGGAGTCATTATAAAAACTAGGAACACTTTTTTTAATACCAAAAAAAGGTGCTCTAGGTCAGGGTTGACACCTATAGCTAGGTTATGGTGCCTCAAAACAACAATATGTGCATTGAGGAAACCAAATGAGTTAAAAGTAAAAGATTTATATAGAATGAAACTAAGGAGGTTTTATAAGGACTATAAAATAATATTAAATCATATATATCCTTAGGGGATAATTCCAAATAGAGTATACTCAGAGGTTTCTTACCTAAACATAATCAACAGGCAGTTTTGGGGCTAGTTTTTTTACCAAAATGATGTTTTGAGCCTCTTCAAAGCATAATAATGACCCCAAAATTGATAAAAATTTATTTAATTACCTATTTAATAGGTAAATAATCTCATTTGGTTCATAAAATAGGGGGTATACAGACTTTTTTATCTCAGACCAAGGCATGTCCAAGACAATTACATAGTGGATTCAAAGGTACACTCATGCCGTAAGAATTTTTTAAATAATTGAGGACCTATCAGGGGGTTTTAATTTAATTATAAATGGTTTTTAAAGGTTTATTTACTCATTAAATGTCTTATTCAATTAACATGAATAAAAAAACCTTGGAAAAGGAGATGACACAATCATGCCTCTAAGCTTGTATATCTAACACAATGATATTTTAAGACCTTTTCAATCTATTGTTATCTCTCCAATGGAAAAAATAAGTTTGAATATATTTTTTAGCCATAAAATATAATTATATAAGTATCACATGGGTTTTAAACCATACATGTTGGCTCAAACCTACATAGATGTAGCTAAACCCCACTAGCATAGACTAGACCTATTGCCCAAAAGGGGTCATTTCCACTTACAACACCAAATGACCATTAAAAATAATTGAAAAATTTTCATGGTTAGTTATTATTTTTTTTATATATATTGTTTTTAATAATAATTCATGAATAAGCCATTTTTTGGCCCAATCTCAAGACATGGTGCACATAATGCATGAATCAACTTGAAAGTCCAAGTTTTAATTCTCACATCAGCATAGAGGTTTAGCATGGGACATAAAGGATTTATGGGATGATATAAGGGTTATTTAAATTCAATTTATTGATTGTTTTCATAGTTTAGACATCACATCTTTATGAATCATCTTTAAGGGTTAAAATTACCAAAAATAGTCCTAAAACCCCAATTTAAACCTATTTGTAGAGATTGAGTTGGAAACATCACCAAATGACATATGTTACTTATAAAAACTATCAAAGTTTATATGTAAATATTAGTGTGTCCTCCACATGTGATTTATCTATACCTTCCTTGGTATGGAATAGTACAAAAACTATACATTTCCATGTTTTTTAGCTAAAATAGGTGTTCTAGAGAATGTAGAAGGATGCAAAATAATGGAAAAGGAATATTGAGACTTATTTTACCTTATAAAACTAAATAAACTATATAAAATTTGATATATTTTCCCAAACCATTCAATCCATTTTGGCCAATTTGAAAATGCCTCAAAAAGGCAAGCCTTCTAATGGCCATTTCATGGTTATAGTACCCTCACAGTGTTCCAGACCATAAAAATTGACATGGAGAAGGGTGAAAGTATTTTAAAGTTAATTAAATGTTTTTTTTTTTTTTTTTAATTGTTCACACATGTTTGATCTCTCAGAAGCAAGATTTCACTTTGTAGGCCTTGGAGGGCTAATTAGGCCTAATTTGGCTATGAGATGGTGCTAGAAAACACCTCTACACTTATATTTGGCCCACCAAAATTTTTCAATAGATGTAAAGGGATATGAGGTACCTGAAAATGTACTTTATTTATCATCCTCACCTCCATATTCTCCCATACAAGGATATTTTAAGGAAAAAAGGCTATAAGGATTTAATGGGAAATGCATAGTTTTGGTGTTATTCTAAGTTTTAGTGAATATAACACAAGTGGAGGTAAAATTTTAGTGTATCACCCTAGTTAGATAGGTTTTATTTTCATTTTACCCTTTTCCCCTTTTCTTTGTAAGATGGTAGTGTAGAATAAGAATCCTAAGTGATACATCAAGGGGAGATATCCCTTAAAATATATATATTCAATCCACTTATTAGGCTACCCACATCCTAGGATTTTTTTCATGTTACTTTAGACTGTGAAGGCCTAAAACTACCTTCACAAAGGTTTAAGTCTAGAAGACAACAATACATTAGTCATAGGTGAAAATCACCTTCCCTATGGAAATCATCAAATGAGCTAAGAAATCCCTCAGATAAATCTTATTTAATCTTGATGAAGTGGTTGAAACACTAACTAAAACCAAGGAACATATCCATAGGATGTAGGCATACTTAGATAGGATTTCTATCATAGAGAGAAAGTGAAGAAATGTCACCCTAATTAATCATAAGGTAATGTTACCAAATTTAAAACTCATGCCTACCTTAGTCCTAAGCCTTTATTATAAATATTTTAGGAGTATGATGGTTTCAATTGAAGAGTGGTTGAGCTTAGAATATATAGTTGTATAGCCTCTAGAATAAATTAGGGAAAAGATGTTGGACTATTTCAAATAAGTTAACATCATTGTTTTATTCTATCAAAATGGCACCTTCCTAGATAAATGTGATTTTCAAATTCACCTAGGTCATTTAAACTATATCATGAGAAATAAAGTGGAAAAATCCAACAAACTTAGATCCTAAGTAGTGTTAAATTTCTCAAATCAGTCTAGTGATAACATCAACTTAGTATCAGAAGTCAAACTATCCTTGGAAGCCTTGCTCTAAGTACATAAAATACTATTGGTCTAACTAGATGTGATATTTCAAGAGCCACCAATGAATTTCTCCAAGTTGGATCAGGAGTTCAACCTAGTATTAGTCATGTTGGCCACTAAGGAAGCACAATCTAATTATTTATTATATGGTTCATGTGTAGCTCATCCACATATCATATAAGTGGGACCTTAGGTATATTTTAAAGAGAGTGGAGTAATTTATACCTATTTTCAATTTTGGTAGTTGTAATGATCTTGAGTGGCCATCATGGCCTAGGATGGGGGTCTCATGTTACTTGGAGGTGAGCATCATCCTTATCTATATATTGTAAATTATTATCCCTTAAAATGGCTGATAAATTAGGTCCCAAAGTAATATTAGAAACAATATAGGATTACACATACTATTCACTCACCCTTTTAGGATTTAAGTGTCTACCATGGTTGGCCCTTTCTAAAGAGACTATGTATTAATGAATGCAATTTCCCACTTTCTAATGAATTAGTTTGTTTATTTGCTAATGTTGTCTATAATTTATAGTTTTGAATATGTGTTGATGTTAAATAGTTTAATAAGTGTTTTTTTAATAAAATGAATGCAATAGTTATGATGTGTTAAATGTTATAACTCATTTATCAAGCCTTATCATTTACTTCATAACAAAATTAATCTATGTACTTAAGTTACAAATGATATTTGAGGGATATCTATGTTATCCACTATAGGCCCTTGTAAGTGTTGATAAATAGTGAAGGATTTATATTTTAATAATCCCTTTATATTTTCTTTACACTTCTTTCCATACATAAATATGAGTCTTATCCATCGATGAAACTCAACACACAATGGTATAACTATGGTAAGGCACACACAACTTAGTTCTTAAAGGATTAACATATTTCAAGTCTAGAATCATCCCTTTTATGGGCTACCTTAACCTCTAATTTTATGTTTATTTTTGAATTTACTTACTCTCCCCTATTTTATAAATTAGTAAGGTTTGATTTAGTTGAAAATAATGAGGGGTTCTTTAGTTGGTAATGATATTTGAGTCTATCCACACATACATTGATCCTATGATGGTAATAATTACTATTCTCCAAGTAGAACAAAGATAAATTACTCAATCATTAGACTAAAACAACACCAATCCTAAAATTAATGATTGGATATATTTATCCCATGCATTATCTCCAAGTTTCGTCTTTGGAACACTAAATCTCATGAGTGCCTATACATGCAAGGATTTTGGGGCCAACAATAAATAGTACTAGAAAGATGGCTATTTATTGTATTTAGTCTTATTTATTTTCATCTAAACTTTTCCCATTGTTATAAATCTCAAACCCCCATAAAAAAAGATATAAAAGAAGTCAAACCCTGATAAGGAAGTTGTAGCCTAGTAGTTTACTCTTTAGAAAATAAGGAACCCACTAAGTGGATTACCAAGTCTATGTCTAGGTGAGGCAAATTGATTATTTCACCCCTATAAGTACATCAAAGAGACTAATCTCCTAGAAATATACATATAACTATCATTAATTCCATTATCTTATCCTCTTAGTCTCCCCAAAATAGACCACCCATAATGGTCTATCAGTATCTTGGTTATTCAAGTCAGCTATCAATGTTTTTAGAATTTTCCATGACTTAATTAGTAACCTAAAAAGGTACCTTCCCTATTTTACCCTTGGTGTAAGAAAAATGACTAAATAACATCTGACCACATACAAGACCACCTAAGACTTCTTAATATGGAACATGAAGATGTGGCATGTAGGATTTTCTCCTTCACTTTGATGGAATTATCATATGATTGGTTATTTAATCTCCTCAAAAACTCAATCATAAGTTTAGACTAGTTTAGTAATTCTTTCCTGGCCCAATTTGTCATGTTATTAACCCTAACATCTAATACTAGTACATTAAATGAGAACTGCATGAGTCTATCATAAACTTCAAGGTAGGTTTTATAAAATGTATATTCAAGTCACCATGTTTTATCAACCTAATGCCCAACTTAAAATTGGGATGTAAAATAATGTTTTAGACCCCTAGATGATCATGTTACTAAGATGAGACCCAATGATAATAGACTTACCCCTAACTTATGTTGAAGAAATAAATATTGAAACAAATTGAACCCTCAAGGTCAAATGATGCCCCCCATTCCAAATGAATTACCACATATACCTACATCAAGACTTGTACCTAATAAAAACCACAATATCCCAATGCTCCAATTGTTACCCATAACAAACAAACTCCCTTTCAATCATGTTATGCCAGACTAACACTTCAATTTTATTAACCTAGTAAATAATGAAACAATTTCTCAGTTACAACACTAAGTGACATCGGAAATATATAAAAACACCTAGGCCATACCCTAGGAGTCTATAAAAAAGAAGTTGGATGTTATCCAATAAATTGTCCAAAAACTAATTAATGACTTCCTTGGCTTGCAAAGGCAAATGAGCAGCAGTAATGTTAAAATTTCAAACAATAACTTTACTTTCCAAAGAAAAATAGAAATTACCATCATCCCCATAGTAATTTATATCCCTCCACCAATAGGCTACCTAAAGTCAACATCTATGAAATATCTCTACCTAACTAGGGTTTAGTTTATAACATGGCCATGCATAGGGAATTTGATTGTATATAATTATGTAGCTCCTTTGAGATATTTTAGAGAGAAATGGAGGAATACGAGGTGGTCAAAAATAATATATTGTGGGTAGGTCCCATAACACATCCATGGTGATAGAAACTAGGGAATTTACTAGCTCGGAAGGAAATAAGATATAATAAGTATGAGTGAGGTTCATGCATTTTAACAATTCTAGAGGAGTAAGTATGCCCTTAGGAATAAGAAAAAACAACATCTAGTCACTACCTCAACCACCCTAAATAATGTCATAACTACACTAGGTCATAATCCTATACATGGTCATCCAACTCCACAAGATCATGAATCAAAGTCTCCTTTAGAGACCCAACTAGTAAAAAATAAGGTAGGTTATAACATAGTAAAATACATGAAGAAGATTAAATCAAATTTCACCTTTTATGAACTTGATTATATCACTAAAAAATGTGATCTTATATTAATATCCTTAAATAAAAATATAAATCATCCAACTCAAACTAAGTATAAAATATTTCATACTAATGTGCTCATCCATAAAAAAAAGACCAAAGTTCCTTCCTTTCTCCTAATGGCTAGGTTATTCATGAAGAACTTGCATAACTCCCTAGTGGATTTATGAGAATTGATAAATGTTATGCCTACATTCATTTGTGAGAATTTAGGTATGGTACCCATCAAGTCAGATAAGGTGGTGGTTCAACTTGATAAATCAGAGATCAAGGTAGTAGGTGATCTTGAACAATTCCACATGTAAATAGAGTTTAATATTAGGATTCAACAATTCATATAAATATAGATGGTAGAGATTCTTGAGGCTTAGAAAATGATCCTCAATAGGGATTGGTATAAAACCTTAAATCAATACATATCCACCAAATTACATCTTGTGTGGTTAACTTGGAGAGGTGCAACCAATCAAATCAGAGTGGATAGGGAACCTTGTATGAAGCATATGATAACTAAGAACAACATAGTCAATGAGAAATTAAACCTAGTGTCCTCAAACTTTAGGATTTATATATTGAGCATGAAACCTATTAGATACAAAGCTATAAATGAGCCTAAATTACTAGCCCTGTGGTCTTTATATGTAGATTGGGACCATTCCAAATTAGGTAATGGAGTAGGTGTTATTCTAATAAACCCAAAGGAAAGATATATCTATCTTCATATAGGTTAAAATTATACTATACCAATAATCTAGTGGAATATGAGGCATTAATCCTAGGTTTTCAATTGAAATTGAAACATAAGGTGAATTAACTAAGAGTATTTAGTGATTTTGAGCTAGTAGTCAACTAGATTAAGAGTAGATTTAGTGAAAAATATCATACTTCAAAAATTATAAGCATATATCCTAGGATTTAATGGATATTTTTAATGCATTTTATGTCATCCCTATCGCTAAGGAAAAAAATCAAGTCACTGACTAAGTAGCATCCTTAGCTATGAGCTTAACTCCCCTTAATGACACTGAATTCCAAGAGTTATCTATATAAATAATTCCATATCCCTTTATCCCAAATAAAGTGATGAAATTCTAAGTATTTGAGGATGGTAAAAAAATTATCAAATTCCTTAATAATTTTTTATTAATTTAATACCAAATAATTGATGAAGTAGATAGATACAATCCAAGGGATGATCTTCGTAAAGATGAGATTCTCAATATTCAAGGAAATAAAATCTTAAAGGGGATGATTTCAATAAAAAATGTATTTTACACATTCAACCCTACACCCCAAATAAATAATCCCAAGTTTGAGAATCAAAAGTGTCAAACCATTAATCTCCATTCTTTAGAAATAACTCAAATTGTTAACGTAGGTATTGACTGGATGAACCTAGAACTTGAGTAACTTTGAAACTTACTACTAAAATATAAGGATTTGATTTATTGGGCTTATGGTGACTAGAGGAAAAGGCCCATGAACCCAATATTAAAACCCTTTATAAATAAAGAGGTTCAGAAATTTATCTTACATGGAATAATCTTCCTAATGCATCATTCTACATGGGTATCCATCTTAGTGCTCATAGACAAAAAGAATCAAGAAATTCATTTATGAATATAATTTTGAAACCTAAACTAAGCTTTAAATAAATATATTATTTGTTTCCTTCCCTTGATGAAGTGATTAAAATGGTGAATATATCCCAAATTATGTCCTTCTTGGATGAATTATTAGGATACAATTAGGTCCTAGTTAATTTAGAGGATCAATCCAAAAATACATTCACGAATAAATGGGGTATGTTTACCTACATGAAAATAAAATTTTGATTGATCAATGATAGAGAATTATTTAAAATGGATATGGATTTTTATTTTTAAGGTTTAATTATAAAATTCATAATAATTTACATGGATGATTTACTTTTGTTTTCAAAATATATACCATATAACATTTGCCATTTACAAAAGGTATTCAACATGTGTATGAGGTATGAAATTTATTTAAACTCAAAGAAGATCATGGTTAGTGTCATCAAAGGTAATATTATTGGTCATATCATTATGAAATAATGTATTTATATTGATCCTAAGAGAATTGATGTGATTTATAAATTACCTCTACCTAATAACAAGAAAGAGTTAAAATATTTATTTGGGAGAATCAATTTTTTAGGTTCATTTCTATATTTTCCAATATTATAAAGCTTATAAATGCTATGTTGAAATAAGATGAAAAATTGGAGTGGCATTCAAATTCAAATAAGTATTTATAAGATATAAAATATTATGTCATGAAATCATTTGTGTTGATCAGTTTAGACTATAATAAGTATTTCCACATTTATCCTTTCACCTCCAAGCACACCATCATTTCCTATCCCATGAAAATATTATATGGATAAGAACACTCTATTATGTTTATGAGCACCAATATAAAATATGTAGAGCCAAAATATTCTACTTTGGGCAAGCATGCTTATGTGATTGTCACGGCTATAAAAAATTGTGGAACTGCACTATTAGGAATAATTTACATTCAATCATGTTAGACCCAACCATTGAGAAAATGTTGGGATATAATGAATTATTTGAATGTATAATAAAATGGATGACTAAGTTACAATATTATGATATATAAATAAAACTTACCAAGCTAGTTAGAGGGAAAGGTCTTACTTAGTTGATAATTAAGATTGATCAAAGGATTATTGTACACTACCTAAATCAGGAGCTAGTACTATAACATGATAGGTATGCCCTAATATTACATTACCTACTATATAATAACACACCTCCTAGATTGAATAAAACACAGAATAGATTCCTCAGACTAAATTCAACATAATATATGCTAAATAAAGGAGTAATGTACTATTAGAATCTTAATCCAAAGAAGTAATGGAAAATTTCCATGATAGCCTGGGTGCTAGTCATCTTACATAAAATACAATGACACATAAGATACTTTGGGCATGATACTATTGTCCTACCCTATTCAAATTATTCCATGCTCACATTAGGACATGACATAAATGTAATACCTTTAAGAAATTAGAAACCCACAATGCAATTCTATTACAACTAGTTATAGAAACAACACAATTCACTTGATGGAGAATATATTTTATGGGGATCATTAACCCTAAATCATCAATAAGACATAACTTTGTTCTTACAACCATATATTACTACACTATATGGACTAAGGTAGTGGAAAAAAGAGAAAAATGCCCATAAATGAAGTCATAAAATTCATGGATAATAATGTGACCACTTGATTTAGGACCCCTATCTCATTAATATGTGATAATGGCCCCACATTTCAATCTAAAAAAATTAACTAAATGGACATAATATGAAGGTATCAATTTGAGTTTATCATCCAATAACTACCTATAATGGAATGGATTGGTAGAATAAAATAACAAAAAATTGATTTATTCCATTAAGAAATCTATAAATAAGAAGCCCCAAGAATGAAATTCATTGTTGAAATTAATTCTATGGGATGACCACACTAGGTATAAAAAATAACTAAAAATGTCACCATTTATACTAGTCTATAGATTAACTCTAGTTCTATAATTTCCTTAAACTCCCTACCTACAATTTTATGCATTAGTGCCTAGAGAATAATGATAAAGTGAACTCCAAGCTTTTAGACATTATCTAGTTCTAAGAATCTCAAAATGAATTCTTAATACACTTTAGAAAGAGTAATATCACTACCATGTTGTGGTTTGGCAAAAGGCCCAAGGTCAAGTCCTTTAGAGTTTTTTTATCTTGTAATATTATTTGATAAATCCCATGAAAAGAGAGGTCAACATTCCAAGTTCAATCCTCTTTGTATCAGACCCTATCAAATAGTTGAGATACTCATGTAGAATGTTTTATACCTCAAATACCTCAAAGGGAAAGACCTCTAAGTATATGTGAATGGATAGTTTCTGAAGCATTACTTCTTAATTACCCCTTCCAATGTAGTTTTAGAATAACTTTGGAGAATGTGGTAAGTATATATTAGACTATCTTTCTTTTGGTTATGTGTTTGGTTTTGGTTATGTGTTTGATTTTGGTTGTGTTTGATTTTGGTTATCTATTTGTCTCTTGCTAACCTTTCCATAGTTTCTACCTTAATGGGATGATATGATTCATAAAGATTAACCTAGATAAAAAAAGGGTGATAAGCACTCTAAATAGTGACAAAAGCATGGAAGGTATATTTTAAGCTTTATAAACCTAAAAGGAGAGATTTCATTTTGAAATAGTAAAAATATTTTTATTAGTCATTTATTTTTTAGATCTCAAAGGCCAATGATTCATAATAAAACAATTGGATTTTAGAATAACTATATTTCTTGACAAAAGCCATAAAACTACACGTAATAAAACATCCTAATGAAACATGGGATCACTGAACCAGTCTTAGATCCTATAAGTATTCATAGTTTTCTAATCATAAAATTACCCATGGCTTGGTCCCAAACCATCGATGGAGAGAACTACAAAATATTTTGATAATAATTTTTTAAAGGAAAGACCAAAATAAAAATACATAATCCAAATTTTAGGACTTCCTCAAAAGGGTTATTTGGCCAACCTTCACCATAGGCTTTTCACCATGGACGAAAGTGATTTAAGGTCCTAAGTGTTACAATGGGTATATATTTTATGGATATAGTTTCATGGCTAATAGTTGATCAATTCCCATATGATTTTTGCCAATCCATTTATCCAATTAATCTCCCTTTCAAAATTTTTAATGCCCCAATTGATCTAAACTTATTTTAGTAAAATCAAAATATTATAAGTGGAAATTTACCACCTCACACATGTTGGTGGTCTTTTTTGGATATAAATTTTAGTATTTCATTTGGTGAAACTAAATTTAGTTCCTTTTTATCAATTTATGTATAGGTGTTTTCTTCCATTCTATGTTTTATGTAGGAATGAAGGTTTATAACTTGGATTATAAGTGATTAACACCACTCTCCTCATATAAGTTACCATTTGTAATGGACAACACACCCACTTATTTCAAGAATTAGGGTACCCCTCTTTAATGTTTCTCAAATTCAAATTTCACAATTTTTTGATCCCTCCATGATTAGTGTCTTTCTTTAAGATTCCTTAAATTTTTATTTCACCCTAGTTATGTTATGTGCCTAATGGATTCATAATAATAATTGATCCTTGTTAAAGTACATACATATATTTTTAGTTTAAGAACAATTGATTCCTTGTTGCATCATAATAAGAATAGAGAATTTCACACTTAGAATAATTTTATTATGATAATTGTATATCTCTAAATTTGGACTTGTATTAAAGTTCTCAGAGTCTCATTATCCTAGATTCATAACCTTTTAGATTCCTAAATGGCACCTTGTAAATCTTTATTGAAAATAATCTGAGAGTTTTTTGTTTACATGGCTTCCTTTTTAACTTAGTATTTTATTTGGATTTTCATAAGGTGAATGACAAAATGAGAAAGTGCCACATGGTTCTTGATTTCATAACTATAAGTCTCCCAAAATTGTTTAAAATGTATGATCCTAAGAGAGCTTGACCAATCAGATTGCCTTAGTTGTTAGTGTTGTCAATATCTCAGACTTGACAAGGATTTAAAATCCTAGGAGATCTTGACCAAGTGAGAGAGAACTATGTGGCCCCACTATTAGAGATGTCAGAACTCAACCAATAGGGTTACCCTAATATGATATCTATTAGTCTTTAGATATGATGCAAATTTTAGAGCTTGAGATATCCCAACAAAAATAAATGGTGACATGTGGCCCACTATCAGAGATACTAGTCTTATAAAATTGATAGAAATGTTATATCCTATTAGAGCCTAACCTACCAGACCATGCCACACTACACTTCCATATAAATTAGTAGAAGATACCCAAAAATACCCAAGTGTTCAAAGTTGGGTAAATTTATATTTAAGAGGCTAATCAAAATGTGACATGTGTCACTTCACTCCACTAGTTGGTGACTCTTATGCCCAAATTTATAAAGGTGAGGATCAAAGTCATGCCTAGATGTTAATTGTTGTAGTCAAAACCAATCAATGATGTATATATGGCATAAGGTCAAAGATATTTAGGATGACACAAGGATAATATAACCATGTGAATACCACACTCCTAACATTAAATAAATTGGAAATCAGGTCTTGATTGGACAATATAAAATGTTGCATCATAATCACCAAAATTGTAGGTGGTGAATATTTGGAATATATGAGTTTAAGCCCATATTGGGAAATAAATGAGAAAATCAAGCCATCAAATTAAATTTGAATTCACATTGAGTAATCTACCAAGATCCATTAATATAATAAATATGTGAAAATCCCTATAAGTTCCATAGGATAAACTTGTTTACCATTATTTCTCTTAATTTCCAAAAGTCTACCTTCTCATTTTTTTCTCATTCATGTACCCTATGTGTTTCCTTTTCTCAAAGTTAACTATCACAAGAAATCCATCACTTTCTACTATGGTCACTTCATATTATAACCCCAAAGCTAATCCTAGATATAGATAAATGACATTCCCAAATGGCCTAACCCACTTCAAGCATTATAATGAGATGTTAAAGAAAATTTACATGGTATCTAAGTCTTCTTCCAGTGATGACAAAGATAAGGCTAGTTTCAAATATGCCTTATAGGTATACAAGAAGTGTGGGATACATGGAGTTATAACCAAGCTAGTAGTATTTCCCCATGTAGTTTTTTTTGGAAAATTGATAGTCACTACCAAATGAGTACATGATGGTGTTCAAAACCTTGTGTGTTATGTGGGTTTGTAACATAAGATCATGGATATTTTATGGAATGTGTTCAAATCCTACTAAAACTTACCATAATATATAATCACTTATGATTCAACCACAATGAGTACATGGAATAACACATACCAGATATATAATGTCCTAAAGGACTATAAAAATAACCCATATGGTAAATGGGTTAACAAGGTAGACATGGAATCTTACACCATTCACACCATCAAGGAAGGGATTCATATAGGTATGATACTACTAGATTGAATGTTTAGGGCAATTGATTACATGCATTTCAATATCTTATAGCTTCCCCTAATTTATATAATCCTCAAATACTATTAGGTCCAAAAACTTGGGGGATTTATCAACTTTAACCTAATCAAGGTAGTAAAATATGACTAATGAGGAGGAAAATTTTATATGATGAGACACTTGGTGGATTTAGTCTATACAATGCTCACATTCAAGCCTTCCACCTTTCCATCATGGGTTCTTGAAGGTGTAATTATCCATGTATTAATTTATAAACTATATGTACACCATTACTAAAACCACATATGGGATATTTATGAATCATTCTACCCAGTGGTCTATATGGGCATCAATGAGGCATCCATTCCTTGATTATCTAAGGAAATAAATGAGTCTTTCACCCCTATTGGTGACTACTAGTAATATAGGTATGATATTATGATTCAAATGGGTGTCACACTTAAATATCCCCTCTATGTAACCTATCAAGTTCCATACAATATATCAATTAAGAGATCACCTATCAACTGGTGGAAGGCATCTTTAGTCACTATGTCAGTCAATAGTAAAAGGCTTACCTAACCTTCCCTATCACAATCAGCTCCTATGATTAAAAAAGTCTCCCCCCTTTATAAAATATGGTGTTAAGAAGAGATTTTGATGCCCTAGGTATTTATAATTGCAAATATTAGGACTTTCATAGTGTCATCATGGCCCATGTGGTAAGGTATCAACCCTAACTCAATATCAACTATGTCCACCAGCCCCATAAGGATGATGATCTCTAATACAACCATATGTATGATTACAAGGTGTTTTATTGGATTGAGATTAAGAAGAATAAGAAAATAAAGAATGCTTATCTTAGGTCATCCACCCAAACTGGCCTTTCCTCCATGTTAACTCAGGTTAGAAGAGATGTTTAGGTAACTCCTTAAATATTTAGGAGGATATTTCAAGGTGTCCTAGATATTTCTCCTCTTTGACCTTATCATTTATGATATTCACCTTTATAACAATATACTCTATATCCACCACCTCTCTTGGTTCAAGTATCTCAACTTCATATAGCTGAGGCCTAAAAAAGTCAACCCAAGTATCTCAACCTTAGGTTATTTAGGTGTTAACATTTGACATTCTAAATATTCCATAGATAATCGCAAGAATGGAAAAATAATAGATGCCCATACATTAGAGGAATTTATAGCAGAGGTTACGGGGCTGCCTATGGAAGGAATAAAATTCTCCAAGCAGACTAGCATTTCAAATGAGGCCTTTTGCAAATTCCTTAAGATGGACATTAAAGAGCAGAAGTTGGTAAAGAATGGGGATTTCTATGAACAGGAACAGATTACAGGTATATAGAGGGATGTCCTATGCTGTATTTGGGAGTACTTCATCCTTGATGGAAGAAGCAAGAGATTTCACAAATTCCACTTTGTATTCCTAAATCATTTCAGGCACAAAGTAAGAATTTCCTTTCCCTTTTATTTGCATTTATCTTTGGTCCAAAGTTTATTTGCTCATAGGAAGAAGGAAATACATCCTATTCTGCATGAAGGATTAATTCTGATAATCGAAGGCTATTGTAAGAATAAGGCCATGGTTAAGAATCCTTATCTGGGGAAAAATAAAGATTCACAGAGTAACAAGAGTGAAACTGTTATAGGGAAAGATAAAATTAAAACTAAGCCCCCTAGTGTCAAGAACCAGAATGTTGATGAGGACATAGAGTGGGAGAGAACTGATAAGTCTGGGGAGGAAAGCTTGGAGGAAGAGGGAGGAACAGAAAGCAGGAATACAAGTTCCAATGAGGAAGAAGAAGTTCAAGAGAAGAATGAGAAAGAAGGAGTCAACATAAAGGAGGAGTATGAAAATAGTGAAGATGACTCTGAGGAAAACTAGCAAGTGTTTGAGGATGATAAAGTCCTGGATGACCCTATTGAGGACCCTATTTCAATAAATGAGAGGGAAAACATAGTTCAGGCTGACAACCAAGAAATGGACCTGGAAGTTCAAGCTGAAACGAAGGAATAGAATGAGGATCACTTTGAAGAAGGCAGGAATAGTTCTAATAAGAATATAGAAGAGTGGAGTGATAAAGGTAGAATGATGGAAGGCACACACCTACGAGATGGGTTAATTGCAAAGCAAAGGCTATCCTCCAACTCGATTCATGGATGTTTAAGGAGATAATGGATCTCAAAAGGAAAATGGAAATTATGGAAGATAACCAGAAGGTAGTTTGGAACAAAATCAATAACATGGAAAAATAGATGAGAGACATCCCCATCAAGCTCAAAGACTATGAGAATAACCTAAGGGAACTCATCAAGGAGAGCAGAATGAAAATGGAGGAAGTTACATCTAACATATGTGATGCAGCTATTAATATTCGAAAAAGAGCTAATGAGGAGATCAAATCCTTGGAGGGGCCTAGCAAAAGGATGAGATAGAGCTCAAGAAAGAAAGCTATGCAAGAGGGAGCCATGTCGGTGGCTACTGCCATTCAAGATACTACTGTGAAAGGTAAAGAAGCAGTGAAAATGATTTTAGAACTGGAAGAATAGTCTGGTTCTTCTAGTTGGTTGTGTTATTTGGTCTTGTTTCCTGGTTTTTTATAATCTTTTGTCTATGGTGTAGCCAGGTCTATGTAAAACTTGGGTTTTGACTTGTGGTCTTTCTGGTGGTTTTAGGTCCATATAAAACTTGTTCTTGCTACTTCTCTATAGTAGTTTTTTAGGTTTTGCCTGTGGTCGTTTATGCTTCATCTTTCTTTCTTTGTATCAGGGTTTTGGGGTCCCTTCAAAACCTATTTTTAACATAATCTAAAATAGATGCCCATACATATAACTTATCTTGTTCTAACATTCCTCAATAGCCTATTAGAACACCCCCTGGTTTACATTCTCCAAAAAGCCACACTTAGGTTATGCCTCCCATTTTCCCTATTTCACCCCTTACATAGTTCACCCAATTTCTTGTAGCTTTGGCTATGCACAACATTTTCACCTTCCAGTTCTCATCTACCAAATCCATTCTATAAGTATGGATCTCTATAGTGCCTCCACTAGTTCTTCCATATGTGTGTGTGTATATATATATATATATGTATATATACATATATATGTATATACATATATATATATATATATATATATATATATATATATATATATATATATATATATATATATATATTTGTAGGTGCCTTGTCTCCAATAATTTTTATTACATCCCCAAAATAAGTGCACTTATGTGAGTAGTTCACTTAGCCCCAACCATGTTTATGATATGTCTAGTCACCCAATAAATTATCTAATCGACCCCTACAACCTCTACCACTACTAATCCATTTATTATATCTCAAGTTAATCTAGATAAGTGACCCAAAAAGAAGCAAAACTCAACTCATCCTTGGCCTCCTACACCAACCTCCCCACTTATCCTCACATCACTCCTAGGCCTCCCTTTTACATCATCTTGGGTTCCCTATAGCTTGGTTTCAACCATATAAATTCATCCCTTTTTTTAATGCCCTTTTCCTTAATATCATTACACCATAGGCTAACTTGACCTAGTACTAGTGGTAGACACATATGTTACCCTAAGATTATCCTTTATTTATGCCCCATTTTTTCCCATTACTCCTCCATTACTCTCTTCCTTCATTCCATTAATTTTATTTGTTTCTCCTCCACCTAGATCTCCACTTGTCACATCCATCTCTACTAGCCCACCAATACCTTTATCTAATTTGGGAGTATCTATGGTGTTTTAAGCACCTAATTTGATTGTGTATAGTGATCTTAAAGTGAAATGGGACTTTGACTGGACCTCAAAGAACATTAGAAGGATCCTCACACAAAAGTTCATATAATAACTAAACCCTATTGTCTAACATACTCATCAATACCTTTTACGCCTCACCAAAGTGAGAAAATATATAAGAAAATAAAGAATAATTGTGAACTCAGTCCTTGTGCTTTTATCCACACACAAAATGTTGAAAAATCTCATTAAATATATGTAGGAATAGGCTTGAGTACTTATTTTGTAGGTTAAGATCATCTTCCCTATGGAACTAATTGGGAGAGTTAAGGAGGTCCTCATACACCTCTTCTTATCTCTCAGTGAAGTTGAAATTCTAACCAAAAGCAAGGCACATATCCAAAGGATGCAAGAATACTTAGAGAGAAATTATCTCAGAGAGAAAAAATGTTTAAATCTCACCATAATTACTCACAAGGCCATGTTCCTAGAGTTAAAACTCACGTCTGCCTAAGACTTTATCCTTTGTCAAACATATGTTAGGAGTATGTGGGCTTCAATTAAGGAGTGGCTAGGCTTGGAATTGATAGTTATATAACCTATAGAATAAATTAGGGAAATGATGTTTTCATACTTCAAATAAATCAATATCATTGTGTTATTCCACCTTGATGGCACCCTTCTAGACAAAGAAAAGTTTGGAGTTCACTTGGGTCACTTTAACTAGGTCATGAGGAAGAAAGTGGAAAAATCCAACAAAGTTAGAGCCCAAGTAGTGATATAAAATCCAATTCAATATATTGTGAGCATCAAACTATTCTCAAAAGTGAAAGTGCTCCTGAAGGTCCCACTCTACATACATAGAAGACTAATGGCCCAATATAAGGTGATATTTCAAGAGCCACTAATGAATTTGACCAAGTTAGATCGAGAATTTGACCTACTAATATCCACATTATTTATGAAGGAAGCACAATCTAATAATTTAAGAAATGGTTCATCTTCATCTCATCCACATATCAATTAAGTGGGCCTTCAAGTATCTTTTGAGGAGAGTTGAGTATATTCTACTTTTATTTATATTTGGCATTTATATAAATCTTGAGTGGCCATCATGGCCTAGGATGGTAATGTTGTGCTACTTGGAGGTGATCCTCATCCTTATCTATATATTTTAATCTACAATCCCTTAAAATGATAATTAATTTTGGTCCCAAAGTGTTGTTGGAATAAATATAGGATTAAAATTTCTATTTCCTCATCCTTTTGGGCTTTAAGTTTTTACCATGGTTGGCATTTTTTAAAGTGACTTTATTTTACTAAAAGTAATTTCTTACTTTTTGCTGAACTAGTTTGTTTATTTTTTAATGTTCTCAATTGTTTCTTATTTTGAATAAGTGTTAACTTTAAAATATTAAATAAGTGTTTTCTTACTTAAATTAATTCACTATTTATAATGTTTTCTTTGTTATAACACATTTTTTAATCATACTTGTTTTCTTTGTAGCACAATTAATCTATGTAATTAAGTTACATATGATATTTGAGGGATTTGTGTTATCTACTACATGGCCTTATAAGTGTTGTCTTCTAGTGAAGGATTTATAAATTTATAATTTCTTTCTATATTACATAGATTTATTTCCATATGTAAATATGATTTAGATCCCTTAGTGAAACTTAACACACAATGGAATAACTATGGTAGGGCACACATATCTTGATTCTTGAATAATTAACATCTCTCAAGCCTAGAATCATCCCTTTTCTGACCTACCTTGGCTTCCTATTTTATCTTTAATTTGGTACACAAATATTATCCCTTATTTTATAAATTAGTAAGGTTTGACTTAGTGTAAAATAATGAGTAAGGGTTTTTTTAGCTAGTAATGAGCTCTAAGTGTAACTAATATCACTCAATCTTGCATCCTAGAGAGGTTTTTAAATCCCTATCTAGATTGAGTGGAACATTGGATTACCTTTAGGCTTATGATTTTATTATAATAGAGGTAAACCTCTATGTTTAAGGGATAGCTCCCTAAATTAGTCTTTAATAGCTTATCACCTACACTACTTGATTGCTTGGATGAAAAGGGATAGAAGGAATAAAAAAGTAACATTATTTAATGAGTTGATACACCAAATATATCTCTAATAGACTAACATATAATTACACTATGAAACATGACTCACAAAATTAGTCTCAATATCCCAAATTGATATAATATAAATGTTTCAAACATGGAGGTGATACTCATTATATTTTTTAAGGTGAGTGAACAAGAGGTCAGATTGTGAACACTAATGCTACTCCTTACACTCAGAGATAGAAAAATACACTAGCTACACTTCATGTGACTTTTTATAGGGAGAACTACTTGCACCAAACATGAAAAAGTAAAGAGAACACAAGGATAGATACTTATCACTTGTCATTCCACTATGCACCACTTCACACACTTATAAAATAATAAATGAGCCTTAAAAATATATTAGAAATATTTATTTCAAAGGAAAATAAAATATTCAAACTAGTGGGGCTTTGCCATACTAGGTGTGGATCCATTACAAAGACAAAAAGGCTTACATATATAGAACATAGGAGAGGAGAGAGAAGAAGAGAATTGGAAGGGTCATAAGGCCAAGTGTAAAGACCTAGAAACCAATTATAATTAAAGATAATGAAGTGTAAAAGAGGTCAAGAAGTATTCATGTACAAGTGTATATTAGAATTGCATCATTCTCCTAAACTTGTCATAGATACTTCAATTAGCCTTCCTGAAACTACCTTGTTTGATCATGATTTTACTTGACTACCAAAAAATACCATAGGGTTTTTTGACACATTTTTACTATATGGGTAATATGGAATCCTGATGGTGATAGTCATCTAGGCATATCTAACTGATATTTCTCTCTTTCTCAATTGTTACTCACTCTCTAGAAGCTACTTATTAGCCCTATTAGCATTAATATTAACATTTATCACTTAGGTGAATTTTAGTTAATCATAGAGGTTAATTGAAGGGGTGATAGTAGTGGAGAGTTTACAATATCCATTAGGTTGTAAATAAATATCCCAAATTGGTCATTTTGGCCTAATTTATTCTCGGTAATACTTAGAATGACCAATTTGGGATATTTATTTACAACCTAATGGATATTTTAAACTCTCCAATATAATTTTAAGGTCATAAAATGGTATTTAAGGATCATATGTCCATGTGATACAAGTAGGTCATCTTGAGGGTTTAGGCCTAGTTCTAGGCCTAATAGACCTAGGCTATGTACTTGTGTGTATGAGCACCTATAGGTGATTACATGCATAGATATTATTATTATCACTCCTCAATATTTATATCAAACTCTAAACTCATTTTAAATTATTTCAATACTCTTCATTCTATCCTTCTAACATTCATATGCTAGGTCTATTGGTTATGTTGCTTATAGAGTACCCTTTGTTTGAGATAAAATATAGGGAATATACCCTATTAATTAGACTAAAATGAGACTATGGAGACATTTATTAGGTAATGGATATAATATTTAAAATTTATCAAGGTTTGATAACCTCTCTAGGGATTCCAAACACTTCAAACTCTACACATTAGCTTTAAGGACTGTGACTGCAGGTAAGGTATAGTTGACTATAGCTTAGGGTTCAAAACCTACGTTTTAATTTTATTTATCCAATTTAATTGATCATAAATATCACATGGACATGTATTATAATAAATTTGGGAGTGATTTTTCACATTATCATCCACTTTACTTATGCTAACTTTGCTAAACTTACATTTTCCATTTGCTAGGCTAGTCTGCATTATGAGAGTCCACATTATAGGTGTTATCATAGGAATAAATAAGTTAATATATGTGACTATATAGGTTTAATCATTATATTTCATACATTTTGTTCCTCTTAATTCATTAAAGATCATTTCCCACCTGAACATATTCAAGAATGCCTTGAAACTATGCTCTCATCCATTACTATCAATGCACTATAGGTCTACAAGAAAATTATGAATGTTGTTTAGGGATATGAGACCTTATTTTAGGTTAATAAATTTTATTTATCACTATTTTCCCCCTTATATATTCTCTTAAAGTCACTAGTCTGACCTTTCACTCAAATAGAGTCACTTTATCTTGAGTCATACAACTGCCTTATTATGTGAGGACATTATCTTTAGGCCTAGACCACAAGAGATAAATTATTAGGACTATCTATAATTAAAGACTCTTCACCATGGGATAACATATTTTATGATAAAAATTTAATTTAACAAAGTTAAGATAATGTATTTCTCTTACAACTTTTCAAACTCTACAAACAATGAACTCAAGCATTTTATCCCAAGTTAAGGTTTGGAGATGCTTCACCATGTCAACAAGTTGAAATTAACCCTATATTGTGATTAGAATAAAAATATTAAATATTGGATCCATTTCAACCTTCTTAGTGTTTTAGGCTTTTGTGATCTCTTCACTTATGTAGGTTTCCATCTATATTTGATTGTGGGTAATAGTCCCATGATTTTGAATGCCTAGTCATTTTATTGAAGATGATGGAGAATTTAAATATGTTAAATTCCTTGAATATGATGGAAACATATATTATATCTCAAATCACAACTTAAATTTATCTCAAATCCTTGACATTCAACTTTTTAGGTATACACACTCAAAATGTATATTACCTACACATGACAGTGAGATACTAGGTCCATTATGACATCAAACCATATGCATATATGACCAAATCATGTTTATAATACATACTATACTAAGGATTTTTAATTTTTAATTTTTATTCAAATCTCCACTTTATACCTTCACTTGTAACTATCAAAACATACTATGCTAATTATCACTATGTTCACTTCCTAGTATAAGAAGTGGTTCTTATCATCCCTCCACGACCACACATGAAAAAAAATTAATACCACATGAAAAATATTATCATAATATTAAAGTACCCATATAAAAATTGGTTTTCTTAGATCAATGAAAATAGAGAAATAAAACTGAGGTGTTGGGGATGTGCAGGAAGTTTTGAGAAGCTAACAATCTTAGAGATTGTTCATAGAGAAAAAATCACAAAAGTAGAAAATATTTAAATTTAAAGAGATTAAAAATGGATTAATTTCATCAACCATGTTAACCCACTTGAAATTTTCTCATCCTATCCATATTGGAGGAAAATTGTTGACCTATTTGACCTTATCCAAGAGAGTGATGAAGGAGAATAATTGTTTTTTTATTGATTTTGGGTATGTTAAAGCTTCTAAAGCATGAAATTGAAATTTTGGGATCTCAAAAGACCCTCATAAAGTATTTCCACATTCCAAGTGTGTGATTTATTCCTTAAAACTATTAAAACTACCTATTTTCAATTGAGCTCCTTACATAGATGTTGAACCTACAATTTGTCAATTTCATAATAATTTATATGACCATTCCTAACATGTGGGATGTTACATTTAATATTCACACATTTTTATTCATATGAAAACTCTACAAGTTCATTAAATGACCCAAAAGGGTGGCCTAAGATGACATAGGACCAACTTATACTAAAATTACAAAGATAAAACCCTATGTTTGACCTTAATAAAGACTGCAAGACCACTTTTCAACCTAGGAAACCCTATGAAAAATTTGAACTATATATATGGTTTAATTAATTTGACTTGGGTTCAAATTAGTCAACATTTTTGTGATTTATTAGGGGTATCAAACTAGCTATGCTAAAGACTAGTTGGCTTCTCTTATCCATTGGGATATGGAGTCACCTATACATTGTATTTGACACTAAAATGCCTCTAAAAGTACACCAAACCACATCAAAAAATAGGAAATAAACACAAACTACAAGATACTAAAGTAAACATACTTTATTTTCTCAAAAACACTTAGGCAAAACACACACACCAACATAAGCAAGAACACACACCTATCTTACTATATACAAGACATCAAATACTTGAGGTGAAGAACAAATTTATCATTGCTTCAATCAGGGTCAAAGACAATGCTCCTAGAATCATTACTTCTCCATGAAAATAAATCTTCATATGATGCATACTTATCAATGCATACTTATTTATAGAGATATTCAAATGACTTACCTTATTTGGATCTTCTGCTAGTAACAAGTTTTTCATTTGGAGCTCTTGTGAACACTCCATCTATCCTTCCAATAGGCTTGTTTGAGTTTGTAATTTTTTTACCCTCTTTCATGTCAACTTGGCATTATTCAGAATAAATCTTGTTAATCATCATATTTTTATCAACTTCATCATCTTCTATAACATGATGTACTTGATATCTAGAACCATAAATCTTGTCTTATTTCTACTCCAACATGTCTAAAAGTGGCTCAACTTTTGATTGAGGTTTGGATTATTCTTCAACCACACATATTTCTACCTTGGATTCAATAGACTCTTTCATAATTGTAACATTCTTTATAGTGGCTTGACACTCATTCTTATGATCAATGGGACACTCTCATTCACATTTATAATATCCATCAACAACCTTACTATCATATTCATGCTTCGTGTAAATGGGAATCTACTTACTTATCTATTTAAATTCTTGAACTATGGCATGGAACTACTACTACCATATATCATCTTTTTCTTCATGGCTATCACAGTCATGAGCTCCTCCATATTATTCAAGTAGAATGGAATTATGCTCATTATTATCATGATATACCATACTTTGAAAACCATCATTATCATGCATATGGATAAGGTAATTATGTTCAATATCTCCTAAAAAATAATTATAAATTTTTACCTTAAAATTTTCATTACCTTCATCATGGATGATGTATGTGCCAAGTTCAATATGTTCAGTGAAAGTGTATGGATCATGTCCATAATTTTTAACACCATAATCATCTAGGAAAAGGTTATATATATATATATATATATATATATATATATATATATATATATATATATATATATATATATATATATATAAAACCTTTTCCTAGATGAGTATGGTGTTAAAAATTATGGACATGATATATATATATATATATATATGTATATATATATATATATATATATATGTATATATATATATATATATATATATATATATATATTCAAGTTTATAGGATGTTCCATCATCCATAACATGATCTTCTTTATAATTAATGTTATAATTCAGATAAGAGCTTATTTCCACATATGGCTCAATATGAAATTTAGCCAATGCTTGTGTTCTAATAATTACTTTTACTCCATACCCTGTTTTGAAAACTAAAAGGACTAATTCTCTAAGAGTCATCCTCTTATCTTAGCTATGGATTCCTTTCATAAATAAATTACAAAGTTAGAAGGTATATCAACCAATGCTATATTTTAAAGATTAGGAATCATGGGTAATCATGCAATAAAAATCTTGAGCATTTGACTATGCCCATTCATTTATTTGGTATCCTATCAAGTTTTAAAACTCCATTGTTATATATCTCATATTTCAATCCCAACTTAACTTCCATATGTTTTGGCATAACTGAGGTACTTTCCCCACTATTCATAATGCAATTGTGAACAAGCTTGTCTCCCATAATGAGAGTGAGGTAGAAGGGTGGGGGATTTTAAAATTTGGTAGAGGGTTAAATTTTTTGAGTAGGATTATTATTTATGGATGTACCACCATGTCTTGATGGTTTAGGATTGATGTGGACTTGAGACAACTTCTCTTGAAGAAGTTCCTTTTGATTGGGCATGCAGAGTACTTCCCAAAGAGATATAGATGTGTAATGAAATTACTTAGATATTTACATAAAATGATTTTATATTACATAGAATAAGAAAATATGAGATATAAAATAGTGATAATTGATAGTAGAACAAACTATTGGATACTATATAAAAGCCACTTTAATGGGGCAACCTCCACAATAATGCACTAACAATAGAATACTTAACATAAAAAATTAATACTAACCAATACCTACTATATATATTATACTTAACCAAGGTAATTCCATAGGCTGACCTATCTAAGAAGATATAAAATGTAACAAGTAAATAAAAGAGGTATGTAAGCCACAAGTTGGCCACACATATCCCTAGACACACCAATGGTTAAGGGCATAATAAGCCCCTCCCCTTCAAAGTAATTTTTTCCTCAATGTTGTGGCAACTCTAGATTCTATTACACAAATGCTTCATCCTCCCAAATGGCATATTCACATGGTATATTCTTCCATTTGATCAAGTACTCTAGAATGTAACTGCTTGGTGTGCCTTTGAAGAATTGCCTCAGGATCAAGAACAACTCTACAATCCTCATCTAATTTTGGTGATTTTGTTTGAATGGAAACTCTATGTCTAATGAATTTATTTAGGAATGATACATGAAATACTAGATGTATGTGAGTGGATGAATGAAACTCTGACTTGTAGGCCATACTACCAATTTTTTGTAAGATTTGATAAGGCCCATAATACTTAGGGGACAACTTGTTATCCTTTTTTTGTTGCTTTAATGAAATATTTGTATGGATATAAGTAAATAAAGACCCAATCACCAATTTAAAAATGCCTCTCACTTATATGTTGATCTACCTATTGTTTCATGCAATTTTGGGCCATAGCTAAAATTTCATACAAACTTGCAAGGACCTCCTGTTGATTGTAAATATGTTCTTCAACTAGATGAAAATTAGGATGGACCTTCATGGTTGAAGTTATGGATGGAGGGTGGTATCCATATAGTGCCACAAAATAAGACATTTTTTAATAACTATGAATAGAATTACTATACCCCATTCAGTAAGTGGTGGTCAATGAACCCATTTATCCTATTTATTATAAACAAAACAATGGAGATATCCTTCCAAACATTTATTAACTACCTCAATTTATCCATTAAATTGAGGATGATAAGATGAAATATGAGCCAATTGGGTTCCCAAACATATAAATAGCTTAGTAAAAATATTACTAGTAAAAATTGGATATCTATCACTGACAATGATCTTAGGGGTCCCATGCAATTTTTGAACTATATTGAGAAAAGTAGTAGCTACTATACTAGCAACAAATGGTTGGGATAATGAACAAAAATGAGCATACTTAATGAGATGATTTTAAAAAACCATGATAACATTTTGACCATCAAATATTGGTAACCCTATAATGAAATCCATAGATACCTCTTCCTAATGCTAGCTAGGGATGGATAAAGGTTGTAAAAGACATAGGGTTTTGATGGTTTTGCCTTTATTTTGTTGATAGATCATACATTTAGCCACATACTTTTGGGCATCCCCCTTGAGACCATCCCAAAAAATTATTGCTTGATTTTGTGATAGGTTTTTAAAAATCTTGAATGACCCCAAATTGGAGTTACATGAAGTTCTCGAAGGATTTTTTGTTTAAGAAGAGAATTCTTACATAAGTACTATTTGTCTTTATACCATAATGCATTACCTTTCCATGTGAATTTTTCAAATCCACCTAAACCTTGTTGAATAATTTGAATCAAATCATGGGCAACACTATCATGTTCTCATTTTAATCATGCTTCCTCTAGCCAATCTTCCTACAAAATGATTATGGCATATAGCAATGCCTCAACTAATTCATATTTTCTAGATAGTGCATCTGCCACCACATTGTCCTTACCATTTTTGTAGAATATTTCAAAATCATAGCCTAACATCTTAGTTACCCACTTATATTATTATTCAAATGACAACCTTTTTTCTAAAAAATATTTGAGATTATCATGATCAATCTTTACCTGAAAGTGACAATCCATCAAATAATGTCTCTATTGTTTGACTACATGCAAAATAGCCATCATTTCCTTCTTATAAATGGGCTTGTGCTAATTTTTACCATTTAGTTGGTGACTTTAAAATGAAAATGGTCTACCTTCTTGCATGAGTATAACACCCATACCATACCCAAATGCATCACATTCAATCGCAAAAGTCTTAGAAAAATTAGGAGTGGCTAATATTGGAGTAGTGCACATATCCAATTTCAATTGTTTAAATGCCCAAGTAGCTACATCAGTCCACTAAAATGAGTCTTTATTTAACAAAGAGGTGAGTGGGGCTGTAATACTACCATAATTTTTGACAAACCTATCATAGTAACCAATAAGTGCCAAAAATCTTTGGATTTGCTTGAGTGTCAAAGGAATTGGCCAGTCCACCATTGCTTATATTTTTTTAGGATCCACTTTCACTCCTTCATAAGACACTAGATGACCCAAATATTCCACCTCACTAGCCCCAAAATTACATTTGGAAGGTTTTGCATACAATTTATTTTGATATAAAATGGAGAGTACCTATTTCACATATTAAAAATGGTCTTCTTGATTTTTAATATAAATGAAGATATCATCAAATAATACTAGAACAAATTTCCTAAAAAATGGATTAAAAATAGTATTCATCAAACTCTAAAAAGTATACGGTGTATTTTTTAGACCAAAAGGCATAACCAAAAACTCATAATGGCCCTCATGAGTCTTGAAAGTAGTTTTGGGTATGTTTTCATCATGGATCCAGATTTGATGATACCCATAATGTCTATCTAACTTGGTAAAATAAAGAGCACCATTCAATTCATATAGCAAATCATCAATGACAGGAATCAAAAACTTATCTTGGATAGTGTACTTTTTGAGTTATTTATAGTTAGGGCACATCCTTTAGGGGTCATCTTTCTTTCTCACAATGACAAGTGGTAAAGAGTATTCACTTTGGCTTTGGAAAATGATACCTGAATCCAACATCTCTTATACCATCTTTTTAATTTCACTTTTTTGGGCATAGGGATACTTGTATGACCTAATGTTGGGTGGTGTAATGCCAAGAATAAATGTGATATCATGATCATGCATGCAGCTAGGTGGAAGTCCTTTTCACATGTCTCTAAAAAAAAAATATTGATCATCAATTATTTATTGCATTAAGAGGTGGGGATGGCTGAGTTGGTTGTACTTCTATAGAAAAGAAGGGAGCTAAAAATCCCTTAATACCCTTATAGATAATCTTTGTCATTTAATGTGAGCTAACAAGTTATGGATATTTAGCCTTTAAACCCCTTAGCTCAACTTTTCTTTCCTTAGAATTAAAATGCATGAGTAGTTCCTTAAAATTCATCTCAATAGTGCCCAAATTGGTGAGTCACTAGACTCCTAGAATAGTATCAACTCCACCCATAGGAATAACAAACATAAGGGAATCAAATAATTAGTCTACCATGGCCAACTTAATATTATGACATTTTCCTAAATAGCTAATAGTACCACCATCTACAATCATAACCTAAAATTCTAGAGCTAGATAAATGCAATAGTTTAAATGAGTAACTAATTTACTGTGGATGAAGTTGTTTGTGCTCCCAAAATCAATAAATATAGTGACCTTTTATTTATTAATGAAACCCATCACCTTAAGAGTATGGGGAGTACTAATACCTAAAATGGCATGACAAGAAATAGTAGGCTAAGAGTATTCAAATTCCTCCTCAAGAACTTTTGCATCATCTTCATCATCATTGACACCTTCAATATAAAACAACATATTTTATACACAATGATATTATTTGCTCCATTTTATATCACAACCATTTGGCTCCCTTCTCCTCAATTTGTCATTATGTTAATCTAGTGAGATATAGAAATGATGGTGTGAGAAAGTTACGATCATGACCAGTAGTGAAAGTTTTCCTTTTGACCATCTCTTTTTCTTCTATCATGCATGCCTTAGGGATATATTTTTATACATATGTTGGGTTAAACATTTGAAACTCAAATTAGATTCTATCTTTGAGGCCACCTAAAAATAGATCAATCAAATTTTCCTTTGTGATATCTTCCACCCATAAAGAGAGATTCTAAAACTGATGAATATAATCCTTCATAGTTCTTGTTTTCCATAGCTTGGCTAATTGGCTGAAATATTTCTCAAAGACATTATTTTGATAATGAGATAATAACTCCTCAGTGAAAATAGTTCATGTAATAAGAGCACCATTCTTTTTATTTTGAGAACATAACCAATGATACCGAATGAATTTCTCAGGTTCCAAATACAAGGATGTGACTATCACCCTTTGAGAACTAAGGGTTTGATGCAACTCAAATCAATTTGGGAAATCCAAGTGAGAAGATCCTTACCATCAAACTTATGCATGTCCAATTTTGGCAATATTGGTTTCATAATAGCATGGGAGTTGTTGAGAGGAGGATTTGAATGCCAAAGTGAAGGGTTGTTAGGTTGAAACTGAGATTTAAGGGCAGCCAATTATGTAGTGATATGATAAAATTCATTGTGAACCCCATTAATATCTTTGTGCATCCCTAAAACATTATCTTGGAATACAATAAAGTCATCATGCCTCACCAAGTTCTTTATGTCCACTTGAAGTTGCGAAATCACAAGATCTAAAGTTCCAAAATCCATGTCATTGGTAGGAGTCTTAGGAGTTTCTTGCCCCATTTTATTCCTTGATTACCTAGATCTATCATAGATAAACCCTAGGAGGGTTTCAACCCCAAAAAAGTGTATTAGGAAATGGTAACATTATGATCGTCTTGTCAAGATGAATCCAATGACTACCTTTGCACACTAAGGTAAAAATTTTGGTACCAAAAAAGTGTACCAATATAATATACCATTGTGAACATCTCACCAAGATGAATCCAATGATAACAATTGTGCAAGAGGAAAAAATTTCCCAAACTTTAAAAAAAAAAAAATTTCAAAAAAGCATTTCAAGAAATATTGTGCTAACAAAAAAAAATTAATTCTTCCCAGATTGCAAGTTATGTTTTTTCACTCTCACCACTCCCAGAAGCCATGCCTTGCGAGATCCAAAAAAAATGCCATTAGAAACTTGCCCAAATCAAAGATTTGATACCAATTGTAATAAATTACTTAGATATTCACATAAAATGATTTTATATTGAATAGAATAATTAAATATGAGAGATCACACAATGATAATTGACATTAGAATAGAATACTAGATAATATATCAAATCCACTTTGAGGGGGAAACCTCCACAATAATGAACTAATAGAAGAATAATTAACATAATCAATAAATACTAACCATTACCTCCTATATATAGTCTACTTATCCAAGTTTATTCCATAGGCCAACCTATCTAGGAGCGTAGAGAAATATAACAAGTAAATAAAAGAGGTATGTAAGCCACAAGTCAGCCACATATATACCTAGACACACCATGGTTAAGTGAAAAATTAGATGTTTTAGTCCTCTTCAAAGAATCAATGATATTAAAATAAGGAATATTTATATTTTATTATACCCTTGAATGCAAATAATTTCCATGAGCTTGAGGTAATGGAGCACTTTGAGTCACCATTCCCACATTCTTATTTTGAATAGGTGAAAAACTTGTTGGCGTTGTTATACTTATGTTCACAACTTGCTACCTTATAGAAGGGTCATTTAAAATAATGTCAACACCATGAACATATACCAAATATATCCTCTTTGATATTGTATTGGATACCACTGAGATACCTTAGTTTAAGACAAATGTGTCTTCCACTTTAAAATTTTTCACACTCACTCCTTGAGGTCGCCATCCTTCATTTATTTCTAATTATATAAAATTTTCATCTTTTGTTGTTAATTCACGGGTAGGTCCTCCTTGAGATACCAAAGTTTTCCCTCCACCTTCATTGGCATCCATATAATATCTTTGAGTCTGCCATTCTTATTAAACCAAGTTACTATGGATAGGAACCATGGCTCTTGTATTAGAATTAAAGGTTGGATTATATGCATTTGGTGACCTATTGAAGTTAGGTTGTCCTTGTACCCTCCCTTGACCATATTGGTGAGGTGGGAATATAATTGATTTTGGAGGATAGGAATAGGGGATTTGATTAAATCCATAGTATAGATTTTGTTTCCTAACTTGAGCTTCTAAGGCTTTAAATATTTCCTCCCAATCAATGGTATCTTCTGACTTCTTTGGGAAAGCTCTATACTTGATTTTTGAACATAGAATTAGGGAAAGCCTTGGAGAAGTAGAAGACATATTAGAAAGAATGGGAATGTATACTTTTTGAGGGAGTCTACTAGCTTATATTAGACCATTATCAACTCTAATAGATATGTCATAAGTGTCAATCAAAGTGTAACCACCCATGGATTATAACATAACAACTATGTCAGTCCTAATATCTCTTAGGTATATTGGGAAGATAAAACTTTAAAGGGGTCTCATTAGAGGTGGAAGACTATACCATGTTATTTTAAATCTCTCATTAAATTCATGCATGGTTTCTTTAGGACTTATTTAAATCATATTTAGCTAATGAATGAGTGGTGTGTGATCACTTTTTTCTTCAAACCCTTGGGTCAATAACTCTCAAAACTCATTCTAAGTGGTGATATATCCTCCTAGCAATGTCCTATACCAATCAAAGGATTTTATTCTAAGATACATGGCAAGTAACCTGACTAAAATATTAAATTTAGTGACATTATGAAAGTTGAAAATTTTAGAAATGTCCCTAATTTGCTCACTTGGGGTGATAGGACCTTCTCCATTGAAAGTGGGAACACTTTGGGTGGAATTAGGAGGGATGACATGAACTAAGGTGTATAATATTTTTAGTTTTTAATGCTGGGAAGTCATGCATCCTATCCATGTTATAAATTTCCTCTTCACTCTCTTTATCTTCTTGGACTATAAAGTCTTCTTGCTTTTCAAATATCAAGATAGGCTAAGGATGTTAAATTTTAAAGGGAAGTTCATGTAGAAATAATGGGTTTATAGGATTATTACCTCTAATAGTAGTTGACCTTATAAGGACCACTAATTATGAATAAAAATAATGATAAAAATTCATCTATAATAAGATATTACCTTTAGTGGAGTCACCAAATGTTGAGTAGAACACATGTATGCAACTATGATGTTGTCAAGACAAATATTCACCTTAAAAGATGTACATGAGATTATTGTCCCATTGGTCATGCCATAATTGTTTCCACTCAATATTTCACCCTAGATAGGTTATTAAAGCTTATCTAGATTGAGTGTAACATTGGATTACCTCTAGGCTTGTGGATTGCCTATTGAAGAGGTAAACCTCTAGGTTTAAGGGTTAGTTCCCTGGATTAGTATTTAATTACTTATCACCAAAAAAACATTATTACTTGGATGAAAATGAATAAAAGGAACACAAAATCAACCTATGTTAATGAGATGATACACCATATATATCTCCACTAGACTAACATACACTTATACTATGAAAAATGACTCACAACACTAGTCTCAACATCCTAGATTGCTCTAACATAACTATTTCAAACATGGAGGTGATATGCATTTCACTTCTTAGGGTGAGTGAACAAAATCTCAGATTTTAGACACTAATGTTACTCCTTATACTTATAGATAGAAAAATACACTAGCTACACATCATGTGAACTATTATAGGGAGAACTACTTGCACCAAACATGAAAGAGTAAAGAGAACACAAGTATATATACTTATCACTTGTCATTCCACTATTCACCACTTAAAACACTTAGACAAGAAGTTATGAATATAAAAAATGGATTGGAAATATTTATTTAAAGGGAAAATATAGTATGCAAACCATCAAGGCTTCACCATACTAGGTGTGGATCTATTACAGAGCCAAAAAGGATAATATATATAGAGCATATTAGAGGAGAAAGAAGAAGATAAGTGGAAGGGTTATAAGACCCATTTTAAATAATTTTAAAATAGTTATAATTTAAGATAATTAAGTTTAAAATAGGTTATGAAGTTGTAATGGACAAGTTTCTATTAGAATTGTATCATTCTCCTGAAGTTGGCATAGAGACATTAATTAGCCTTCTTAAAACTACCTTGTTTGATGATGAGTTTATTTGAATATCCAAAACTATCATAGGGTTATTTGACAAATTTTAAATATCCTAGGAATATTAAATCTTGATGGTGACTATCATCTACACCTCTCCAACTGATAGCTCTCTCTTTGCCAATTTTTACTCAATCTCTAATAGGCACTCATTTGCCCTCTTTGATTTAGTCTTCACATTTTTCACTTAGGTGAAATTTTTTTACTCATGGAGGTTAATTTAAGGGGTGATATATAAATCATAATGTTATCTTTGACTTTTATTCTTGCATATAGCCTTCAATAAATCTCAATACAACACTTCTTAGCTCTCAATTTAGATAGTCATGCTCTTTCTCATTATCTGTGTAAGATTGTTTATAATCAATAGTGTAGTAGAGAGGTTTATATTCTTTAATCAGGTGATATATGATTATGTGTAGTTATAAAAAGTACCTATATACCTCACTTAATGACTTTTATCTACTCCTTCCTTTCTTCCCCTATGGAACACATGAAATCCTTCAAGAAACTTATTATTATGATTGTTCATAAAAGAGATAGTATAGGTAAAATGTATGTCATGGATCCTAGGAGAGTTTTATAGAGGCCCAAATCACTTCTAATTCCATCTGGACACTTCTATATGCATAAATTCCCATATCTTCTCGCTCAGGTTTGTTGAAGGGTTTTAAGTCTCTTGGACTATTAACAGTGGTTCATAAAAGTTAGATGTCTAGATTTTGAACCAATTCCACAAGGTTAAGGCATATGATACCCTTCAAATATTCCTATATTATTGAGTTACCATGTATCTCATATGTATATATGTGATCAATTGAATATGGCTCTTGAGTTCCTTCTAGGCATTATGAGTAGGCTTGAGAACAAATTAGGCCAAAATGACCGATTTGGGATATTTATCTAAAAATTGATGGATATTTTGAACTCTCCAATATCAATTTAATGTCATCAAATTGTTTTTAAGGATCATATGGTAATGTGAGTAAGGCTCCTTGAGGGTTTAGGCCTAGTTCTAGGCCTAATAGACCTAGATTAGGTGATTGTGTATATGACCACCTATAGGTGATTCATATGAATTAATATGACTATTATCACTAATTATTATTTATATTAACATTTAAACTCATTCTAAAATGTTTCAAGACTCTTGATTTTATCCTTACAATTTTTATATGGTAGGTCTGCAGGTTATGTTGCTTGTGGAGTGCCCTCTATATAAGATAAAACAAAGGTTATATCCCCTATTCATTAGACTTAAATGAGACTATGGATAGATTTATTAGGTCATGAATACAATATTTACAATGTTTCATGGTTATATCACCTCTATAGGGATTCTAAACATGTCAAACTCTCCACATTAGCTTTAAGGACTGTGAATGTAGGTAGGGTTTAGTTGACTGTAGCTTGGGGTTTAAAACATGTTTGTTAATTTTATTTAACCCATTTATTTGATCATAAATATCAAATATAAATGTATTATCATCATATTGGGAGTTATTTTTCACATAATCATTCATTTTACCTCTACAAACTTTTCCAAACTTGCATTCTTTGTTTGCTAGGCTAATATGCATTGAGAGTCTACATTGTAGGTGTTATCAGAGGAATCAAGAATGTATTGTAAGTAAATATATAGGTTTAAGAATTATATTTCAAAAATTTGGTTCCTATTAATTAATTATAGATCATTTCCATCCTACACATATTCAAGACTACCTTGAAACTATGTTCTCATCCATTACTACCAATGTATAATAGGTTTGCAGGAAGACTATGGATGTTGTTTTTGGATATGAGAACTTCTTGTAGTTAAACACATTTACTTGAGCACTATGTTTCCCCTTTTATATTCTCCTAAAATCAATAGTGTCACCTTTCACTCAAATAGTGTCACTTTATCTTGAGTCATACAACCACCTTCTTATGTCAGGACATTATCTCTAGGCCTGGACATAAAGAGAGAAACTATTAGGCATGTCTAGAACTCAAGATTATTCAGCATGGGATGAAATTGTGTATGAGAAATAATTTTTTTAGATAATTTAAGGTAACATATCCCTCTTGCAGCTTTTTAAACTGTGTAAACATTGAACTCAAGTATTTTATACCAAGTTGAGGTTTAAAGATGCTTAACTTTTTCAACAAGTTAATATAAACCCTATCTTGTGATTAGACCCAAAATATTCATTCTTTGATTATTTTAGAATTTATTAGTGTTTCAATATTCCATGTTCTCTTTACTTATGTAGGTCTCCATCTATATTTGATTATGGATAATAGTCTCATAGTTTTGAATGCACGAACCTTTTCTTGAAGATGATGGAGAATTTGAATATATTATAGTTATTAAATATTATGGATATATATTATATCTCAAGGTAAAACATGAATTTCTCTCAAATCCTTGACACTCAACTTTTGAGGTATACACACTTATGAAACTTAGAATACTTTTTAAAACTTGAATCTCTATAGTTATGTTCTTAGTCCTTGTTAATAAGACTCCTCAAGGTTATTTTGGGAGTAAAAGGGCATTAGACAGAGCCATCCTTAATCACCTTTCCTATTCATCTTAATGGTGAAATAATTTAACATATATTTTTGGTAGTGATTACACAGTGAAGGTTTAAAGGTTTCAAAGTAGACATTAGAGGTGATCCCTCCACTCATTAATAACTTGTTGATGAAAATATTTTATTTTTTAAATCATCAATCAAGGAAGCCAAAGAGCTTAAGATTTTTCTCAATAAATAAAGCTTGATATAACCAAATGATCATATTTTAAAAGAGCCTCATATTTTTTATTTAACACCCCCAAGGTGAGACAACACAATATTTCTATCATCTTGGGATATGATATCTATAATTTTCTTTCCTCCTATTTAGGTATGCCTCTCTTTTCTGACCATTTGTGCATCTAGGCATAGAACCCTCTTATTGAAATATTTCAAATTAAATTAGTAGGTTATAAAGGTACAATATTATCTTAGGAAAATAAACTCACTCTCATTAAAATCACCTTGTAGAGTCTTTTGGTATACTTGATGTCAATGTTCAAGATTCCTAGCATTATCATTAAACAGATTAAGAAGATTCAAAAATTATTTTTATGGTTCAGAATGAAAGATAATAAAATAATTCACTTGGTAGCCTGAGATAAAGTTTGTCTCCCTAATTAGGATGGATGCTTGGGACTAATAAAGATTAAAATCATGAATCATGATCTTATCACCAAACTTAGATGGAGATTCATCAATGAGTCCAACCATTAGACATCAATCTTAGAAGCCAATTATCTTGAGGATAGAGAAAGTTCCACATTGCTCACTAAGGATAGCTTTTTTAGAGTATCAATATTTTAGAATCATTTGGGAAAATTGGAAGTGGAGAACAAGTCATATTTTTTCATGGTCATTCAATCCTAGATAGTCCCATTCTTATTTTATATCCATAGAATCAAATTGTAAAAATTATGTAGAGAAACTTTGGAACAAAAGTTGTAACCTACATTAGGGTTTTCAATAGAAGAAAAGATTACATACACATTCAGGTTGACAATATAAACCCTAAAGTCTCATGCATTATATTAGATCTAAATTTTTATCATCAAAGGATATCATCTCCCCAACATTACTAAACAATATTATTTTATTTATAAAAAGTATTCCAATGGAAACTATAATGTGAAATTAAGTTATGATCTTGTGGTGGTGGGAGGATATGATGGTTTTCCCTAGTCAAATATCTAGTATAAAGAACTCATACCCAAAGTTAACATATTATTTCAGCTCTTCTTCTTGATTAAGTTTCTTACTATGTACAACATCAATAAACATGGTCTTATGGTGGTCAATATGTGCTCTTTACTTGATAAGGAAGAATAATCAATGTATCATTTGTTGGTTGACTGTTCCTTCTCCTTTGTGGTCTAGGTTCATATTCTCAATAATTTTAGGATAGCTTGGGTGAAGCCTATATACACATAATATTTGTAAACTTTATCAATAAATTATAATTTCTCTCTTATAGGAACCCATCGAGTCTCAATATATCTTGGGTAGAAAATTGGTATTTCATAGGATTGTTTTCCCCTATACCACTACTTTATATCAGCACAACCTTCTCTTATACAATTCCATAAGATTTTATACCACTCATACACACTACTCCAAGAAATTAACCACCTTAATTATCCCCTACCTAAGCCTAAAACCCTTTTTACACTTACCACATACTATCAATCTAGGTTGACCCTATATTATTATTGATATCTGCATGTTACTGGTTTAGGTTAGCCTTGGCTAACCTAGACTGGGACCTAACTTATTTTTGTCAATTAATGATATAAAGTCAAATTGTTTTAACCCTATCAGATAAAATACTATAAAAGGTTAGATTCAACTACATATACACATTCATTTTTTCATTTCTTAGAGAGATAACAAAGTCAATTATTCATTTGCACTTCTTTACAATCTTCTCTTTGACTATTATACTTGAGGAGCTATTTCATAGGGTTTAGACTTGGAGAATAATATTATCTTATGGAAAAGTCTTGGATGCTTAGTCCTTAATTATTGATCCTTAAAAACCATAATAAACTCTTTTAAAACACCTTTGGCCAAGGGATATATTGAGTCTTGACGGGTTCATCTTCAAGGTAAGTGTCTCTAACTTTACTCCTCTATTCTAGTAGATAGAAGTAACATAAGTAATGGATTTTAAATATATTTCTCTCCCCATGAATTAATGTTATATCTATACATATATTAATTATAAATATTCTATATATTTTTAATTTTTTTTATTACCCCCACTTTGTTTCAAATGCTTTGGTGAGCACTAGATTAAATTTTATTTATTATTTACTTAGTGAATATGAAAACATAGGACCTAGCTAGGGTTATTGCATAGTGTGATTGACTAGAAACTTTGGGACCCTCTCTAGTGATTTTATCGTGGTAAGATATCTCTTGGTTAGGTCTAGAAAATAATTATTATTCATGACCCCAAATATCTAATGTATAAACACACAAAAGTGTAACTAGGATATATCTTCTCTAAATTAGGATTGATTAATAGGTCAATTGCATTTTATTTTGTATACATTCAATTAAAACCAATGTGAATTAAAATCTTATAGAATTTATTTCATGAATTTCATTTTATTATCATATTATATAATTTTATTTTTGAAGTACTGTATGATATAATTATAATAGTGCATGTGTTGTTTTAACACATAGTCACCCTAAAACAACTATGTTTGATCTATTTAGGGATTATCCAAATACAAGTGACTAAATTGATCAACATGATGAATTCTTATTATTCATTTACAATACTACATACATAGTGGAGACAATCAACTCTATTCTCAATTCCTCTTTTTATCATATATGTTTTTAGACATATTTGATCTAGTTGACTCTATTAGCATTTTCTTTTTCAGCCCACAGGTTTTGTGAACTCTATTGAGCTGATTGACTATATTTGTAGAATATTTAAATTAGAACATAATAATAATAACATAAAATTTTGAAAACTAATTATCTTCAAAACCACCAAGATTCATTATTACCTTCTTTTCATTTTTGTTTTTCATTTCCATTACTATTTTTCACAAGTTTGTAGTATATAAAACTACAACCCTAGAGTGAACTAAGTCAAATATCTTGACACAGTTCTATAGCATGTCTTCTATCTAGAAGACATAAATGACATGTTCAATTATCTTCTTCTATAACTTAATTTTATAGAGTAATAGTGACCCTATCAACTATGTTATACATTATTTACATATGACATTACCTAAATTGACTATGTACTCTTTATAGTCAAAAGAATTAACATATTTTTTGATAAAAATTAGTTTACATTTTATTTTAGTTACTTACATGCTTAGATTAAAAAACATATATTAATATGTGGTTTTTCAATTTAATAATTTAGTCACCCTATTTTTCCCTTTTACAAATCACTTTACACAAAAAAAAATTAAACATTTTCTTCCCAAGGCTTGCCTACTTGGATTTCATGTATAAACACGTGTTTGATGGTATATATTGGCAAATCAACCAACACCCTTATCACTATAAGATTATGAAGTGAGGGGTTACACCCCAATATTAGGTGAAAACCATCACTAATATAGATCCCTTTTAGCCTAAGATACCTAAAACAATCTATAGATTGAATTTTAGTTCCTTCTTACAACCAACTTCCCATCACATGAATTTAAAAATTTATTATAACTTAACAACATTTAGGAATGTCCAAGTAGTTATAATTTCCATTAAATTTTTTGATTTATCTTTTATCATTGTATTTTATATTTCAAAACTTGAATTATCTAGCATTAGTGCAAGGTTTGTGTTGTGTGTGCCAATTGGATCAATCACATTGCTCTAATTTCTTGTTTGCTTATTTTCATTTGCTTAGATATTATTTTTCACATTGTTTTAATCTATTTTAATAAAAATTTTATCCCTATAGACATAGTATATTATAGACTATTCAAATTATATCTATTTAATATATAGTCAACCTATTCAACTATGTATCTTCTCATCCTTTTATCTTCATATCTTGCAATATAGATTTGATTTGTTTGGTTATGTCCTCTTTTTCATTTTATTCTACTTCTTCATTTGTAGTACATAGTTAACTCATATGACTATGTATCCTTAAAGCCTATATCAATTTTATATTTTGTAGAAAATAGTCAAATAGTTTGACTATGTCTTTTACATCCTATTCTATGAAGCCTTTTCATATAATGTATCAACCCAGTCGACTCTGTACCTATTGGTGAATTCTATCCTATGTGTAGTTGACCCTATCCATATTTTCCATCCTTGCTTCTTGATCTCAAATTATTTCTTCAAGCATCATGAAATCCCATATTAGAATCATTTTAGACAAGTTAAATCCATTTAGACACCAAATAGGATATTTTTATCCTACCTTCACTACCTAAGAGTACCTTTACTCTTGTAACACCTCTTCTTCTCCCTCATATTTCAATTATAACATGGTTAAAATCACTCTAACAGATGATATTGGTGGATCATATTAATTTCATAATTATCAATATAATTCCTACCTTCAAACATCTTACCATACTATTGGGGAAATTGATAAAAGCCTAAAAAATAAACCCATAGGAAATAAACCACCTAGAAACCCTCTCCCTAATACCATTTTGGGTAATCCTCCTACCAACACCAAACCACCAACTGATATAACTCAAATTCTTGCATAAATAATGCAACAACTTAAAATCATGAAAACATATAACACCTATTAAATGATTCAAATAAAACATCATTTCATAAACATGGATAATCATTCCCCTATTCTTCTTCCCTAAAATAATCAAAATTCTATCCCTCCACCTCTTAAAGATGTTGTGGGAAACGTTATTCCCTAGACTATCATGCAAAATAAGATTCTTCAACACATTAAAAATTAGATTTTATCCATATTTTAGCACTAATTTTCACCCTTGGAGAGGGTTCTTCAAGATCTCTCCAACTAAGATACAAAATGGGAACAACCCCAGACTATGGGTATCTTATTGTACGATTGAACCTTTTGGTTATGGGCAAGCTCCCTAGGTGTATCATTTAATCTCTTAGTAAGATGATTATATGACTTAAGAAGGAGTTTATAAGGGGGAATTAATAAATAATAACATAAATAAAGGCTATACACCATATAATTATATTCCAGCTACATTAAAACACACAAAACTAAACCCAAAATATCTACCACTCACACAACCCTAACATAATATGGGTTTGCATAAGTAATTCTTCAAAAAGATTGTCAAAATGGAATAGAATTGAAGGAATGAAATAATTCACACCATACATCAAAATTATGACTAATAAACATGACTCAGTACCTACAAAATCAAAGCTATCATATATAAAGGTGAAGGGAGAGGAAAAAAATCAATGGGAGAACTCCCATCACATGATCCTCATCAACTAAACCATAGTACACACAAAGATGCAAGAATAATAGAAGGTAATAAATATTATTGAATTAAATAGGCTATCTCAATACAAAAAATTTTAGAGTTTCCCCTTTCCAAATCATGAAACTTATTTTATAAATGGAGGAAAGAAGGGAGATATATGAAGAAGAGGAAGAGATGAGAAAAAAAGATTTTTGAAAGATGACATCATGTCTCAAAATATCTAAGAAAAATATCCAAACACTCCAAATATATATAATCATTATTAAATATTCCAACTTTCTCTCCCAACCTCCAAACTCTCTCACTTGGACTATTATGCCCCACATGACCATTAACATCTTGTAAAAGCCACCCTTGACCACTAGTGGTTAGTGAAGATAAAATATTTCAATTGGGAGATCATAAAGTGAAATGATTATAATTTAACTTTGAAAAAACCTTTTTCCTCCTTTGGACACCATTATACCTACAAACATTTCCTTTAACTTGCACTCCACCATTAGAGACCACTTGAGAGCCTAGGCCACCATGAGAGTCTTCACCCTTATGTTTGCCAATGCCCCTAGAATATTGATTATGACTTATAAGGTGTTTTAAAAACCATGTGATGATTTTTTGACAATTTATGGTCTTAAAACATACTTGGTTCTTCATGAATCCATTAATGGAGGTCAACTATGTTGAAAACCTTCAAAACTTGCGATTTTAGCCATTTTGGGCCTCATGATAGCCCACACATGTCAAATTTATTTTTAAAATGGGTAAAAATGGTTATTAAAGGATTTTTTAATGTTTTAAGATGTTATAGGACCATTTTAGGTCAATTTAAGAGGTTTAAAGAGGGTTTGGGCAAAACTGGTCTTTTGAGAGGGCCAGGCAAACTAAAACCTATAATTAGCTTTGATGATGGTTTTTGAATTTTGAGGTAAAAATAGGGGAAATTATATAATTTTATGGAGTAAAATAATGACTAAAAATATCCTCAAATTTTTATGTCATTAATATTTACCATGTGTGATAAATGTTAAAAATAATTTGGCTTCTCAGGTGGCAAAAAGGCAATTTGAAGGTTGGAGCGTGGGCAAACTTCTTAATGATTGTTAATAAAAATAGGGATATTAATGGCTGGATAAATTAATATAATTGGAATATAAAAACCCAAATAAACCTTCCTTACCACATTTTCCTCCCATGTAACCTCTATGACACATGTCAAGCAAGTGAAACGTGACCTTCAAACTCCAAGACTACACTTTGGCTAGAGAGTGAAAAAGAGGCCAAAACTAAAATTAGACCTAAAATTTAATTGAATAGATAACTAGATGATTTTAAAATTTAATTAATGTTATAAATATATTAAAAATGAATTTTCACACCTAAAAAATATCAAAACTTGATTAGTCACTTGTTAATCCATCACTAGCCTTCTCAAGGCATGCATTGGCTTTGGGGTCTCTCTACATGTTTGAGGTCTTCCATGGAATTTTTTAATAAAAAATAATATTTTGGTGAGTTATAACTTCCATAAATAGTAATTTTATCCTCTAATACCCTTAGGAGATCCCTAAAATAGATTGAGAAGCTCCGTCACCTTCTAGGCCTAATAGGTTTAGGTGTGTCTTTATGCTAAATTGGGATAAACTAAGCCTCTATTAGCCTAATAAACATGATTAAATAATTATAATGGATATTATTGATAATTATTAACACATTTAATCCCATAAATATCCCATTTTACCCTTATAACCTTCACTTTTAGTCTTGGTTTTGAGCACAAACTCCATTAATGGAGATATGAGAACTCAATTTTTATCTTTGATAACCCTCTACAAATATTGGACCATCCCATGGAAATTTTGAGATATATTAAATATTTTAATTTGTATAAACATTTTTACAAATGTATCATGCACTCAAAATCCCCATTTCTTTCTTGAAGCTCCATACTAGCTCTCCCATGCTTGCAAGAAACAAGAAAATTAGGAAGTGAGAAAAGGTCATATCATAGAGATATAAGAGGTTTAAATACCTAATTATTTTTTAATCTTAGCCTCTGAGACCCTTAGGAGTTCCTTGAAATAGCTTGAGAAGGTCTACCACCTTCTAGGCCTAATAGGTCTAGGTGTGTCTTTATGCTAAATTCAGCTAAACTGAGCCTCTATTGGCCTGATCAATGTTCTAACATCATGATAATGGTATTAGGGATAATATTTATCACCATTAATCCCATAAATTTCTCATTTTACCCATACGAACTTCACTTTAATACTTGGTTTCGAGCACATACTCTATTAATGGAGATATAAGAACTCAATTTTTCTCTTTGATAACCCTCCTCTATCAATCTTGGACCATACCATGGATATTGTGAGATATATTAAATAATTTATGGAATAAAAACATGTTTATAAAATCATAATGTACTCAAAACATCCATTTTCTTCTTGAAGCTACATACTAGCTCTCTCATGCTTATGAGAAACAAGAAAACTAAGAAGTGAGAAAAGGTCATATCTTGAGATATACAGGGTCTGAAGACCTAATTTTTTTAATTTTGACATGTAATAACTCCTATAACTTTTCCAATTATTTTTTTCATAACTAAATCAAAACAAACCTCTGAAATTAGCAATTAAGGCTTGACACACACCCTAGCTCCATGTTCTCCTCAACAGATAAACATAGGACTATGTAAAAATAGTGGATACTTACACTCTTATTTTGTAAAAAAAATATTATATATAGGTATATAAATATTTTATTAAAATATTTAACAAATTTCATAACTTTATTTTACCTATATATTCCCCAAAACTCATTTTTCCATTCCTGAACACACTCATAAATTGTGAATTGTGAGACATAGGGAGAAAGAAAAAGGTGTATCTTGAGATTTATGAGGTATAAAAACCTAATTAATTTATTTTTACCTTTAATAACCACTATAAATTCTATAATAATTATATTTTATTATTCAACCTTTTAAGTGCCTCAAAAATGCCTTTAACAACTGTCTACATTTGCATGCCAAAACCCTGAATTTGGCCAACTTGTACTTTTCCACATTTTGACTCTAAAATTTGATTAATTAAGATTTATAAAGTTAAAATATTCCCCATAATATATCACAACACATTTATTTTTTATCAAAAATATAAAAAATGCGAAAGTTCTCTTAAAACCAAACTTTTAGGGTTTAAGAAGTGTTTAAAACTAATTCTGGCTTTAATGATGGTTATTGAGTTCTAGAAATAACATAAGGAAAATGATAGAGGTTTATGGAGATAACCCATTCCTATAAATATAATATATATATTATTTACTAAATATCAAGGAAATTACTTATGTCACCCCCTCACTTATGGCACTCTAGGCCTCTCTTCATTCTCTAGGCTTAAAAAATTTAAAAATTGGATTTTTAACCTTTACATATATGAAAAAAATTGGGAAACATTTTATTAACATTGGTTAAGATAATATAATTTATAATTACAAATTTTAAACATTCAAACATTATTCTCATATGCAAACCTTCAAGTAGCTTTGGTGTTAAGCTTGAGAAAATGCATGGTTTAGGGGGTCGAAACACAAAATTTATTCCTTGAGGGATTAGTGGAGTATATAATGTCATTATATTAATAATTATTCACCATAAACATATATATTTATCTACATATTGGTTTCCATTTGACTTAACATAGATGTTTTTCCTTGCACCTTAGTCTTCTAGGCCTCTAGGCTTGCCAATGAGTGTTCTTACATCCTAACTCCAACTTGATGATCTCATTTTGATGGTTTAGGAAGGTATATGATTTAAGAGTAAATATTTTAAGTTATGTGTGTTTAAATTTGTTATAATGAGGTAAAAAATGGTCAATAATCCCCTTTTATTATCTCTATTGATATTGCTAATATATCTCCAACTATTAAATATGATGGGACTAAAGACCCTGCATCTTTTCTTAAGGAATTCAATAATATAATAAAAAGTGGATCCAAACTAATACCTTCACCAAAAATAAAATTTTAGTTAAAAAATTTACTAGTGATGTATTTATAATGGTATAAGAAACATCCCCAACATTATATATGGCAACTTGAGGATTTAGCAAATCCTTTAGTTAAATAATTTCAACACAATGATCTTCTTTAAAATTGACTTAGTAATTCAATAATTGATAAAAAAAATAATATAATACTAAATCATCTCATGATTTTATCAAATGATGGAAATATTTGGATCAAAAGTCCAATCAAAACATGATTGATGACAACTTGTTTAAAATTTTCATAATAGCCTTAACACCTTCACTCTAATACAAGGTTTGAAATTTTTCTCCATAAAATTTAAATGATGTTCTTAACCAAGATAAACATCAATACTTCCTAATCAAACAATTTGAACCTAACTCTAAAATCATTCAAATATTGTGATAATTAGAAATCTTCCTCAATCTAAACTAAGAGTAGCCAAAGTGGAAAATCCCCAATCCTCCCATACACAATTAACTATGCAACAAATTAAAAAACTTTTAGTGAATTCTAAACCATTCACGTATCCTAATAACCCCCCAAAATTGTATTATTCTATTTTTTTTTTTTTTTTTCATGCTGATATAGGTCATTTTTATGAAACATGTTGAGGGCTTACAAAAAAAATTGTTTCTTTTATGGTAGGAGATTCATTCAATCATGATGCCATGATAAAATTTATCATCAATATTATGTTAATTATTTTCAAAAGAAGCAAGCTTCCAAATATTCTTCCTCTAATAATCCAAAAACCTTCTCTACATCTAAGCCTCAATAATAAAAAAAGGATATTTGTGTGAATAATGTTGATTATGATCAATACTATAACAATCACTAATATGTGAATGAAGATAAGGTTAATTATCAATGAAAACTAGCCCACAAAGATCATATTCCCAAACCAAAGAAACCATAGTTAAAAGAGCAACTTATCAAATATATTACTACCACTAACTTACCTTCATAAACCAATGAGGAACCAATTCCTCAATTTGTTCCTCTTATACAAATAGTTGGATCTTATTATAATAACTCAACTCTATGTCTTTTAAAATTAATCTCATGGAGTTAGTGTGCACATCTCCCCATCTTCATAAATTCCTCATAAAACAATTCCAATAAATTTAAGAACCATATTACTTAGAAGAATAAAAACATTATCATGATCCTCAAAAAAACAAAGATCATACCTAAAAAACTATTTTACCTTATTTAAAGCCTTCCATAGAGTCCTTGAAGAAGAAATGATCAATGATGAAATTTTATTTCAAGATGATGATCCACCTCTCTTTATCAAAATAGCCATTAATACCACCTTAATTCACAAAGTATTTGTATAAAAAGGTGTTGGATAAAAAATAATTGAGAGGGGATGAATCAGTCTTCAAAAACTTTATTAACAATATCACTTAAGTAATCATGAAACATTCAAATAAGCAAAAAGATTTTGTAAGCATAAACACCTATCCACATAAGCATGAAACACAAGAACACATCACATATGTGGGAAACCCTCAAGGGGAATAAAACACACTAATATATCTTAATAATTATCATAAAAATTAATCAAATTTTCTTTGAGTCCATTTAGGTCTATAATATCTTAATTAGGCCTTATTTCATCTTTAGGTCACATGGAGGCTTAATTCCATTAGGTCTACTTTAGGACATGTTAAACTTTACCTTCCTTATAAAACATTAAAACACATAAAATAATATTAAAATATCATATTCCACTCAAATATACCAATTATAAGCTCATATAGGCTTCATAACACTTTTTAGAGCCAAACACCACTTGAAGCATGTCATTAGTACTATTCATAACTAGCCTTATGCAAACCCATAAAGTTTGTCTTAAATTGATAAAGGTAAAAAACTAATTATATTAAAAAATATATGGAAAAAACTCACAAATTTATAAACCTAATGACCGTAGGGTCATCAAAAAATTCATTAGATACTTCAACTCAAGGCATATAGTCTCAAACTCTTCTCTACAAAATGCTCACTCTGAACTGGCAACTGGCCTCAAAACATAATCATAGAATATTGAAATTATCAAACCTAAAATGACACACTCAAGGAATTAAAATTAATTAAAATTATCCTATAAAATAATTATAACAACCTCCAATAAAAATATCATGATCTTTATTGGCAATCATTGGTCTTGTGTACCAATTTATTGACCTTCTCTCTCATAGACCTCACTCAGCTAGACAAGCCATTTTGGCTTCAAGATATCAACCACTTTCACTAAACTAAAATATTACAAAAATAATATATAGGACATAAAATTAATAAATATAAACACCATGTACATTGGATACATCAATTCAGATCATAGGACCTCAAACTCATTACTACAACTTGCTTACCCATTATTACTAGTTTACCTTAAAGCATAATCATGGTGACAATGACCTTAAATCACCTATATGACCATTTTTATAGAATCCTAATGCATATGGATGATTTTATGAGATAATAATACCATTAATAGATAGATATATAATATGTTTAAATTCACTTTCTTGGTCTTACAAACTAATTTCATAATCTTTTACCTCACTATATCATCTGAACCAGATAGATTAACTTATGAGAAACCTTTTCATCATATCCACTAAAATAAAAAAAATTATATAAAGAATTAAATGTATTAAAATTATTGAAAAATTTATCCATGAACATGGATTCATCCCTATTCCATGATAACACATCCCTAATCATCTTCTCATTTCTACCTAGGTTTCTCACTATTTCCATCAATAGGCTTATTAGCAACTGGTCAACTTGGATGACCAATTTAGCATAATTTAGGGATAAAAATTGTATATAAACCACCATGTAAATAAAATAAAAGTCTCAAATTTTTTCTTCCATCCATTAATAAACTTTTACTTGGTCAACTTTGACTACTACAAAAAATATTTGAGAAACAAGGCCTTTCTGGTAGGGTCCACTCACTCACCTAAAGACTCAATCACACATAGAGATGCCTGGGATATTTAATTACAACCTAAAATAAATATAATATACATAATAATACATTTTGATCATTTTATAACAACTTATTTCATATCTCATCACTGTTAGGGTTTTTTAAGGGTTTAAACCATCTTTCACTATTAACAATCCTTCATAAAGCTTAGTCTCTCATTATAAAAAAATGCCTAGAAATTTGAGATAGGACCATTACCCATATACAATGAATATATTATGTTAAAATTTAGAGTTTACACATTCTAATGAACACCTAGAAGTCTTTCTCAGACTGAGAACCCTTCATTTTGTACACTTAAGAGACCTTAAAATCATTTTTCATGCCTTTTCTTACAAACCATGACCTAAAATTTTTGTAAACATGTTTTAAAAATCATATCATACCTCTATAAATGAAAACATACTCACACTTTCCTTTTAAACTTATCTTGATTCCCCATATAGCCATATTTTATGTCTTTGTTTGCTTAAAACTTGACTTACAAACCACATTAGGCCTTGAGACTGATATTCAAGCCTATTTTCATTTGATCTCCACCAAAATTATATGATCACACAATATTTCACATTCTCAAACAATTTAAAACATCCTTCATGTTCCTTAACAATATATTTTGATGCCTTATTAGGCCAAGCAAGGTCTAGAAGAGGTTTAGTTGCATACTAAGTCTATAGGTCCTACCCCTATAGGCTCACCTTGAAAATCTTCTATGTCCTCCAATGCCTCATATGAATTATCAATAAAACTTATATAGCCTCTTATGCCTCTGTGAACCCATCTAACTAGGTCACCATGCTTATACCTTCTCACAAGGTCTATTCATACTATTACAAATGCCATGTCAAGACTTCTCAAGTACTTGAGACTTGACAACTAACTTTGAAACACTTATGAAAGTATATATACATGACTCACATATATTACATGATTATCAAATAATTTAATACTTATTTTCATACCTATTCATTCTCATCATGCACATTCTCATGATATGACTATGCTTGCTATGACTAGGCTTCTCAAGACACCTTATACTCAGAGACTAGTACTCAACTTGATTACCTCAATGATCATATAAATAAAGAACATTAATCAAACAATAATATCACATAACTAAAATAACATTGAAAATAACCAATAAACTAATCATTAGGTTGCCTTCAAATTCTCTCTTTGACATGCACATTGACATCAATGACATCAAATGACATCAATATTGACATCAATGACAACACTTCTCAATAAAAGGGTCAATAATAAATGTAACATCTCTTTGTCTCATTTAAAAACTTATATATAAAAAATATCATCTAAATAAAACATGCTTAACATGTCATGGATTAGATAAGACCAATCAAAATTCACTTGGTTGTATTTGGCTCTCTCTTACTATTTGACACAAAACTATATGTACTAATATTATGGTCCTTAAATTACCATTATCATATAATATAATCATAGGATGCCCATGAAATCATCACATGAATATTTAATCTTCCAAAATATAATGTATTAATTATATTCATGACAAAATGGCATACATATGAGCTTGATCCTAACCCATGGAGTATTCATATTTCCAATCCTAAATCTCAATATCAAATTCCCACTATTCCAAAAATTAATAGTGCACCATTACCTAAATTTTTCCATATGAATCCAAAATTACAAGTAACTCCTTTTGATTCTAATGATGATGATCCAAATGATTTGAAAAACACATGAAATACTACCAAGATACTTCCTTACATTTTAGAGTGGCTTCCTCCTTCCTTGTTACCTCATGATTGTACCATCCCTCTTATCAATGAGGTCATAAATTTACCTCCTCCATGTAATAGACATTAATCATATTATATAGAATATGTTTTCAATTTTAATGATTATGGAGTGGAACAATTATTTCAAGACCCTTTAACCATGTCACTATGTAAATTTAGTGATCTAGGAATATAACCTTATGAAGTTCCTTTATAGACAAAAACATGTACTATCTATCCCACCTATGATGATAATTACACCATGTCCCAATATAAATCAATATAATTTAATGTTAAACACTATAAAAAAACCTTAACTAAAATAAATGGTTTTAACCATTATGTCATACTATTTCTATAGATATTGAGTTGAAACTTGAAGGCCATGGAACTCTAGTTAATTATCCACTTATTGATACTCCTTGGGTGTTTGAATAAATATTACCTCTCACACCTTTAAAAATTATATAACGTTATATAAATCCTATCACAATGCTTATTCTACCATATCTTCTACCCGTTAATCATTCCAAAGATACACCTATTTTCTAACCAAATGAATCTAGTCAACATTTATCCATAATTCCACCTATTCTTATGATATATTATGTACCTATTGGTATTATATATTAATGTATATGGGTTTATGGATATGTTGACATGTGGAATGCATCCTCTTTAGTTGGTTATATGGGTCCAATATATTATGATAATTGAGTAACTTGTAGAATTAGTGCATTGGGTAATGTTTAACCTATATTGAGATTAGGAGGTTACCCATCCATTTTTAGTTAGATAAATTGATATATAAAGGATATGATTATAATTTTAAAGGAATCAAGTAATCATTGAGTCTTCTATTTTAGGATTATATTGGAAGTTGTCCCATTGAAGAGACATTGTAGAGTTATTCCTTCCTAAAGGACAATTGTATGGTGTTGCCCCACCTTAATGGTGATTATTATATTTATGAATATATTTAATATTTGAGAATATTGGCCTACAAATATCTATTGTGTTTGTTGATCTATATTATATTCTATATATTTTCCAATTATTATAAGTATGGATCATAAAAATTGGTCTTATATCTTTGATTTGTGAAATTTGTGTGTGGTGAAACCCTAGTTTTATGGAATCATCGATATCTTTCAATTTCCTATGAATTTTACAAAATTTTTTTACCAAATATGAATAATATTTTAATAAAGTCTTAGTTAAAAAATTGAGCCCTTCTAATCATTTTTGAGGGAGTTGATTATATTTTAGGTTTTGTACTTATTTCATCATATCTTCCAAAATATAAGTAATTTTTTTTGTGAATTTTTACTAATTTTGTATCATAATATAGTAAAGTGATAAAAAAAATCAGATTTGGTTGAAATTTTTGGTGTGAGTTATTATAATTTTACATTTTTCCATATATTCACTATATAAGTCTAAATTTGTGGATTTTTTTCACAATTTTTTTTAAAAAGTTCCAATATGATAATGGGAATATACATTAAAAATTTGGGACTATTTTTATAATATTTTAATGAGTTATTTACATTTTAGGGTTTTCAATAACCCTAGTTTTTTTGTGGATCATGAAATTGTAAGTATTTTCAGGTGAGGATGATATTTATTCTAGAGAATGGTGGATAATTTTTAAGGATAATAATACTTAAATAATTGTTTTCAAACATACTTGTCTCTTTCTTTATCTAGGACTACACAACATTGGTTTAAATAGTTTAGCTTCACACAAAGGTATTCTTCATAGGAAGAAATGGAAAAGGTCTTCCTAGATCAATGGGATATAAAATAAAAAGAGGATGAAGAAGAGGAATAAAATAATGATGGTAATAAATAAGATAATGGAGATGAATAAGAAGAAAAATTAGTGGAATAAAATAATGACAATGAGGAAAAAAATGTAAGTGATTATGAAGAAGAACAAATTGAGCATAAGGATAATGAGAAGAATACAGATGGTGTAGAAGGAGATGTAGAGGATATAAAATAAGAATAAGAAGAATTGGATGATAAGGGTCCTAATAGTTTGGCTAAAAATAAATGAGTCAATTTTACAATTTCATGAATGCATTCAAAAGAAGAATGTTGTTGTGTCCATAAACCCTATCAATAAGTATAACTTCATCAACATAAATGTGGCCAAGAATATACATGCTAAAGTAAATAATATCAAGGAGGTTCAAGTATATGGTAAGAATATTATAGTGTTATAATAATTGAAGCTCATTATGGACAAATATATTTTGCATTCATATTTGTATGCTTTGGATATGGATGATGTGGATATGTTTTTTAGATATCCATGGTTAGATACTCTGGGAACAATCAATATTAATGTTTATAATAAGTTCATGAAGTTTTAGTATAAGAAAAATAAGGTCACTTTACAAGATATAATAGTTGGAAAGGTATAAATAATATTAAAGGTAGATCATGAATATGAGATTAAAGTAGGTGAAGAAGAGCATGCAAAAGATTTAGATGAAGACACAGATGAATAAACAATACAAGAAAATAAAAACACTTCATCTATTCAAGAGATAAAATAAACACCAAATAAAAATGTAGAAGAGGTAGAATAAAAGGTTGATAATGTCAAAGTATCAAAAAAATTTAGGTATAGAGACACCCACATCATCATGAGAAGAAAAAATCATGGAACCATGTGAGGGAATGACATAATAACATGCACTTTGGCTATATAGGAAATCAAAGTTCTAATATCTATAGCTATACATGGAAGCCAAAGAAGGAATACTATGGTCAGGTATGGAATCAACTTAACAAAGTGACCTATAGATCATGGCATTAGTGGTTAAATAAATATGATTATGCATGGAATAATAAATACTATTGTCATGAATGGAATCAAAATAGTGCAACATAATATGGTACATGGAACCAAAGGAGGAATAATTATTCATGGACACCAAGGTGATATAGTTAGGATCACATATGGGTGGTTGGATGAGCAAGATTGGAGAAAAGTGTGCAATGATTTGATGCACACTAATTATCTGGTTTCTTACTATGTTTTAATAATGAAACATGTTAAGGAAGCAAGGAATTTTATATTCTTATGGATATGATATATTAATGTATAAGGGTTGATGGAGATTCCAACATATGGCACACATCACCCTTAGTTAGTTATATGGGTCTAATATATTAAGATAATTGAGTGAGTTGTGGAATTAGTGCATTGGGTAATGGTCAACTTACATTGGAATCAGGAGGTCACGCATCCATTTTTAATTAATCATAGGTATATATAAAGGAGATTATTATCATTGTAAAGGAATCAAGTAAGCATTGAGTCTTTTATTATATGAGGATATTGGATGTTATCCCCTTGAAGAGACATTATGAATTTAATCCTTCCTAAACGAGTATTATATGGTGTTAGACTATGTGAAGGGTGTTTATTATATTTCTAAATATATTGAATATTTAGGCATATTGGCCTACCAATATTTATTATGTTTGTTTATCTACATTCTATTCTACATATTTTCTAATTATTATAAGTGAGGATCATAACAAGATCAATCTTGATGCCAAGACCATAAATGTATGCTAGATACATTAAAAATATGATCATGATGGTAAAAAAATACTGATCTTAAATTAGGTGTGTAATATTATATACTTCTACCTACATTACCTAGTGATAAATCCATCCTTAAATCAATCCATGCCTAAGAACCTCAACTTCTTTACTAACATCACAAACCTGGGAATTTGAAGTGAAAGGCCACTTTTTTAAAAAACTTAATTACTAGCATTAATGCCAAAACCAATCCCATTTATTTTATTCCCAATGAAACATATCATTTTCAAGATGAAAATTCTATGCTTATCAAGGAAACCATGATAATAGAATATATCACACCCATATTTCCTCAACCTATAACAGTTTATAGAGAACTCATGCCAACTGATAATGATAAATTTTATCTATTCTTTGAAAAATATCATGATAATTTTTTATGGTCATATGAGGGCATGCTTAGAATTTATCCTAGTATTATGGTGCACAACATAGTCACATACCCTGACACCAAACCTGTTCAGTAAAAAAACAAAAATTTCCACTTGAAGTTTCTACCTTATGTCATAAATAAATTATCAAAATATTAGATTCCAAGTTTATTAAACCTATGGACTATTCGAAATGAGTTTTAACTTATTCCCATTAAAAAAATTTACCATGGTTATTCACATCTACAAAGACTTCCACAATCTTAATCACTTGTCCCAAATATAACTTTCCATCATATTTGATAGATTCCAATATAGATTTCACTTATGGATATAGAATGTTGTCCCTAATGGATGGTTTTTATAGCTATAATAAAATTCATATTTCACCTAAAGATCAACACAAGACATGTTCACTATCGAATAGGGCACCTATTGCTATGTTAAAATGCCCTTCAACATAAAAACACTAGAGCTACCTATAAATGGGATATGACCCACATTTTTCATTAACTTATCCATAATATTTTAGAAACCTATGTGGATGATCTCATTTATAAATCCAAAAAATTTAAAACCCATATATCTAATTTTTCCATCATTTTTGATAGACTCATCAAGTATAAAGTTAGACTCAACCCATACAAATGTGTTTTTGAAATTATATATGGTAAATTGCTAGGGATTTCAGTCTCTCTTCATAGTATTTATGTCTATATTACTAAAATAAATGATATAGTCAACATGCCTATTCCTCATTCCATTAAAAACACTCTTACTTATCTTGAAAATCTTGGGGCAATATAATTATTTGTCCCCAAAATGGCTTGTCATATATATTCTATCAATTCCCTTCTTAAGAAAGGTAATGCTTTAGAATGGACCAATCCTTTTCAAAAGGCATTTGACAACATGAAATAATCATTTCTCCATTTGCTTACCCTTCATCCACATTCAATTGATCATCCTTTAATTTTGTATACTTCTTCTACACTGATATTAGTTAGGGCAATGCTTTCCCAACAAGATGATACTAGAGGATAATATGTTATTTACTATATTAATAGGGGCCTTATTCATTATAAAAAATGTTATACCAAAGTATAATGTGATTACCTTGCTATATATTTTACAGTTAAAAATCTTTATCACTACATGTTATATCAATCAACTTATGTCATAGTTCACTCCAACCCACTTCATCACTTTTTCTCCAAAGCCTTTCTACCTAGAGATAAAATTTTCAAGTGGATGGTTATTTTAATGGAGTTTAAACTTTGCATCATAACACAATTATCTATCAAAGGTAAAATAATCACTGACCAGATAGCATTGACACCCATTCCCACTACCAATCATCTCCAAAATAGTCTCCCAATGATAACATTCTCTATATTTAAGGTCTCAATTAGGCTATCTATATTAAGGGTTAATTTCATAACTTCACTAGTGATTTAGAAGCAAGTAATCAAGAAGACACCTATGTCATTCTTGATACTACTAAATCCAAAGTATTTATCTAAGAACATCCTAATATCAATGTTAATTTTCATGAAGACACCTAAAAATGACACTTAGATGGTACCAAATGTCATCAAGGAGATGGGGTAGGTTGTATTCTAACTATTTTTCATGGAAAAATAATCTATTTGGAACTTTGGCTCACTATTGATGTCACTAAACACATAGAAGAATATGAAGAATTAATCTTATGCATAGAAGTGGCCCTTGAGTTACACATTTCATATTTGCATACTTTGCATGATTCCCAAATCATCTGTCATCAAGTTAATGATTATCAATGTAAAATTTAAAATATTATCACCTATCATCAAATTTATAATACCTTTTCCAAATAGTTTACCTCTTTTACCATCAAACCCATTCCAAGAGATCAAAAATCTATTTCCAACTCTCTTCCTTATTTCATCCACATCAAGTTCTTAGTGATTCCTAATTTATTATTTAAATAATAAATTTGATATCATCTATCCAATTGTAATATTCACTTATTTGTCATATTTTAGTTGTCACCATTTGATATATACCATGGTATAAATACATTATCAAATTCATTAAACATAAAACTTATCCTCTAGTCATAGAATCTCATGATAAGATTAGAATCCACAAAAAAAAATTTAAATGTGTCTTTCAATATAAAAACCTTTAATTTCATAATGTCAAAGGTACCCTACTTCATTCTTTAATGAAATAAGAGGCCATTCCTATCTTTTAATAAGCACATGGGGAAATTTATGATGGTCACTATAGTAGATGTGCTAAAACATGTAAATGCCTATGTATGGGATAAATTTGGCCTACTCTTGAGAAATATACTATCGATTTGTCTAAAAAGTGTAGGCCTTGTCAACTCCATAATTATCTAATCCATTCAGCACTAGCTAAGATAAAAAATTTGGAATCTCAATGGCCATTTTTCATGTGGAGATTTTATCTCATTAGTAAATTACCTAGGTCACAAGATGGGCATGTTTTTATCATCACAACTACTCAATATTTTACTAAATGGGTACAATCCATGCTTCTCATCAATGTCATAGGAACTAATATCTCCAAATTTATCATTAATAAAAATCATTTATCATTTTAGAGTTCTTGATACTATCATTTTTGATAATGGCATAAATTTAAAGAAGGATCTGAAGTATTTGTGTTCTAAATTTAAAATATCCCACAAAATTTCCACACCTTTTCATCCATAATGTAATAGCCAATCTAACGACACAAACAAACTTCTCAATAAAATTACTCAAAAAAATATCTATGAAACATACATAAATTGGCATCTTCATTTATATCCTACACTTTGGGCCTATCATAATATAATTTTCACTTTTACATGGGCAACAAATTGGAATAATTGTCATTTATGTCAAAGGAATTGTAATGGATATGAATAAAAATGTCAAATGGAATTGTTGCCATAAGTGAATGAAATTGTTTCTAGAATTTAATGGAATTATTGATGAAAGTGAATGGAAATGTTAACAAAAATGTCAAAAAAAATATCAATGGTCACATGTCTTGGTGAAGAGGTAACTCTTGGATGGGACATATCCTTTAAAGGTTATATAAGGGAGAAGAGATGTGGAAGTATTAAAAGCATCCAATTTGATTGAAGATCATATAAGTGTGAGAGATAAGGAAGAGAGGAAGAGTAGAAAAGGAAAAATAATGTCTCTCAAGAAAAGAAGGGTGAAGGGAAGATTTATTCTGATGAAGAATATCATTTGAGAATTATGAAAGAGAGGAGAGACAAAAATTTATAATAAAATTAGTGAGAGAGAAAGTGTAAGAGAAGCAAATCCATTATTTTATTGAAGAAGTAATCATGGATGGTGGAATTGATTTGGCTTGGCATTGGTGCCTCATATTCTAGGGGTTAGTTCTCTTGTGGGTTGGTGCTCATGAATTGGCCAGGTTGGTGCTTGTAAAATGGGATCAGTGTCTCTAGTGGGTGGGTGCTCAAAAATTGATTGATTTGGTTCTTGGTTTGGGGATTGGTGTCTCCAGTAGGTTGGTACCTATAAAAATTGTAAAATGGTTATATATATATATATATATATATATATATAATCAATATTTTTCCATGGTTTTCTTCCAAAAGGGTTTCCATGTAAACCATGTGTTCTCTTGTGTTATTAATTTATAGATATTGAATGTTTATGGATTTTTTGGTTGATTAAATTTGAAAATATTAAATTATTATGTTATACTAATTCACCCCCCCTTTTAGTATAAACATGTGCTTAACACAACACTATTCTCTCTAGTCTACAGTTCTGAGTCTATCTTACAATTATAAGTTAATCCTCAATCCTTACATATATATTTTCATGGTATCATTACTAATGAGGAATTATGTTAATCTCACATTAATTATCTTGATATTCTCAATGAACACCATTTAGCCATTCTATAAAAGGCTCGTATCACCAAACAACATAATTAAAAATTTAAAGTACACACTTTCAATATTAGTTATCTAGTCCTTAAATTAGACTATACCCATGATAAAGAAGGAAAATATTCCCAAAAATGTTGGGACCCTTATTTATTAAAATATATTATTTCCTAAAACTTGTAACCTCTAAACTAATGAAGGCCATGTTTTCAAAGAGCCCAATAACACATAGTTCTTGAAGAAACACTTTGCTTAGATATTTCCCTTCTTATAATATTTATATATGATATATTACTATAATTTTTTTAAATATTTATACATGGATCTCACGTTAGTCAACATTATTCTCTTTCCACAGACCTTATTTCCTTCTCTTGGTCATTTGGTTTCTTTTTCTCATGAGTTATATTGTAAAACCATGGATAAGACCTAATCTTCCTCATGAATTCCTTTTGATTTTATTGACTTGTTATTTTCCAATTATTTTTGCACCCTCTTAGGTTTCCATTTTATTATTTTTAGTGTAATACAATTGATAAGACCATGCCCTCCTCACAAATACCATTTATACCACTTTATTTTCATGTGCTTTTTTCACTCTTTTGATATTCTCTTTTGTGAGCTATAGTGTAAAACCATGGATAGGGCCATGACCTACTAACAAATACAATTTATTCCTTTATTTAAACCTCTTGGGTTTATAATTTATGAGTTAAAATATAATACCATGAATAGGACTAGGATATTCTCATAAAATCACCATTTTATTTCAACACACCTTTGCTAAACTAAGTGTTCCTTTTCTATAATGTTAAAAAATGGATGCAAGTTTATAATCACTTATTCTCATATTTAGTTTTTATTTATTTTGTATATAAAACTTACATGAAAAACTATGTTAGCATGCTTCCCTACACTTCTAACATTATTATGATAAGGAATCATACTTACCTATCATTGTATCCCTTTACACCTTGGTCACATTTTTTGTGATTTGAAGTAAATCAAATTATTTCATGTTTCATTCCCCTCAATTTCATTTCATTTCATTCCACTTTGGATAAAACAAGGTAAAAGTCAAGATAACACTTTCTTTTCACACTAATTAACAATATTCTTAGACACCATACTCTCTAAGTTCTCTTTCTTAGCAACCAAGTCCAAAGTTTTAATATGATAGTTATTCTTAGCACCCACGTTTTTTTCTCCAAATCTATATGGAGGAAAAAAATAGACATAAAAATTTAAAATCTAGATCATTTAAAAAAAAGGTAATGATAAAAAGGTAAAAAAAAAATTTAAAATTAAAAATCACACCAAAAGATATGATTTATAACACATCTCCTATCTCCAATCGAGGCTAAAAATCCACAATTGGCCTCAAGATAGAGCTGAGGTCCATTAGGGTATGGTAAGCTAATAGATTGGAATCACATAATTCAAAATAATCTATCAATACTATCTAATTTTTCAATTAATTACATAATCTTCATAATAGACCAACAACTCTGCAAGGGATCATGAGGAATAGGGAACACACTATGGGAAGGTAGGTCTATTTTAATTTTCATACATTTAGCCTTTATGGGGTTATTTTCATAATTCATTTGTTGACCCAATATCTATGTGGTTAGGATAAGTTATTTAGAGTCCTTAATGTTGACAGTCCTCTTATTTTGACAAACCTAATTTAAGTGTCTTAACATTGATAAAGAGTTTCTCTACCTTGATTTTTCCTTCATTTCCCCACCATCCATTTCATTTTCCACCTTAATAATAAAATATTGATTCTAAATATATTATCCCACTTCTATATTTCCTCTTCTCCACATCTTAAAACATGTTATCACTACTTTTTTTGGTTTTATCTACCCTTAAAACAAAATAGTATGCTTGAAATATGATGGATCACTTTCTTTACACCACTACTTTACATTATATAATTACTTTGAAAATTTTCCATTTTTGTACTTCCTTTTTTTGGAAAACTATGTCCATTTATATATTTATTACTTTTTCCATTTTAAATTGATATCAGATTGTTACTTCTCACTCACCAATTTTATTTTTCCTTTTATATACTTTTTTGTTGATGATTAAGTAAGGATTGTTACTACTCACTTATCAATGTTGGTTTACCACTACTTTACCATCTTTGTTCAACTAAGGATTTTAATACTTTAACATTGATGTTTTATTAACATTTTAACTTGTATTCTTAGTTTGACTTGGTTTGTTTGCCTTTCTTTCTTAAGGTTTACTTTTTTGATTTTTTCGTTTATTAAGTAGCCTTGGATTTTTAGTTACATGATTTACTCTAAATTTCAAGTTGGTCATTTTTTCCTAACTTAGAATTTTTTCACCTTAGATTACCAAATTTTCAAGTAAATCATGCCTAAACCATTTTAGTTATCTTGACTTTCTTACATTTATTTGTTTTTTCTCTTTAATTTTGTATCCTTGGGTTTGTCCAAAGTAGTCTTTACACCTTCCATGATCAAAACTACAAACACAACAAACAACCATGCAATGATAAAGGTAAGTCAAGGTATGAATAAATTAAGTTTATCTTTAGTTATTTCATTTCATTCATTCATTTTCAATTGTTTTATGCTTTAAAATGCTACAATTTATTCAACATCAACATTATGTGTTACTATGTTCTTTTCTCAAAGCACCATCCCCTATAACACCTGAGTGACACATGATGAGATTCAAGTGGGGAATATGTATACACATAATATTTTAAAACTTTATCAATTATTTATGCATATTCTCTTGAAATAACCTATCAAATATTAATCTCTCTAAGCGGACACCTTAAAGGATACATCAGGAAAGGGGTGGGCACACCATTGGTGATTTGCAAGATTTTTATCCCCTATACCACCACTTACTATCCAAATAACCTTTTCCTATATACTTACCTAAGATTTAACACCTCTATTAGACACTTATATAATTAATTCACCACCTTAATTATCCCCTACCTAAGCCTAAAACCTTTTTTGACATTTACTACACTATTGGTCTAGGTTGACCTTGTATTCTTGTTGATATCTTCACATTATGGGTATAGGTCACCCTTATCCAACCTAGAATGGGACATAACTTATTTTTATTAATTAAAAATATAGAGTAAAATTAGGCTTACCCTACCAGATACATATTTAGAAAGGTTTAGGGTTAGATTTAGCTATATATACACATTCATTTCACCATTTCTTATAGAGACAAAAGAGTTAATTATACATTTATGCTTCTTTACAATCTTCTCTTCGACCATTATACTTGAGGATTTATTACTTAGGGTTTATAATTGGATAATATTATTACCTTATGGAAAAGTCTTGGATGCTTAAGCCTTTCTTAGTGATCCTTATAAACCATAATAACCTATTACAAAGCACCTTTGTCTAGGGGAGAGATTGATTCTTGATGGATTTGTCTTCAAGGTAAGTAACTCTAGATTTACTCTTCTATTTCAGTAGATAAAAGCATCATAAGTAATTGATTTTGAATATATTACTCTCTCCATGCATTACGATTATATCTATACATAGCTTAATTATAATTATTCTATGCATGTTTACCTTTTACTTCTATTACTCCCACTTTTTTACACAAGCTTTGGTGATCACTAGATTAGATTTTATGTTACTTGTCATTTACTTAGTGAATATGAAAACATAAGACCTAGCTAGGGTTATTGCATAGTGTTATTTGACTAGAGGCTTTGGAACCCTCTTTAGTGATGTTATTGTGGTAATATATCCCTGGGTTAGGTCTAGTTGATCCATATTGGTCATGACCCCAAATATCTAATATATTAAAAAATATAAGTGTAAGTAGGATTTATCTTCTCTAAGATAGGATTGAATAATAGGTCATCTACATTTTCCTTTGTATACATCCCCTATATCTCTTTTATCTATTTGGAAAATCTATAAGGTCCCATTTAAAAGTGAAGCTTTTGGAGGTGGGATTTACCTCACACCCTTTGGGGGTTTTGGAAATAATGAAATGATAAAATATTTAGAGGTAACAAGAGCTCCACCATAATGATAACCCTTATAATAAAAAAATTGTTAATATAAAATCTAAAAACTTATAGTAACATTAATAAATTCACATGTATAGAGTAAGAATACCTAATTTTTTAGAATTGTTAATTAATTATTTCAGGATCCCTAAGCTTTTATCCTATAAATGAGATGAGAAGGTTTACTTTCTAGAAAGATCCCTCCTCAGGCTAGGTTAATAATTTTTTTTGATGATGCCTATAAAGGGAGACCCAGAAGAGTAGATGGAAGAAGTATTATGAGAGACCATAAGGGCAGTTTTTTATTTACTTATGTAGGATGCAAGGGGATTTAATTTATCCATTATGTTGAAGATTGTACAACCCTATGAGGGATTAAAATAGCCACAAAATTATGAGTGGAATGATTATAAATTGATGGAGATTCTATCAACATAATTCAATGCCTATTGAAGGAAAAATTAGCCAGTTGGAATTTCAACAATATGATTGAAGATGATTTAGATATCATCAACCCTCTTTAAGGCATTAAAATTCAACACATTTATAGAGAAAGAAATAAACTTGTAGATTAGTTTTCCAATTTGGGAGTTGAATCTAATAATTTTAGGATATGGTGATCAAGGGAGGAGATTATTAATGTCATCATCTATAGGATAAACTGGGAAGCTTATGTTTCAAACCATGAAGGATAACATGGAAGACTTTATCCATCACTCAAGTGGTAGAATGTTAGTCCTAATGTACTACTTGTTTTGTGTCAAGTTTGATATGATGATCCATAATAATAGTTTTTTGAAACATGAGACTAATAATGGGACTCTTAAATTGGTTTTTTGGAGTGACACACCTAGTAATATCTGTGAGTAAAAAAATATCATCATTTATAGGAGGAGGATTGAGGAGGTCATATGATAATCAATAAAAATTGAGTAAAAATGTGGGATGAAGACTACTTCATGATGATAGGATGTAGGTGATAGATTTAATTAATATTTGAGCATTTATACATTTTATTTGGTATTAATAATACCTGCATTCTTTTTTATTCCATAATTAGTATTAATTATAAAATAATTAGAAAGCTATCAAGATGGTAGGGGATATCTATAAAGTTGAACCCTCTTATACAGTAACCTTGGCTAGGGATTTAGAATTATGGGGAATTATAAATGAGGGGGATTAATTAATTTCATACAAAAAGTGGAGGGATATGCTCCCCATGTATCTAGGAAATTATTTTAAGGATAGAATGACAGGATTGTCAAGATTATTGATATATAATTTGAAGTCATAGAAGAGTTCATTGGGCATGTCATAGGTTTAAATATTAAGGGAATAAAATTTTAAAAATCCAATAAGGATACTAAGGATGAAATTGATAAGTTTATTTTCAAAGGGGATGTCTTGATTCCCTTTCAACATGATTATATTATAGATTCTATCCTACATCTGTTCAATAAAGTGGCCAAATAGGTCATGAAATTTGACACTCTTGATGGTAGGTTTAATGTCATGAAAATTTTCCACTTTGTTCTTTCTAAATATTATTAGACACCAGATTTAGGTTGGTATCCCCTATTGTATCCTTTTTATATGGATTTTTTTGTGTTGAAAACCAATAAATGGAAAGGCATATTCCCATTACACTAGGGAGTGATGTTACTTATTTGGAGATATGTAAAATTTGAAAATATGATGATGTCATAGACTCAATATCTAATAGAATTTGAGAATAAAAATATTAAAAATCCTCCCTTTTAGCTTAAAATATTTAATAAAGATTCTTCATATATTGAATAAGAGAGATCATAAGACAAAGAAGCCATAGTTGAGGGATATCACATAAGGAATGTCAAGGATAGATTGGTTGAGGTAATTATAGGCCTTAAGGTTTTTAAGACCCAATAAGTCAACCCCAATAGAATCAATAAAGATCAAACATTCAAAGAAGGAAAATTAGGGGAGCTTGGGGAAGTCAAGGTGTTGGATAAGTAGAATGAAAGCCACAAATCCATTTGGGAGGAAATTGATCTCCATAGAACTCTCATAGTATGGTCCAATAAATATCACCATTTTATTGAATAATCCATTAAGAAAGGAGATGGATTCAATTATTATGACTTTGGTCTTTAGGATGTGGATTCTCATGTTAAGATACTTGTAGATATGATTTCAAATATTGAAGATGAGAATTCAGATCTGAAATACAAAATCGAAGTCATGGTTGATTATAATAAGGCTAGGTCAACAATTTACTTACTAGTATGGATGTTTTTGTTCAAATTATCATAAAGAATTATGAAGAAAGGGCTAGATCAATAAAATCATTGAATCTAAACATGTAACTAAGATGAACACCATGAAATAGAGATTGAAGGATATTCTCAATAACTATAATTCTATCTTTAAAGGCCATGATTTTTAACCTATGTTTATTTGTTTATTTTTAAACTTTAGCTCATGTTTTCTTTGAAATGTTGATGTTTTGAGCTGGATGTGGATCCTGTGAATCAGAAATTGGAACAAGGATATTGTAATATTTTAAAGTGAGTAATAGAGTGAAGCCGTAGCCATTCGGCCCCTACCTACTATCGCAGGTTTCTTCCAGATCAAGCTGTGAAAAGTGTAGACAATGGAGGCGTCTACTGACGTAAAAATATTGGTATCAGAGCCAAACCAGAGCCAAACCAGAGCCAAACTCGAGTTACTGTAAGTTGTGAATCATTTTTCCTATTTCGTGGATCGATCTTTTGAGTTCTTTGCTTTGAAAATTTCTTTGGGAAAGATATTGCATCGAGTCATAGGCCGTTATTCAAATTGTCATAGGCCGCTTTTATCTCTGCATTCCTTTATTCCCTTACCAGAAATTTCTCGCTTACCAGAACCCAAATCTCCCCACAATGGAATTCGGTAAAGCACCATCCACATCTACCATATAAATCATGAATGAATTTGAGTTCGAAGGCATGTACGAACTCCCTCCATTTGTCCTAGATCAATTATCGGACTGCCCCGATATTGATATTATTGAAGAAAATCTTGAACAAGAAACCAGTTTGTTCAAACCTCCAGCTATTAAGGCTTCTTAGGTGTATAAAAAGTCTGAGTTAGTTAAATCTAAGTTTTTATATACTTCTACTTATTTATCCTTTGTTAAACCTAGAATCAAGTCTGTAGAATTAACCCTCTGTTACAAATCCAAGAAAACTTATCAAACAAATTTACTCTCCCTGTTACCTGAGCAAGAAATCAATTATATCAGGTCACATGAAGATGTCAAATTTGTTCATTTTGGTTTGATCAGAATACATATTAGACCCTTGATTCCCAGTAATATTAAACCTATTTTATATCTAGTTTTGTGTGATCGCCACCAAGTTAGATTTAAGCATTCATGTCAGTTATCTAGTCTTGGCCGCTTAAATGATGATACTATTTGTTTTGAGTTTTGTCCAAACCTTTCTATTGCAGTCCATGACAAAGGTTGTAAAGAAGTTAAGCATGGATCTTTAGACTATTGGGGTCTGTTCACTTCATTGTTTGGTCTAAATATGTTTAGTGAGTTTAAATATGCATCCATAAACATATCTGTTGTCTATAGCATGACCAACACAAACCACCCCAAAATCCTTGAAAACATGCCCTATGCAAGATGATTAAGTGGAACTGTACAATTGCAAAAAGGCCATATAGTGATGGTAGATCTGTAAATATTTTGCCCAGATCCTTGTCTGTAAATTCCCATTTACCTCCTACTCGACCATCTATGTCTTCTTCCCGTAGATCTATCAAAACCGGTCACATTTTGATCGAAGATAAAGAGGTAAATCAAGAAAATGATTTACCAGGCACTCTTATGAGTCTTCCAAGAGAAGATAGCATTGAGTTCTAAACAGAAGATACTACTACTCTATATAGAGGTGGAAGATGGCCACTGCAAAAAGGTGTCCATAAGCAACCAGTAGGAACTATGCAGTATTTTGCAGCTACATACGAGAATCCCTCTAATGAGTTTAAGCAGAGGAACTACACTGTGAGATTTAATTCTCATCTTATTGAAAATTTTGATGATCTGTGTAGAGATGTTTTATCCATTAAGGATACTGTAAATATTATAGAGAAAAAAGTGTCCTCCATTGACACTAAAATAGATTTGTTAGATGATAGTCTTAGTTGGCTATCAAAAGAAGACCAAAAGGCAGAATCGTCTTCCAAGCCTCTCTGTTCAGTCTCCTTTTGTCCCAATTTCAAAACTGTAAAAAGATCACCTAGTCATACCCTTATGCAAAGAACCCATATACATTTACAGCCTTGGTATTTGAATATAGATGACCTACTAAATCCCTTGAATGAAATCACTGCCTGGTGCAATACCATGCGTGTCCTTTCTATTCAGGCCCATCTTGACCAAGTTGGCAGCTCTTGCTTTGCAACAAAATTTTTATGGGGTGTCACTAGTTTGTGGTGGCAATCAATGACTGAGCCACAATAGTATGAGCATGTATATAATCAGCTAGATTCTTTAGCAGCATTGTTTTTATTATTGATTAATGAGTTTGCACCTCTAGTTGGTAATAGAGAACTGGAATCCAAGAAATGGTTACTGAAGATGGAGCTCTGCGATTTAAAGCAGTTTGACACCTTTGCCAAACAATTCTGGCAATGGGCTTATGAAAGTCGATGTTATGCTTTTATTGAGATTAAGTTAAAATTTTTGCATGTTATGCCTTATAATTTGATTGACAAAGTATTGTCTTATATTGACCTCAAAGGACTCAGGATCGAAGATCTAGCCCTTTCTGATGTCATGGATTTTGCCAAGCAGCAAATCATGACTTTAGTCTCTACGACTAAGTCTATACAAAAGCTCAGTAAGCATCAAGCATCTCAAATTGCTCCCATGTTCCCTGAAATAGCCCCATTCGGCTGTAGACCATTTGTACAGCCTCGTCACCAACAAAAGCAACACTGCAAGCATGTCTCCTTTCACCGCCGCTCTTTTCCTAAAAAGCATTCTTATGCTCCTCCTCATCGTTTCCTGAAGAAATGATGCACTGCAAGACCTCCTTCCAAGCAGCTGATTTGCTACATTTGTCGCAAACCCGGCCATATCACTCCTAATTGCTCCTATAAAAACCCTGTTGTTAATGCTATTTTTTCCTCCAACACAGCAGCGTGGTGGGATATTGTAGATGCAGATGAAGATCTCTATCTCCAAGAAGACATTTATGAACCAACACTTGAAGATCTTCAAGATGAAGCATCTGATGATGAAGAAGATGCGGTAGCCCTTAAATCACTTGCTAATGAGTTGGAAAAACCAATGAAAAACATGCAACGTGGTGCAAGACACTACAGACCAAGGGAACATGACTGGTCTATGCTTCCATATGAAGCACGAGGAGCCTGGTCACGAGATCACCATGAAGTGCCTGAGTGACCAAAAAAGCCAAGAGGAAGAGGATACTCTAGAGGAGAATCATCTAGAGGGAGACAACCCTTTATACCGAGACAACCACCCACATTGCACAGATCAGAACATCCTCCTATGCAATATCCAAGCTCTTTCAAGCCAAGCAACTCCTGGATAAAGAATAATTTCACCAGTAGAGAGTTGCCTAAAGAAATAAGAGAACTAATATGGGAATAGATCCTACCAGCTGAAGAACCAGTCTTAGCAGCAGACCCTCGGTGGGACGATGGCTATGAAGAGGATGAAGTCAGCAGTATGTTTTACTCCAACCAAGATTAATGTCCTGGTGAATGCAGTAATCTATAAGAAGAAGAAGCTGAACCAGAAGAAGAAGAAGTCTACCCTGAATCGACAATCATTCAGGATCCAAGAAAGCAGAAACTGGTATGTACCAGTATTCCTTCCTTAGAACTACCACATCCTGTCTATCTAAACCCAATGATCAATGGTAGATTTGCTCAATTCTTTACACTAGAAATAAATGGCAGACTAGTAGATGCACAAGTAGACACTGGTGCTTCTCTCTCATTTGCTAAACCACAACTCATCAATGATTGGAAGACACTTGATGAGAATCAAGTTTACAAGAGCATTGATGTTCAGGGGAATAGTTTTACCTATAGAAACTATAAACATCAATAGCCCTTTTGCATCCAAAATAAAATCTTCCACTATGATTTCTTTGCCTTAGAGAAGATGCCTATTGACATCCTCCTTGGAGGATCATTTATTGATAGATACACACCCTATGGTGCTACTACAAAAAGCATCATGTTCACCATAGAAAATGAAAGGCTTAGAATACCCTGCCTAATTTATGCCACAGAACAGTTCTCGAGCTCCATGACTCAGAGCCCTGAAATAATCCCAGCCGACATACTAGAACATGGAGAAAGGATAAAGTCCTCTATCTGCTAAGAAAATCCTCAGCAGTTTTGGTCCAAAGCTATGCCCGAAATGGAAATCAAGATACTTGAAGGCAAGCACATGAAGATTTGGAAAAGGATCCCAATACCGGCACAGGATTATGATGATATGGAAGCACAGATCAAAGATCTGGAAACTAATGGCTTCATTGAGAAATCAACCTCTCCATTCTGTTGTTATGCCTTTATGGTCAATAAACATTCAGAACAGAAAAGAGGTAAGAAAAGAATGGTCATCAATTATTGACCATTAAATGCTATAACGGATCCATATCCATATCCCATTCCAGATAAAAGCTACTTGCTTGAGAAAGCTGCAACCTGTAAATATTTCTCATAGTTTGATTGCAAGTCAGGCTTTTACCAAATAAGAGTCAAAGAAGAAGACAGAGCCAAGACAGCCTTCAGCTGCCCTTTTGGCCATTACCAATGGACTGTCATGCCTTTCGGCCTTATGAATGTGCCAGCATATTATCAGGCGCATATGGATAAAATTTTTGGTGGCACTTCTCATTTTGTATGTGTATATATTGATGACATTCTTATTTTTATTCATTCTTTAGATGAGCATGCTACTCATCTCTCCCAATTCTTTTAGCTGGCACAAGATGCAGGAATAGTCCTTTCAGCGACTAAAATTTAGTTATGCACAACTGAATGCAATTTCCTCGGCATGGTGATCTGAGATTTGAAACTGCAAGTCTAGCCGCACATTAAAGAAAAGGTCATCGGTTTTCCAGAGCAACTTGATAAACCAAAGTTGCAGGCATTTTTGGGATTATTAAATTATTTAAATAGTTTCTATCCTAACTCTGGTGAAGACAGGTATATACTGCAAAACCTTCTCCAGAAAAAGAAAGCATTCCGTTGGGAAGAACAAGACTCAGCTGCAATACAAAAGATCAAAGCCAAGGTTGTTTCCTTGCCCGAATTGCACATCCCAAAATCTCAACAGATGAAAGTTTATACCGATGCCTCTGACCTCTCATGGGGAGGAGTACTTGTTTGCATAGTAGATAATAAAGAATTTGTGTGTGAATTTGCTAGTGGTGTGTTTAGCTCCGATGTATCAAAATGGATCTCCTCAGATAAAGAGATCTATGATGTGAAAAAAATGTTTAGAGAAGTTTATGCTAAAACTTCTACATTTGCCACACTTTGTAATTATAACCGATTGTACTAGATTTCTGACCTTCAGATAAAAAGATCATGGTCGAAAAGATGGTCATGAAAAATATGTTCGGTGGTAGGCATTCTTTCACCAGTTTAATTTTTCTGTGGAGCATATTATAGGTTCTAATAATGTTATTGCAAATTGGCTTAGCTGGAATCCTCTAGCTACATTAATGCATCAGCCTGCACCTAGTTTAAATCTTACCAGAATATTAAATCAAGGATTTGACTCCATGAATGTTCTTGTTCAAAAACAAATCCTCAGAGAAGGCTTGCATCCCCATTACATAAGGATCTCCTATGCAGCAGGACAAGACCTGCAAATGTCTACAGCAGTGACGCTTCAAGCAAACCACCGTCAAAACTCAGGAGTCATCACAATTGAAAGGCTCAATAGTGAATTCCTGTATCACCAGTTCACTGAGCTATTAAAGCGACCACTATAGACGTGGCGCATTCGGATCAGATCTACATCCAACGAACATCTGTATCATTGGATTGCTGGGCATGGCCCGCATAGAATTCATGAAGAACAAAATCATGATCAAGATACGGTAGTGCATACAATCATTCGCCGACATCTTGAGTGGGAATCTTATTTCCACTGCACTCCCAGACATACACCATGTGAAATAGGACCCCCAAATTATCGACATTGGCATCTACAAAGTACCTTTCAAATAAGATGCCTTTTTCAACCAATATCTGAAGATGACTTAGAAGACCAAGCGAAAGACATGTTGGGCCCACAGCCTAGGATTCCTTCATCACCATCATCATCATGTGGATCCAATGCTTCAAACAGCATCTCACTGTAGCCATCTTTTGAGCTGTAAAGCATGATGGGATTGACACCGCCTTGCCAGAGAGCAGGTAGGACCGCCCAATATTGCTATAAATAAGCCTCTCCACCTATGTATTATCATCGAAAAATTTTTAGTGTGAAAATCTAGTAGCCTTGTAAAAGAGTATGCTCTTCACTTTCCCTTTTCGAAGGATCCTGTGAATCAGAAATTGGAACAAGGATATTGTAATATTTTAAAGTGAGTAATAGAGTGAAGCCATAGCCATTCGGCCCCTGCCTACTATTGCAGGTTTCTTCCAGATCAAGATGTGAAAAGTGTAGACAATGGAGGTGTCTACTGACATAGATGCCTCCATTGTCTACACTTTTCACAGCTTGATCTGGAAGAAACCTGCGATAGTGGTAATATTTTTAAAGTGAGTAATAGAGTGAAGCCATAGCCATTTGGCCCCTGCCTACTATCGCAGGTTTCTTCCAGATCAAGCTGTGAAAAGTGTAGACAACAGAGGCATCTACTGACAAAAAAAATATTATTGTAATATTTTAAAGTGAGTAATAGAGTGAAGCCATAGCCATTCAGCCCCTGCCTATTATCGCAGGTTTCTTCCAGATCAAGCTGTGAAAAGTGTAGACAACGGAGGCGTCTACTGACATAAAAAATATTGGTATTAGAGGCAAACCAGAGCCAAACCAGAGCCAAACCTGAGTTACTGTAAGTTGTGAATCATTTTTCCTATTTTTTGGATCGATCTTTTGAGTTCTTTGCTTTGAAAATTTCTTTGGGAAAGATATTGCATCGAGTCACAGGCCGTTATTCAAATTGTCATAGGCCGCTTTTATCTCTGCATTCCTTTATTCCCTTACCAAAAATTTCTCGCTTACCAAAACCCAAATCTCCCCACAATGTAATTCGAAAAAGCACCATCCACATCTACCGTAGAAATCATGAACGAATCTAAGTTTGAAGGCATGTATGAACTCCCTCCATTTGTCCCAGATCAATTATCGAACTGCCCCGATATTGATATTACTGAAGAAAATCTTGAACAAGAAACCAGTTTGTTCAAACCTCTGGCTATTAAGGCTTCTCAGGTGTATAAAAAGTCAGAGTTAGTTAAATCTAAGTTTTTATATACTTCTACTTATTTATCCTTTGTTAAACCTAGAATCAAGTCTGTAGAATTAACCCTCTATTACAAACCCAAGAAAACTTATCAAACAAATTTACTCTCCCTGTTACCTGAGCAAGAAATCAATTATATCAGGTCACATGAAGATGTCAAATTTGTTCATTTTGGTTTGATCAGAATACATATTAGACCCTTGATTCCCAGTAATATTAAACATGTTTTATATCTAGCTTTGTGTGATCACCGCCAAGTTAGCTTTAAGCATTCATGTCAGTTATCTAGTTTTGGCTGCTTAAATGATGATACTATTTGTTTTGAGTTTTGTCCAAACCTTTCTGTTGCAGTCCACGACAAAGGTTGTAAAGAAGTTAAGCATGGATCTTTAGACTGTTGGGGTCTGTTCACTTCATTGTTTGGTCTAAATATGTTTGGTGAGTTTAAATATGCATCCATAAACATATCTGTTGTCTACATCATGACTAACACAAACCACCCAAAAATCCTTGAAAACCTGCCATATGCAAGACAATTAAGTGGAACTGTACAACTACAAAAAGGCCATATAGAAGCAGTTGAAATCCCCCATGAATGGAAACTTGACTGGTTGAAAAATTTTTCTCCTAGAATGAAGAGTCAAGCCACAGTTCACCATAGTGATGGTAGATCTGTAAATATTTTGCCCAGATCCTTGTCTGTAAATTCCCATTTACCTCCTACTCGACCATCTATGTCTTCTTCCCGTAGATCTGTCAAAACCGGTCACATTTTGATCGAAGATGAAGGGGTAAATCAAGAAAATGATTTACCAGGCACTCTTATGAGTCTTCCAAGAGAAGATAGCATTGAGTTCTAAACAGAAGATACTACTACTCTATATAGAGGTGGAAGATGGCCACTGCAAAAAGGTGTCCATAAGCAACCAGCAGGAACTATGCAGTATTTTGCAGCTACATACGAGAATCCCTCTAATGAGTTTAAGTAGAGGAACTACATTGTGAGATTTAATTCTCATCTTATTGAAAATTTTGATGATCTGTGTAGAGATGTTTTATCCATTAAGGATACTGTAAATATTATAGAGAAAAAAGTGTCCTCCATTGACACTAAAATAGATTTGTTAGATGATAGTCTTAGTTGGCTGTCAAAAGAAGACCAAAAGGCAGAATCCTCTTCCAAGCCTCTCTGTTCAGTCTCCTTTGGTCCCAATTTCAAAACTGTAAAAATATCACCTAGTCATACCCTTATGCAAAGAACCCATATACATTTGCAGCCTTGGTATTTGAATATAGATGACCTACTAAATCCCTTGAATGAAATCACTGCCTAGTGTAATACCATGCGTGTCCTTTCTATTCAGGCCCATCTTGACCAAGTCGGCAGCTCTTGCTTTGCAACAAAATTTTTATGGGGTGTCACTAGTTTGTGGTGGCAATCAATGACTGAGCCACAATAGTATGAGCGTGTACATAATCAGCTAGATTCTTTAGCAACATTGTTTTTATTATTGATTAATGAGTTTGCACCTCTAGTTGGTAATAGAGAACTGGAATCCAAGAAATGGTTACTGAAGATGGAGCTCTATGATTTAAAGCAGTTTGACGCCTTTGCCAAATAATTCCAGTAATTGGCTTATGAAAGCCGATGTTATGCTTCTACTGAGATTAAGTTACAATTTTTGCATGCTATGCCTTATAATTTGATTGATAGAGTACTTTCTTATATTGACCTCAAAGGACTCATGATCGAAGATCTAGCCCTTTCTAATGTCATGGATTTTTCCAAGCAGCAAATCATGACTTTAGTCTCTACGACTAAGTCTATACAAAAGCTCAGTAAGCATCAATCATCTGAAATTGCTCCCGTGTTCCCTGAAACAACCCCATTCAGCTACAGACCATTTGTACAGCCTCGTCGCCAACAAAAGCAGCGCCGCAAGCATGTCTCCTTTTGCCACCGCTCTTTTCCTAAAAAGCATTCTTATGCTCCTCCTCATCATTTCCTAAAGAAACGATGCACTACAAGACCTCCTTCCAAGCAGCTGATTTGCTACATCTATCGCCAACCCGGCCATATCGCTCCTAATTGCTCCTATAAAAACCCTGCTGTTAAAGCTGTTTTTTCCTCCAACACAGCAGCGTGGTGGGATATTGTAGATGCAGATGAATATCTCTATCTCCAAGAAGACATTTATGAACCAACACTTGAAGATCTTCTAGATGAAGCATCTGATGATGAAGAAGATGCAGCAGCCCTTGAATCACTTGCTCATGAGTTGGGACAACCAATGACCAACATGCAACGTGGTGCAAGACACTACAGGTGAAGGGAACATGACTGGTCTATGCTTCCATATGAAGCACGAGGAGCCTAGTCACGAGATCACCATGAAGTGCCAGAGCGACTAAAAAAGCCAAGAGGAAGAGGATACTCCAGAGGAGAATCATCTAGAGGGAGACAACCCTCTATGCCGAGACAACCACCCACATTGCATAGACTAGAACATCCTCATGTGCAATATCCAAGCTCTTTCAAGCCAAGCGAATCTTGGATAAAGAATAAGTTCACCAGCAGAGAGCCGCCTAAAGAAATAAGAGAACCAATATGGGAACTGATCCTACCAGCTGAAGAACCAGTCTTAGCAGCAGACCCTCGGTGGGACGATGGCTATGAAGAGGATGAAGTCAGTAGTATGTTTTACTCTGACCAAGATTACTGTCCTAGTGAATGCAGTAATCTCCAAGAAGAAGAAGCTGAACTAGAAGAAAAAGAAGTCTACCCTAAACCGGCAATCGTTCAGGATCCAAGAAAGCAAAAATTGGTATGTACCAGTATTCCTTCCTTAGAACTACCACACCCTGTCTATCTAAACCATTTGATCAATGGTAGATTTGCTCAATTCTTTACACTAGAAATAAATGGTAGACTAGTAGATGCACAAGTAGACACTGGTGCTTCTCTCTCATTTGCTAAACCACAACTCATCAATGATTGGAAGACACTTGATGAGAATCAAGCTTACAAGAGCATTGATGTTCAGGGGAATAGTTTTACCTGTAGAAACTATAAACATCAACAGCCCCTTCGCATCCAAAATAAAATCTTCCACTATGATTTCTTTGCCTTAGAGAAGATGCCTATTGACATCCTCCTTGGAGGATCATTTATTGATAGATACACACCCTATGGTGCTACTGCAAAAAGCATCATGTTCACCATAGAAAATGAAAGGCTTAGAATAACCTGCCTAATCTATGCCACAGAATAGTTCCCGAGCTCCATGACTCAGAGCCCTGAAATAATCCCAGCCGACATACTAGAACTTGGAGAAAGGATTAAGTCCTCTATCTGCTCAGAAATTCCTCAGCAGTTTTGGTCCAAAGCTATACCCGAAATGGAAATCAAGATACTTGAAGGCAAGCACATGAAGATTTGTTAAAGGATAACAATACTGGCATAGGATTATGATGATATGGAAGCACAGATCAAAGATCTGGAAACTAATGGCTTCATTGAGAAATCAACCTCTCCATTCTGTTGTTATGTCTTTATGGTCAATAAACATTCAGAACAGAAAAGAGGTAAGAAAAGAATGGTCATCAATTATAGACCATTAAATGCTATAACAGAGCCATATCCATATCCCATACCAAATAAAAGCTACTTGCTTGAGAAAGTTGCAACCTATAAATATTTCTCACAGTTTGATTGCAAGTCAGGCTTTTACCAGATAAGAGTTAAAGAAGAAGACAGAGCCAAGACAGCCTTCAGCTGCCCTTTTGGCCATTACCAATGGACTGTCATGCCTTTCAGCCTTATGAATGCGCCAGCATATTATCAGGCACATATGGATAAAATTTTTGGTGGCACTTCTCATTTTCTATGCGTATATATTGATGACATTCTTATTTTTAGTCATTCTTTAGATGAGCATGCTACTCATCTCTCCCAATTCTTTCAGCTGGCACAAGATGCAGGAATAGTCTTTTCAGTGACTATAATTTAGTTATGCACAACTAAATGCAATTTCCTTGGCATGGTGATCTGAGATTCGAAACTGCAAATCCAGCCGCACATTAAAGAAAAGGTCATCTGTTTTCCAGGGCAACTTGATAAACCAAAGTTGCAAGCATTTTTGGGATTATTAAATTATTTAAATAGTTTCTATCCTAACTCTGGTGAAGACAGGTATATACTGCAAAACCTTCTCTAGAAAAAGAAAGCATTCTGTTCGGAAGAACAACACACAGCTGCAGTATAAAAGATCAAAGCCAAGGTTGCTGCCTTGCCCGAATTGCACATCCCAAAATCTCAACAGATGAAAGTTTATACCGATGCCTCTGACCTCTCATGGGGAGTACTTATTTGCATAGTAGATAATAAAGAATTTGTGTGTGAATTTTTTAGTGGTGTGTTTAGCTCCAATGTAATAAAATGGATCTCCTCTGATAAAGAGATCTATGCTGTGAAAAAATGCTTAGAGAAGTTTATGCTAAAACTTCTACATTTGCCACACTTTGTAATTGTAACCGATTGTACTAGATTTCTTACCTTCAGAGAAAAAGATCATGGTCGGAAAGATGGTCGCAGAAAATATGTCCGGTGGTAGGCATTCTTTGACCAGTTTAATTTTTTTGTGGAGCATATTATAGGTTCTAATAATGTTATTGCAGATTGGCTTAGCCGAAATCCTCCAGCTACATTAATGCATCAGCCTGCACCTGGTTTCAATCTTACCAGAATATTAAATCAAGGATTGACTCCATGAATGTTCTTGTTCAAGAATAAATCCTCAGAGAAGGCCTGCATCCCCGTTACACGAGGATCTCCTATGCAGCAGGACAAGACCTGCAAATGTCTGCAGTAGGACGCTTCAAGCAAACCGCCATCAAAACTCAGGAGTCATCACAATTGAAAGGTTCAACAGTGAATTCCTGTATCACCAGTTCACTGAGCTATTAAAGTGACCACTATGGACGTGGCGCATTCAGATCAGATCTACATCCAACAAACATCTGTATTGCTAGATTGCTCGGCATGGCCCGCATAGAATTCATGAAGAACAAAATCATGATCAAGATACGGTAGTGCATACAATTATTCGCTGATAGCTTGAGTGGGAATCTTATTTCCACTGCACTCCCAGACATACACCATGTGAAGCGGGACCCCCAAATTGTCGACATTGGCATCTACAAAGTACCTTTCAGATAAGATGCCTTTTTCAACCAATATCCGAAGATGACGTAGAAAATGAAGCGAAAGACATGTTGGGCCCATAGCCTAGGATTCCTTCATCACCATCATCATCATGTGGATCCAACGCTTCAAACAACATCTCACTGTAGCCATCTTTTGAGCTATAAAGCATGATGGGATTGACACTGCCTTGCCAGCGAGAAGGCAGGACCGCCCAATATTGCTATAAATAAGCCTCTCCACCTATGTATTATCATCGAAAAATTTTCAATGTGAAAATCTAGTATCCTTGTAAAAGAGTATGCTCTTCACTTGCCCTTTTCGAAGGATCCTGTGAATCAGAAATTGGAACAAAGATATTGTAATATTTTAAAGTGAGTAATAGAGTGAAGCTGTAGCCATTTGGCCCTTGCCTACTATCGCAGGTTTCTTCTAGATCAAGCTGTGAAAAGTGTAGACAATGGAGGTGTCTACTGACATAAAAATATTGGTGCTCAATTCTTTACACTAGAAATAAATGGCAGACTAGTAGATGCACAAGTAGACACTGGTGCTTCTCTCTCATTTGCTAAACCACAACTCATCAATGATTGGAAGACACTTGATGAGAATTAAGCTTACAAGAGCATTGATGTTCAGGGGAATAGTTTTACCTGTAGAAACTATAAACATCAACAGCCCCTTCACATCCAAAATAAAATCTTCCACTATGATTTCTTTGCCTTAGAGAAGATGCCTATTGACATCCTCCTTGGAGGATCATTTATTGATAGATACACACCCCATGGTGCTACTGCAAAAAGCATCATGTTCACCATAGAAAATGAAAGGCTTAGAAAACCCCGCCTAATCTATGCCACAGAACAGTTCTCGAGCTCCATGACTCAGAGCCCTGAAATAATCCCAGCCGACATACTAGAACTTGGAGAAAGGATCAAGTCCTCTATTTGCTCAGAAAATCCTCAGCAGTTTTGGTCCAAAGCTATGCCTGAAATGGAAATCAAGATACTTGAATGCAAGCACATGAAGATTGGGAAAAGGATCCCAATACCGGTAAAGGATTATGATGATATGGAAGCACAGATCAAAGATCTAGAAACTAATGGCTTCATTGAGAAATCAACCTCTCCATTCTGTTGTTATGCCTTTATGTTCAATAAACATTTAGAACAGAAAAGATGTAAGAAAAGAATGGTCATCAATTATAGACCATTAAATGCTATAACGGAGCCATATCCATATCCCATACCAGATAAAAGCTACTTGCATGAGAAAGTTGCAACCTATAAATATTTCTCATAGTTTGATTGTAAGTCAGGATTTTACCAGATAAGAGTCAAAGAAGAAGACAGAGCCAAGACAGCCTTCAGCCGCCCTTTTGGCCATTACCAATGGACTGTCATGCCTTTCAGCCTTATGAATGCACCAGTATATTATCAGGCGCATATGGATAAAATTTTTGGTGGCACTTCTCATTTCCTATGTGTATATATTGATGACATTCTTATTTTTAGTCATTATTTAGATGAGCATGCTACTCATCTCTCTCAATTCTTTCAACTGGCACAAGATGCAGGAATAGTCCTTTCAGCGGCTAAAATTTAGTTATGCACAACTGAATGCAATTTCCTCGGCATGGTGATCCGAGATTCGAAACTGCAAGTCCAGCCACATTAAAGAAAAGGTCATCGGTTTTCCAGAGCAACTTGATAAACCAAAGTTGTAGGCATTTTTGAGATTATTAAATTATTTAAATAGTTTCTATCCTAACTCTGGTGAAGACAGGTATATACTACAAAACCTTCTCCAAAAAAAGAAAGCATTCCATTGGGAAGAACAACACACAGCTGTAGTACAAAATATCAAAGCCAAGGTTGCTGCCTTACCTGAATTGCACATCCCAAAATCTCAACAGATGAAAGTTTATACCGATGCCTCTAACCTCTCATAGGGAGGAGTACTTGTTTGCATAGTAGATAATAAAGAATTTATGTGTGAATTTGCTAGTGGTGTGTTTAGCTCCGATGTATTAAAATGGATCTCCTCTGATAAAGAGATCTATGCTGTGAAAAAATGTTTAGAGAAGTTTATGCTAAAACTTCTACATTTGCCACACTTTGTAATTATAACCGCTTGTACTAGATTTCTGACCTTCAGAGAAAAAGATCATGGTCAGAAAGATGGTCGCGGAAAATATGTCCAGTGGCAGGCATTCTTTCACCAGTTTAATTTTTCTGTGGAGCATATTATAGGTTCTAATAATGTTATTACAGATTGGCTTAGCCAGAATCCTCCAGCTACATTAATGCATTAGCCTGCACCTGGTTTCAATCTTACCAGAATATTAAATCAAGGATTTGACTCCATGAATGTTCTTGTTCAAGAATAAATCCTCAGAGAAGGCCTGCATCCCCGTTACACGAGGATCTCCTATGCAGCAGGACAAGACCTGCAAATGTCTGCAGTAGGACGCTTCAAGCAAACCACTGTCAAAACTCAGGAGTCATCACAATTGAAAGGTTCAACAGTGAATTCCTGTATCACCAGTTCACTGAGCTATTAAAGCAACCACTATGGACGTGGCGCATTTGGATCAGATCTACATCCAACAAACATCTATATCATTGGATTGCTCGGCATGGCCTGCATAGAATTCATGAAGAACAAAATCATGATCAAGATATGGTAGTTCATACAATCATTCGCCAACAGCTTGAGTGGGAATCTTATTTCCACTACACTCCTAGACATACACCATGTGAAGCGGGACCCCCAAATTGTCGACATTGGCATCTACAAAGTACCTTTCAGATAAGATGCCTTTTTCAACCAATATCCGAAGATGACTTAGAAGACGAAGCGGAAGACATGTTGGGCCCACAACCTAGGATTCCTTCATCACCATCATCATCATGCGGATCCAATGCTTCAAACAGCATCTCACTGTAGCCATCTTTTGAGCTATAAAACATGATGGGATTGAGACCACCTTGCCAGTGAGCAGGTAGGACCGCCCAATATTGCTATAAATAAGCCTCTCCGCCTATGTATTATCATCAAAAAAATTTCAGTGTGAAAATCTAGTAGCCTTGTAAAAGAGTATGCTCTTCACTTGCCCTTTTAGAAGGATCCTGTGAATTAGAAATTGGAACAAGGATATTGTAATATTTTAAAGTGAGTAATAGAGTGAAGCTGTAGCCATTCGGCCCCTACCTACTATCGCAGGTTTCTTCCAGATCAAGCTGTGAAAAGTGTAGACAATGGAGGCGTCTACTGACATAAAAATATTGGTATCAGCGCCAAACCAGAGCCAAACCCGAGTTACTGTAAGTTGTGAATCATTTTTCCTATTTCGTGGATCGATCTTTTGAGTTCTTTGCTTTGAAAATTTCTTTGGGAAAGATATTGCATCGAGTCACAGGCCGTTATTCAAATTGTCATAGGCCACTTTTATCTCTGCATTCCTTTATTCCCTTACCAAACATTTCTCACTTAACAGAACCCAAATCTCCCAATAATGGAATTTGGAAAAGCACCATCCATATCTACCGTAGAAATCATGAACGAATATGAGTTCAAGCAGAGGAACTACACTGCGAGATTTAATTCTCATCTTATTGAAAATTTTGATGATCTGTGTAGAGATGTTTTATCCATTAAGGATACTGTAAATATTATAGAGAAAAAAGTGTCCTCCATTGACACTAAAATAGATTTGTTAAATGATAGTCTTAGTTGGCTATCAAAAGAAGACCAAAAGGTAGAATCATCTTCCAAGCCTCTCTGTTCAGTCTCCTTTGGTCCCAATTTCAAAATTGTAAAAAGATCACCTAGTCATACCCTTATGCAAAGAACCCATATACATTTGCAGCCTTGGTATTTGAATATAGATGACCTACTAAATCCCTTGAATGAAATCACTGCCTAGTGCAATACCATGCGTGTCCTTTCTATTTAGGCCCATCTTGACCAAGTCGGCAGCTCTTGCTTTGCAACAAAACTTTTATGGGGTGTCACTAGTTTGTGGTGGCAATCAATGACTGAGCCACAACAGTATGAGCATGTACATAATCAGCCAGATTCTTTAGCAGCATTGTTTTTATTATTGATTAATGAGTTTGCACCTCCAGTTGGTAATAGAGAACTAGAATCCAAGAAATGGTTACTGAAGATGGAGCTCTACGATTTAAAGCAGTTTGATGCCTTTGCCAAACAATTCAGGCAATTGGCTTATGAAAGCCAATGTTATGCTTCTACTGAGATTAAGTTAAAATTTTTGCATGCTATGCCTTATAATTTGATTGACATAGTACTATCTTATATTGACCTCAAAGGACTCACGATCGAAGATCTAGCCCTTTCTGATGTCATGGATTTCACCAAGAAGCAAATCATGACTTTAGTCTCTGCGACTAAGTCTATACAAAATCTCAGTAAGCATCAAGCATCTCAAACTGCTCCCGTGTTCCCTGAAATAGCCCCATTCGGCTGTAGACCATTTGTACAACCTCGTTGCCAACAAAATCAGCACTGCAAGCATGTCTCCTTTTGCCGCTGCTCTTTTCCTAAAAAGCATTCTTATGCTCCTCTTCATCATTTCTTGAAGAAATGATGCACTGCAAGACCTCCTTCCAAGCAGCTGATTTGCTACATCTGTCGCAAACTCGGACATATCACTCCTAATTGCTCCTGCAAAAACCCTACTGTTAAAGCTATTTTTTTCCTCCAATGCAGCAGCGTGGTGGGATATTGTAGATGCAGATGAATATCTCTATCTCGAAGAAGACATTTATGAACCAACACTTAAAGATCTTCCAGATGAAGCATCTGATGATGAAGAAGATGTAGCAGCCCTTGAATCACTTGCTGATGAGTTGGAACAACCAATGACCAACATGCAACGTGGTGCAAGACACTACAAACCAAGGGAACATGACTGGTTTATGCTTCCATATGAAGCATGAGGAGCCTGGTCACGAGATCACCATGAAGTGCCTGAGTGACCAAAAAAGCCAAGAGGAAGAGGATACTCTAGAGGAGAATCATCTAGAGGGAGACAACCCTCTATGCCAAGATAACCACCCACATTGCACAGACCAGAACATCCTCCTGTGTAATATCCAAGCTCTTTTAAGCCAAGCGACTCCTGGATAAAGAATAAGTTCACCAGCAGAGAGCCGCCTAAAGAAATAAGAGAACCAATATGGGAACATATCCTACCAGCTGAAGAACCAGTCTTAGCAGTAGACCCTCGGTGGGACGATGGCTATGAAGAGGATGAAGTCGGCAGTATGTTTTACTCTGACCAAGATTATTGTCCTGGTGAATGCAGTAATCTCCAAGAAGAAGAAGCTGAACCAGAAGAAGAAGAAGTCTACCTTGAACCAGCAATCGTTCAGGATCCAGGAAAGCAGAAACTGGTATGTACCAGTATTCCTTCCTTAGAACTACCACATCCTGTCTATCTAAACCCAATGATCAATGGTAGATTTGCTCAATTCTTTACACTAGAAATAAATGGCAGACTAGTAGATGCACAAGTAGACACTGGTGCTTCTCTCTCATTTGCTAAACCACAACTCATCAATGATTGGAAGACACTTGATGAGAATCAAGCTTACAAGAGCATTGATGTTCAGGGGAATAGTTTTACCTGTAGAAACTATAAACATCAACAGCCCCTTTGCATCCAAAATAAAATCTTCCACTGTGATTTCTTTGCCTTAGAGAAGATGCCTATTGACGTCCTCCTTGGAGGATCATTTATTGATAGATACACACCCTATGGTGCTACTGCAAAAAGCATCATGTTCACCATAGAAAATGAAAGGCTTAGAATACCCCACCTAATCTATGCCAGAGAACAGTTCCCGAGCTCCATGACTCAGAGCCCTAAAATAATCCCAGCCGACATACTAGAACTTGGAGAAAGGATCAAGTCCTCTATCTGCTCAGAAAATCCTCAGTAGTTTTGGTCCAAAGCTATGCCCAAAATGGAAATCAAGATACTTGAAGGCAAGCACATGAAGATTGGGAAAAGGATCCCAATACCGGCAAAGGATTATGATGATATGGAAGCATAGATCAAAGATCTAGAAACTAATGGCTTCATTGAGAAATCAACCTCTCCATTTTGTTGTTATGCCTTTATGGTCAATAAACATTCAGAACAGAAAAGAGGTAAGAAAAGAATGGTCATCAATTATAGACCATTAAATGCTATAATGGAGCCATATCCATATCCCATACCAGATAAAAGCCTGACTTGCTATAACTAAGTTTTCTATTTTGGTTTGATTTTACATTCCCTTCTAATCTGAAGTATTTTAAATTTACCAAGCTTCATCGATCATTTATAAAAGGATAGCTATAAAGACCATAGCTAGTGGAGCCTACTTTTATTATGGTGGGGGACTCTACCACCATATATGGTAATAGTGTTTTTAATTTTTCAATTACACTATAATTTACCATACATTATTTTGGTGCTTCTAGTTATGAGACGTGGTAGGGTGAGGAGATTTTGGAAAGGTCCACATGGTGGGTCCTCAGGCCACCACATGGCCTACCACCATGACCTCCACATATTTTTCCAAGTCACTCATGTTTATGCCAAGTTAAAATTACCAACATGAGACCTAAATCATCACATATTTCTAACTAAATGTATGCTAATCAATAGGAAACTTGTAGCTTGATTTCCATCTTAAGACTAAGTCCAAGTTTGAGTTCTAACTAATGTTATGAATATAGAGGATATGCTCAAGTAATTTTCCAAACCAAATCAAAGTCTTTCAAACTTAGCATCTAAACCAATGCCAACCAAAAGAGTGAGTTGGATATGGCCAAAGCCATAAATTGCATGTGGAACATAAAACTATTTGAGGAATTCATAAGGTTTATACATAAAAAATGTGGGATTTATCCCTTAAAAGAAAACTATTTTGGATATTAATGTTTTAAAACTATTGGTTTAATCCATTGGAATGACTGAGAAAAAATAAACAAAAACAAGTTGTATTTGTAAGAAAAAATGATGATATAGTCCATTTTTACGACATCTTTGATTGGACCAAATGGGGAGCCAATTATTGTTTATGGATTCATACCTAATTGGTAAGGCCATTAATATTTTGAAATAGGGAGGAGATGACTTGATGGTGAAGGTCATTAGCCATGGGCCAAGTGTTTAATGTGAATATTGTTTATAAGGCTGAGCCATGAAGGGATGTCTTGACCAATCAAGGAGGACCTTTAAAAACCTTGGTTGATTAGGGGATTTGGGGATGCTAGGATTGATAAATTTTATTCTATTTATAAAAAAAGGAGATTATCATTGGTGAGGTTATGGAAAAAGTTACATGTTGAAGACATTTATTTCATATCTAGATGTTTGTATCCTTAAGTAAACCAATCTTTATTATATAGGTGAAGGAGTATTTGGATAACCAAACTTGTGTGAATATTATCTTCTATTTTAGTCATAATGAAGGATTGATTTTTTTAATAGGTTCTTCTAGTTGAAAAACCATTTCACCAACCTATATCAATATATAGTGTGGGTTTTTATTTACACAGACATGAACCAAGCTTTTAAATACATAATTAGTCCTAAATGGTGGAAAGCATATACACCTATATGCCAAATAAAAATTATGTCTATTGGTAAGGCCCTCAAGCCAAGGGAGAAATGGTTTCTTCTTGTATAATTCATTTCAAGACATGACTATATCTTTTAATGCATACATATTCCCAAGTGTTGAATGGTATAATTAGCATTAGTGAGAGTATGTTGGCAGGGATGTAGATTGTGGCTAAACATCATGTATTCTTCTATGTTACAAAGCCTTTTGGGCATAATGAAAGGTATTTAAGCATGATTTTATTTTGTAATGCTTAGTTAGATTGTTAATTCATCTATTTCAAGTTTTGAACCTTAGGCAAATATGTTGGAAAAACCAAGCCTATATTATTACATATTTATACTATCTTAGATGTATTGGATGACACAAAGAGACCTGAGTCTCATGTCAAATAATTTTATTCTATTGTATGCTAATAGGCAAGGAAGAAATGTATTTGTGTGACTATGTATTGATACATAGAGAGACACATGACTATGTAATTTTGATTTCCTCTATTATTTTTTAATTCCTTTGGCCATGGAGGGATGTATATAGTTTTAGGGTTATTAATAGAGTTTTAAGTCTATTATAAGGTAGAACACTCCTTGAGATTATTGTGCCCTTTTTAAGAGTTTTATAGATACTCTTAATGGAGAAATTTGCCCACAGGAATGAAGAGGAAATATAGGTACTATGGATAAAAGGAAGATAAGTTTTTGAGTATCTTTGAATCTTCACATCATCAGATTATAGTATTATTTTTAGTTTCTAAATCCATTTTGATGTAAGTTAGAAATTATTGGCATTTACATTATTTTTAATAGATCAAATTATGGTTTAGTAATCCTTAAGATGTATCCCCAAAAAGGGTGAAATCCTTTATCAGATTGTTGTTTATTTTTCCATATTTAGTTATTTTGTGTTTCATTTTAATTTAGTTTAAAGAGAATTGATGATAAATAAATAAGAATTTATAAATTTATAATAATGACACAAAATTAGGTGTTTAATGCAGGAAATGAATTTATAGAGTTTTCTAAGAACTCATCATTCATTCCTAGAATATTCCACAATTGGTTTTTACATCATTTAAATGGGAATTAAGAGTTTTATTATCCATTTATATAAAATATTTAATCATTTTATGAATCAAATTTGGTATCAGATTAGTTGATTGCAAGACTTGCTTTAGCTATGATATACTTCAATTTGGAGTTTGTTTTTAGATATAAGATTCTTGTTAGTATTGTTCTTATGTTGACTTGATTATACAGGTGGCTAGTGAAAAGGAAAATTAGAAGACATTCTAATTCATTGGAAGAAGACAAGATTCTAATAACAAAGGTTCTATAACCACTAGCCGTACATAATAAACATGGATAAATAACACACCACATAGTCACTTGAGGTGTGAGATGGTGTAGTGAAAGATCAACCTTTATGTATTGGGAAGCATTCAGATAAAATGCAAGTCATTTTTAGTAATGCACATTCAATAAGAATTAGTTAGATTTCTATTACTAGTCTTACATAGAGGGAAGATTGAGGTATGATTGTGGTATAATTTCATATTGGTATTGACACAATATTTTGGTCTTTGATAGCTAGTTATGTAACCTTGATATTTTGGATTAATAATTATATTCTGGGTGCTTATGTCTCTCATTACAGGAACAACTGAAAGGACAAGTTTCTATGGTAAGATGTGGGACTAGAAAATGAGGCATTGTTTAGGATATTAGATAGGTTTTGTACTTTGAGTTTTGAGCTTTTAACTAGTTTATAGATTGGTAGGTTTCATAACTTGTTTAAGAGTTGGAGGAAGAAAATAATTATTTTTTTAAAAAACCAATAGTATATTAAGCATTACTCGATAGGTGCACTTCATAGTTTCTTTATAGGTATATCTGACTTTCAACATAACTATGTATGCACAATTTTGGTTTGAATCCTTTATGTAGGATTACCTTAGAAGTAAAATATAGCTTTGTTTGAAATTGTTTTCAAAAGCCTTTTTGAAATTAAAACATGGATCATCTAACTCTTATTAAGATATAGATTATAATATGGAACCACCTCCTATTCATTTATGGAAACCATGAAAAGGGAACAACCCTTATTGGTTAAATGGTTTATTTGAATAGTTTATAAATCATAACTATAGAATAGAATAATATGCTTAATTATCACTTCAAACACTATTGTAGGTAAATTCATAACTATTAAATTTAGGAAGGAATTCTGACAATCTTGGTGTTGTGGAAGGATACTATTACTATCTCTTATATTAGTTTTTCATTATGATAATATTTTGGAAACTAACACAGTTGGATGAGTGTGGAGGTATGAATCAGGGAATACTTAGATGGTGAAGGAAACCATGAGATAGGTTTAAAATTATTGGTTTTCTTCTTACCTTTATATGATATTTACTTTCAGATACTTGAAGAGTATATGAGTTTGTAAATAAAATTTTATCATGGAAATTATCCAAGTTGACATTGGAGTTTGATAGGTATAAGGAATGATTGATAATCAATTTTAGGGATCACAATAGTTAATCATGTTGTTCACAATTCCCTTCATTATTATTTTAGTGTATTGTGCATTACTCACCTTAGAATAGACAAATTCATTGCACATGTTTATACTTTGCATATGTGTTTAATTCATATATTATTATGGGAAATGTTTATATTTCAGAATTTTTGTACTCACATGTATTTTTGTCATATACGTCATGTAGAAGTACATTCTAAGGCCCATATCTGGGCAACATTTATAAATGAAAGTATACACATGTTTTAGTTGTTTGTAAATCCTATAGGCATATGCAACACAATTTGGTTTACCTTGTGTGATGTTGATAACAAGGAGAATACGTTAGCCTTTATGCCATATAAGGGTTGAGAGAATCTGCTAGACGTTATAACTATTTTTGAAACATGTTAGTTTGGTATATTAGATATAGAGTTTATTTTGCTCTCTATGAATAGGTTCAAATTTTAGTTGGACAATTGAATTATTATAGGGGATTATTATAACATCTTATTTTACTATTGTAAAATAAATTTTTTTCAATTGGAGTTTATTTTGATAGATTAAATCCAAAACCCCTTCACTTGATATATTCTATTTTTTGTAAGTTGATGTGATATAGAAATCCATTTAGCATATTTAGTTGAGATTATTGAAACTTTTAGAGACCAAAATCCTCTTTGTGGGGAGGTTTGATCTAGAGGAATTTCAATTTATTGAACTTCATTCATCATTTGCAAAAGGATGGATATGGAGGCTGTATCTAGTGGAGCCCACTTTTATAATAGAGGGCGACTCTAACATAATGTATGGTAATAGCGGTTTTAGTTTCACAATTAAAATATCATTTACCATACATTGTTTTGGTGCTTTTGGTTATGACATGTGGTAGGGTGAGGAACATTTGTAAAGGTACACATGGTGGGTCCATAGGCCACCATGTGGCCTACCACCATAACCTCCATGTATTTATCCAAGTCACTCATGTTTATACCATGTTCAAACTACCAATTTGAGACAAAAATCATCATGTATTTTCCAATTGAATGCATGCCAACTCAATAAGAAACTCACATCTTGAGTGTTAGCTTGAGATTGAGTCCAAGTCTGAGTTCCAACCAATGTTTTAAGTTAGAATTATATGCTCAAGTCATTTTAAAACAAACTCAAAGTATTTCAAACTTAACATCTAAACCAATACCAACCAAAACGGTCAGTTGGATGTGGCCAAAGCCATGAATTACATGTGGAACGTAAAACTATTTGAAGACTTTATAAGGCTTCTATATTGAAAATATGGGATTTATCCCTTAAAATAATACTATTGCTAATATTAAATATTTAAAATTATTGGCTAAATTATTGGGAATGTTGAGCAGAAATAAACAAATACAATTTTTATTTGCAATAAAAAAGGATGATACAGTCTATTTTTGGGGCATCACCGATTGGACTGAATGGAGATGCAATTATTATTTATAGATTCATGCCTATCTAGTAAGGTCATTGGTGTTATACAATAGGAAGGAGATGAATTTTTGTTAAAATCCATTGGCCATGGGTCAAATATTTGATGTGATTTTTATTTACAAGGCTGAGCCATGAAGGGACATCTTAACCGATCGAGGAGGAATTTTAAAAACCTTAGTCAATTAGGGGATTTAGATATTTGAATATTGATATGTTTTATTCTATTTACAAAGAGTGGAGATTGCCAATGGTGAGGTGATGGTAGAAGCTATAGGTTGAAGATGTTTATTTCATATTTGAATGTCTCTATCCTTAGGTAGACTATTCTTGATTAGATAGGTGACAACGTATTTAGATAACTAAACCTGTGTGAATATTATATTCTATTTTGGTTATAATGGAAGATTGATTTGTTTAATAAGTTCTTATAGTTGGAAAACCATTTCACTAACTTGTATCAATATACAGTGTGTGTTTTTATTTACATAGACAGAGACCAAACTTGTAAATATATAGTCAGTCTTGAATGGTAGAAAACATATAATCATACTTGTAAATTATAAATTATGTTTGTTGGTAAGGCCTTTAATCCAAGGGCAAAATGGTTTATTCTTGTATAATTCATTTTGAGACATGACTATATTTTTCAATGCATACATTGTCCCGAGTGGTGAATGGTATAATTAGCATTAGTGAGAGTATGTTGATATAGATGCAGACTATGGTTGAGCATCACACATTCTTCTATGCTATAAATAATTTTGGGCATAATTGAATCTATGTAAAATTATGTCTATTGGTAAGTCCCTCAATCCAAGGGAAAAATTGTTTCTTCTTATACAATTCATTTTGAGACACGACTATCTTTTTCAATGCATACATGGTCCCAAGTGGTGAATGGTCTAATTAGCATTAATGAGTGTATGTTGATATGGATGCAAACCATGGCTGAGCATCATACATTCTTCTATGGTACAAATCCTTTTGGGCATAATTCAATGTATGTAAGCATGATTTTATTTTATAATGCTCAGTCATAATGTCAACTCATCTATTTTATGTTTTGAACCTTAGACAAATATGTTGGAAAAACCAAGCCTATATTATTACATGTTTCTAATATCTTGGATGGATTGGCTGACACACAGAGACCCAAGTCTGATATCAAATTATTTTCTTATATTGTATGGTGATAGGAAAGGAAGAAATGTATTTGTGTGACTATGTATTGATACATAGAGAGATCCATGACCTTCTAATTTTGATTGTCTCTATTATTATATAATGCCTTTGGCCATGGAGGGATGTATATAGTTTTAGGGTTATTAATAGAGTTGTAGGTATAGTATAAGGTAGAAAATGCCCCTTTTAAGAGTTTAATAGATACTCTTAATGGAGAAAGCTACCTGCATGAATAAAGAAGAAATATAGGTACTACAAATGAAAGGAAGATGGGTTTCTGAGTATCTCTGAATCTTCACATCATCATATTACACTATTATTTATAGTTTCTAATCCATTTTGATACAAGTTATAAATTATTTCCATTTAAATTATTTTTAATGGATTACATTATGGTTTATCATTCTTGGAGATGTAGCCTCAAAAAGGGTGAACTTTTTTATTAGATTGGTGTTTATTTTTCCATATTTAGTTATTTCATGTTTCATTTTAATTTAGTTTAAAGATAATTGATGAGATACAAATAAATTTTTTGAAAGTTATAATAATGACACAAAATCAAGATTTTAATGTGGGAAATGAATTTATAGAGTTTTCTAAGCACTCTTCATTCATTCTTAGAATATTCCACAATAGGTTTGTATGTCATTTAAATTGGAATTGAGAGTTTTAGTATCCATTTATAGAAACTATTTACCTAGTTTATGGATCACCTTCTTACTTTATTTGGGTTATCTACCTTGGATTATGGATTTTGTATTCAAGGGTAGAGTCCCTTTCAAAAAACACATTTTACCCTTAATTAAAAAAAAAACATTGGTCAACCTAGGAGATAAATAATTAGATATAGAGAGTTAGTATATGCAATCTGTTTGGTAGTAGAGAAGGTCTAAAAGTGGAAGGTACATCCATGATATGTATTTTCTAAGTGTACAAGATTGAAGTGTGATATAATTAAAAAATACTGCCTACAAAACTAAATATACGGTCTTATATTTTCAACTATATTATAATCTTATTTTAAGCTCTTCTTAGATTCATCTCAAAAGAGCTATGAATTCTTATAGAAGCTAATGTATTATTTTCAACTACGGTGGTAATGTTTTAAACATGAAGATCATATAAACCCATGAAATCTCAAATTTCCTAATCCTAAGTCTTAATATCATATAATAAGTATTTCTCATATTAATAATATCCTTATTTCTGGGTTCATAAGCATGAATCCTGATTTGCACTTCACTCTTGATAACTTTCATGATGATGAACCCAATGAACTTCAAACCATTTGTAACACTAGTATATTTATTTATTTCATATTGGATGGCTTCCTCCACCTCTCCTTCCATGAGATATGACCCTTTAATTTCTTGATGATGACACTGAGATCCCACCACCTTGAAATGCTAATAAAGCCTCCTATAGAAAAATTGATTTCTCATATAATGTCATTGAAGTTACCAAACTTTTCTATAATATCTTATTAATTTCTCCACATACTTTTAGTTAAATCAATATATCTTCCAAATATACATCCGATCAAAATTATCAACAACTTATGCACACTTTTAATATTTACACATCCCGTGACATTTATTACATGATTTCTTAATCTCAATCAAGGAATTTGGATGTGATTCATGATTTTGATTGAGATGTCCATTTATTACATATCTCTCATTTTAATTCTAATGATGATGAGGATAAGTTTGAACCTAAATTCTATGTTTTCCTACTAACCTACAAATGATGAACACTCCATGGGTTGTTCAATATATTTATAAATGTCTTAGCATTTCTAATTGTCTTAGCCAACTTGATATAATAAATAAAAGTTTCCCATATTTATAACTATATCAAACAAATCAATATAATTTATATACTTTCTTATCCTTATCACTATATTAACCAACCTAATTAGTTTTTAAAGATCATGATGTAATTAAGATTTGTTTAGATATTTTTTATTTTATTGATTATCATTCACTAAAGAGTTTCAATATAATTCAAATAACATCTTACACTTGTATCATCCATTCACTATAAAGTATTTATATAATTTAGATATCATATTTTGACTATATTTTCCAATCATTATAAAGTACTAATAATGTTTTATTAACATCATACCGATATTTCCAATGGTATTTACCATGATTCCAATAGTTATGACACAATGTTAATTCCTCTTAATTTTTATTTGTAATGTATCAATGTTTTCACTTATATTTTATCCAATTGTATTAGTTATCCTAATACAGGAAAATATTTACCAATCTCCACTAACTATATCAACCAACCTAATATGATTCAATCTAGTTCTATTGTACCATATTGTATAGGCTTGGATGATAATATATAGAAAAATTCAAACATATATCCCCTAAACCCAAATATTACCATAGATGCAAAAACCACTTGTGTGAGATGCATCTATTCATAATTTTATATAAAATGTATTAACATTATTGATATTGATGTGGATTTTTAGTATTATCATCCACTAGCTGCACTTCCTAATAATGAAGCCATTTTATAACTCCTTCATGCAATATAACCTCAACTTCCATACCAACATCATAAGCTTGTCCCCATTAAAAACACTTATGCTTTAGTAGTTTGATGTATAGTTTTGATCATTATCTTGATCCCTTTTTCAAACTTACTTACACACCATATCATTTTGAAGATGAAAATTCAATTCTTATTGAAGAAAGGAAATAAATAAACTTTAGTACATATACAAATCCTAAAATCATCCTTATATTTAAGTTTATCTACCTTGAAGAGAAGGATAATTTTAGCTTATTTTATAAAATGTATCATGAAGAGTTTGCTTGGACATATGAGGACATGCCAAATATTGGACATAGTATTTTTGTCTATAACATAGTTACCTATCCAAATGTGAAACCTATTTTAACAAAGAACTAAAAATTAACTCTACTCTCTATCACAAATAAGTCACTGAGCATTTAGATTTTAAGTTCATCAAACCTATAGATTACTTAAAATGGGTCTCCAACATAGTATTTTTTCATAATAAATTCATTGTGGTCATTCAAATTTGTATTGTCTATCATAATCTTAACTTACCATGCCCTAAGAAATTTTTTTCTCTACCTTCCATAGATGCCATTGTTAATTACACAACTGGATATGAAATTGTTTCCCTCATGGATGGTTTTTTGGAGTAAAATTATATTCACATCATCCCAAAAGATCAAAATAAGACTCCATTTACTATAAAATAGGGTAAATATTTCTATGTTAAGATGCCTTTTGAACTTTAAAATAATGGGAAACTTATCAACATACAATGATCCACATATTTCATGATATAATTCAAAAAATAGTTTAAACCTATGTGGATGAATTTATAGCTAAATACAAGAGTTGTGAAAACCATCTTCATGATTTATCTATCATATTTAACCACTTTATTAAAAACAAAGCTAAAGTTAATCCAAATAATATGTCTTTGATTTTAACTCTGGAAATATTTTAGGATTCTTGGTCTTAGAATAAGGGATTGACATGGGTATTTTTAAGATCAAATTATTATTGACATGTTTATGCCTTGATCTATTCTTGATATCCACACTAATATTGATAAAATAGTGGCAATATGTATATATATATTTTTAGTTGGATTACCATAAACATTCAATAAAATCCTTTTCTCATGAAAGGTGTTAAGATTGAGTGGATTAATGTTTGTCAACAAGCATTTGAAAATATGAATAAATTCCCTCTTCTCCCTTATATTTAATTAACACCTTATAGAAACCAACCACTTGTGTTGTACACATCATTTACTCCTATCTTAGTTAAGGAAATCCTTATGAGTCTAACAACGAATATTCTATTTAATAAAACTAGCATGATTTGATAGATTATGAGACCTACTAAACTAATTTGAATTTTAACTACCTTTAATTCTAATTTTACATCAAAAATACTTGATATTATATGCTTTATCAAACCACCTATGTCATAGTTTATTAATACCCTCTTCACCATTTATTATCTAAGTATTTATTGATTGAAGATCAAATAAAAAAGTTAATGGTAATCTTGATGGAATTTAAACATAGTATTATCACTCAAACATTAGTTAGAGGACAAGGTAGTATTGATAAAATTATTTATACACCTATACCAACTTATAAACACCTTCATGATACTCTTCTAGATGAGGATTTCCTTTTGATTAGTGAAATCATTCATGATATGGCCCTTAAATCTTAATTCCATAATTTTGTGTTCTCTATTGAGGAATATGTCTGAAAAATACTTAAAATTTTCTCCTATAAATTTAAAAAAAATAAATTCTATGAAAATAAAATTTTCATTGTGTAATATTTCATGATATTTGATGATGAGGCAAGGAACCCTATAAATAATAACATGTTTATACCTATTCTTCTCTCATTTTCCATGGTTTTTCTCTCTACAAATCTCATGTAAGTGCCAACATTAAAAAATTAAAGATTAACTCTTACAAATATATGTTTATCAAAGTTCATGACAAAACCATCGTGGAGGTTGTGAACTTTTTTCATGCATATAATAGTGGTTTTCCATTGTTACATGAAATTTTAATTCTTTTCTCATGACACACATTTTTCTGAATTTAACATGTTTGACTCTTCATTTTTATTCCTATTTTTATATAATTTATCCCAAAATTTTATATTATAATAAATTTCATTTCCAATCCATTTTTATCTATCTCTAAATCAAATTTAACAAGTTCTCAGCCATCTCTTTTTAACTCCCATATAAAACATATATTATTTTCTTACGAATAATTCATTTTATCAGTAAATTCAAAACCAGAACTTACATAAAGAATTAAGTATTTATGTTTTGGGATATTTATATTATAAATTATATAAATTCCTTGAGAAATTAATTCCAATATTATAACAACCTTCACGTCACCATACTAAATTAGAGGAATAAGCTCACAAATTTACAACATAGCACTCTATTATTCATGAGAACCAATGATTATCCAACTACTTCTTCTCTTTATTTTATTCTTGTGTTTTAATTTCCTCTTACATTCTTCCTAATAGATAATACTCAAGTAATCACTTAAAAATAAGTAATGAGATAATATCCTAAGGATAAGAATAATTCAAATTCCAATCAAGTTTTGTTTTTCCACCTATCTTTTATTATGGTCAAGTTGGGGGATTACATTTTATTTCTTATTTGATTTTTGATTTTAGCTAGATTATATATTATTAGTTAATTTTATTTACATATTATAAAAAATAACCAAAATTAAATTAAAAAATAAATAACTCTTTGCATTCCTTTGTATTGCCAATTACCCAATCTTATTAGAACTTTGTTTGCATACATAAAATATAAAAGCACATTGTCTTTCACATTAGTTTTCAGATTTAAATAATTTTTTTTTTTTCATTTATGTTAAATTAAATTTTTTAATTTATTTTTCCAACACACATACACATATACATATACATGCATATAAAACATCCAATGATCTTCACACCCACTTACATAAAAATAACAAAAATCCCAAAAAAATTATTTGCATCTAAAAAATATCTCTCATCCTTGAACACTTCTAAAAATTCCAATCATAGTAATAATTCTATAATAAATTTAAATTTTCATTTTAGTATTAGTTTGATCCAATTAAAATAAAAAATATGGAACTTGTATTCAATTATAATTTATAAAATTTAGGTATCTAGTTGCTTGAATTTAAATTTGAAAAACTAGAGATTTGGATTTCATCTTTTCATTTGAAGTTTAGATTATTATTTCATTATTAGTTGTATTCATTTAAAAATAGATATTGAAGCATTAATTTTAATAAATTAAGATTAAATTTCTACATATTTATAAAACTAGAAAATTAGAAAAGTCAGCACTCACATTAAATTTTGTCTAATTCAATTTTAAATTCATTGACATTCACATATTACATATTTGATAAAGAAAAAGAGAAATTTGATTTATTTATTTTTATCACTTTTCATTTTAGCAGTAGTTGTAGTTTGTTTAACCATTTTCAAAAAATTAGGTTCTAATAAAAAACATTTATTTATCCAAAGGTCCAATCAATTAAACAAAAAATAAATAAAAATATACTTTAGAAAATAAAATAAAATAACCATATATATTTTTTTTAACTTTAACAACAAGAAAAAAACACATCAAAACCCTACACAAATGGTTTCCTTACCCTTATGTGATGCTTATTAAACACACACACACACACACACACACACACACACACACACACAGAGAGAGAGAGAGAGAGAGAGAGAGAGAGAGAGAGAGAGAGAGAGAGAGAGAGAGAGAGAGAGAGAGAGAGAGAGAGAGAGAGAGAGAGAGAGAGAGAGAGAGAGAGAGAGAGAGAGAGAGAGAACATTTCCTTAAGTACTTTCCCATGTACCTACATAAAATATCCAAAGTGATATAGACTCTAAGATTTGACTCCATGAATTTACCCAATCTTATCATTAGTCAACTAAATGATCTAGAAGAACAAACTAGGTTAATTTTTGCCTAGCTAGTTAGGAAAATTTACCTCTTATCTCTTGAAGATTGAAACCTCCAAATTTTACTTTTTATTTCATCATTGGTTATAGGCTTGTCTAATTTCATTAGATTTTTGGATGACATTATCTGAGCAAGCCCAACCTGATAGAGTTGACCAAATACCTTGAGTAATCTAACTTAAATTTATCCCATTTAGGGAGGGTAATATATAATATTTTTTTAAACTTTAACAACAAGAAAGAAACACATCAAAACCCTACAAAAATGGTTTCCTTACCCTTATGTGATGCTTATTACACACACACACACACACACACACACACACACACACACACACACACACACACACACACACACACACACACACACACACACACACACACACACACACACACACACACACACACACACACACACACACACACACACACACACACACACACACACACACACACACACACACACATACACACAGAGCGTAAGAACATTTCCTCAAGTACTTTCCCTTGTACCTACATAAAATATCCAAAGTGATATATACTTTAAGCTTTGACTCCATGAATTTACCCAATCTTATGATTAGTCAACTAAATGCTCTAGAAGGACAAACTATGTTAATTTTTGCCTAGCTAGTTAGGAAAATTTACCTCTTATCTCTTGAAGATTGAAACCTCCAAATTTTACTTCTTATTTCATCCTTGGTTATAGGCTTGTCTAATTTCATTAGATTTTTGGATGACATTATCTGAGCAAGCCCAACCTGATAGAGTTGACCAAATACCTTGAGTAATCTAACTTAAATTTATCCCATTTAGGGAGAGTAATATAGACCAATAGTTATTCTACCTAATTCTTTTTAAATCAAGATATTATTTGAATTTTATCACACCCCAATTTTTTATCCTTAATAAATACTTTGACGTAGCATAGTTAATTTTTTATAGACACAAGTAAACAGTACCACACATTTTCAAAAACCTTATGCATGTAGCTCATCAAAATCAACAATCCCTTTTAGCTCAGCATATTTAACCACCTCAACCAAACCAGCTAGATTCATATCTTGACTATCATATCATTTCTCTATAGTCATCTCACCTTAGCCTCGAGAGGTCAAGTAAAAAATGTTATAGTGTCATCTTTCACATGTTAAAATATGGTGAAATCAACATTAAAGGATTCTTATTTTTTGTTTATCCATTTATTTCATTTCATCTATCTTTTCTCCTATTCTATTTATTTTTTAGGTGTTTATAAACTACATGAATATGTCTAGAGATGAATTTGATACATTTTTTTAGATTTTATTATTTTACAATAAGTTTACAATCTTTAAATAAACATTATTTATTTAGTAAGACTAACATGTAAACTAAAAACAATGAAAACTAGTCTTCATATTATAACCCTTCCCCCTCTATACCACAAACCAACTCTTGTATGGTAGTTCAAGAGTTGTGAGATCACTTGAAGACTTCCAATAACTAAATTTACTATATTTACATGACCCTAACTAGTTTAATTTTATTGTATCCACAAGTTTTAACTATATAATAACTCAACTTACAAAGTGAAAATACTAAAAATACCTTAAAATTTGACCAGTATGCTCACAAAAACCATGTTATAGAAGATGGGTTAAATAGACTAAAATCACCCCCAACACCTCCTAGTAGTAACCAATTTTCTTTTACACCAATTAGAATAAATATGGTGACTCATTTAGAGACATCAAACACAAAACAATTTATCTTGGTCTATCATTCTCCTCTCTTAGAGCTCATATGTGAGATGATTCCAAACCCACTACTAATGTCACTTCTAATGAGCTCATCTTCAACTTGGTGGATGCATTTAGGAATTAGATAAAAACTAATAATATCTCCAAGTTAGTCCTTATAATAAAGGAATGATCCAAAAATTCAATAATCAAAGTCATTCCTCTCTCATTCTGACTCTAGTATTACCTTACCAATTGTCACAATATCAACCCACTTATCTACCAACTAGTTTTATGCCTAATGTAATCATCAGAAATTGGTATTTGAGAGGTAAGAGTGATATTTAACACTAAATATTCCTAGCTTATCCATAGATCTATCCTAGAGCCTATTTTCACACTTTTATACCCTTTTCACAAGCCATAGGCATCTCTAGTAATCTCAAATGCAGTATTAGACCCTCATTTCCTAGTCCTATCCCTTTATGCCTAGTATTTTTCCAGTTATACATTAACACCACATTAAGGAAATTAGAGACATGTGGTGTTAATGTCCCAAAAATGGTAAAAACCCTCCTAATTTTCAAAGGTAAAACCCTCCTAAGTTTAGCCTAAACATCTATTTTTTATCTGTACAAGCAACATTACACTACAAATACATGAATTTTATCCATATATCTAGGAGATTGAAATAAGATGAAAAATAAATATTTAAGCATGATCAAAATCAAGGTTATTAATCCTTATTCTACCCTAATAATCCATACTACCACTTACAACAACCCTAAGCTCAAATTTTCCATATTTCTAATCTCATGCACACTTAGAGGACTAAAAGTTATTATCATAGTATAATCACTTAAACATGAAAGAACACTTAGTTGGGAAGAAATAAATTGGGATTTATCCTTCATGGGATTAATGGTATCTATGAAATTCTCTTCATAGTGGGGTGTTGAGGATGTCCATCCTATCTTACTAAAAAACACACTTTTTAGCTCAATCCTTACTTGTAAGGAGGAATAGGGTTAAATAATAAAGCATATATTATAAGTATACTATAAATTTATAGACTTCATGCACATGATAATATAACCTAAAACCATAGACATAGTTTCATCCATAATTTTAGGACAGTCCTATGTAGAGGACATTAGCATCATTATTAGGACACTAGAGCCATAGGGTGCCTCTATCCAAATGTGATGATACTATCTAGGATAGGTTTTGATATAAGGGTGTATTTAATGACACTTAGACCTATCCCTATCTTGGTTTCCAACAATTAGATCATTTGTATCAAGCGTTTCTTAGATAAGTGTTTATTTACACATATTTATTATTATTTTAAAAAATCTAAAGCTAGTCAAAATTTATAAAAAACTTATGCTTATTTTATGCATATTATTTTCATTATTTATACTAATCATCCTTTTAATCAAACATGGGATTTACATTAGGAAAACCCTGAAAGGTTAGAAGATTTGGTGAACTTGACTTACTTTGAACATTGCTCGAAACCTAACCGTAGATGTTCCTAGGTTTTATATCCTTTTTTTCCTATATTCATTAGTTGCTTCAAATTTTTTAGATCTCATATATTATATTTTAGTGTCTATATTCTAATTTTTTTAGTATATGCCATCTATAAAATTTCTCTCTTCCATTAAGAATAATTCCTAGACTAGGTGTTAACCCTATAAAGCATATTCATATTTGTACTATTCAAGATTATAACATGGATAAGCGACCTATTGTAACTCCAATTATTAATCCTCCACACCTTGATTATGTGGATTTCAATGATAATTCATCCAAACATGAACAATATAATAAATAACAAGATGATACATAAATTAAAAAAATGGGCCACTTAATAATGATAACATGATTGTCAATAAAGATGAGGTTAGAGAAATAATTTGAGAACAACCCCTTAATCATTCAAAAATATTAAAATCTATATTATAAATCAAGAATAGATCAAACATTATTACACATATAGTGGAGCTAACTTAGTTAACACAACCTATAATTTTAATTCAATAACCTTCAATGATAGTTACACATCTTGTGGATAGTTCCTCCACTCCATATGTACATTCCTTTATGACGAGGTTCATAATCTACACACTAAGGTGTTACATATTGATAAGGGAACCACTAGGCCATAACATGAATTAGATTCTAAAATTCACTTATATACACCTTTAACACACCAAATACTATCGAATACCTTACCATATATATTTATGGAACCTAAGATTACATTATATGATGGAAAGAGTGACCTAGAACACCATATTAGAGATTTCCATGCAACATGTTTGGACTATGTATCCAATGATTAGATTTTTATGAAGTTATTCCAATGAATTTTAAAGGATTATTCCATACAATTGTTTCATTTTTTACTAAATAAATCTATCACATCATTAAATCATTTGGAATACATATTTTTAGCACACTTCTCCATCAATATCAGTGACAAGATCTCATATACCCAATTTGCATAGTTGAAACAAAAGTCAAATGAATCTATCACAAAATATTTATTACAATACAAGACATTATTATATAAATTAAATATCCCCATAGTATATGAATAGGTTCATGATATCTTCAAATAGAGTCTTTTTCCAACATTACATGAAGCTATCTAGTTTAATAAATTTCCTACATTCACATATTTATTCCACATAATAAAAGAAAAAGAGGTCAAGATTTTATCAATGGAAAAAATAAAATATACCAATGGGTAATAATCAACATATAAGAGTTAAAATAAACCTCCATACAATTTAAGGTCCACTAAGAAAAAGAGTGATCAAAATACCACAACCAACACAACTTTAGAGACATCTCCCTGCTTGGTTTTATCAGCTCCTTAGTGTTAAATCTTCACCAACCTTCTAGAGTCACTAGCATAAATTTTATATAATCTCTTATAATTAAATTTCATAGCTCTCCATCCCATTAAATATGTTTATATGACATGAAATATTCTAAATAATTATGATTCCAATGCATTCTATGAGTATTACAAGGCACTATACCACACAACAAACAAATGCATAAGCCTAAAACATAAGATGCATGATTTGATTAAGACTAAAATTATTGATGTGGGAACACCCATAGAGGAAAGAAAATTAAAAATAATAAAATATAAGGTATTATATATAATCTCATATCCATTTCTAAAGCACACATTGAATGAGGTAAGCAACACATTAGGTGTTCACTACACATATCAGGCACATCCACCACTAGCTTCATATCATATTATTATACAGGGGGCACACCCATTACATAATATAATTGGTATGTACCACATTATAATTCCAAATATACCACTTATGACCTTATTATATCATGATATTGTTGATGATGATATATACTTGCATGCACTTTTTGTACGAGCATACATATATCTTCATCCTATCCAAAGTGTTATGGTTGATAATAAGTTAAACATTAACATGTACACTATGACACATTTACATAATTTAGGATAATAAAATTATGATATATTCCAAATATACATATTTATTGGTGGTTTTAGTGTTCATGTTCAAATCTCCATCAAAGAGATTGTGCTTCCATTATAGGATAGACCAACACATATAGCCACTAGGTTCTTACTAGTACCTAATACCGGTGTGTTTGATATGTTATTGGGAAAGCTATGGTTATGATATCTAAGATCCATAAAATCTATAGTAAAAATATTCCTAAAATGCATACACATAATACAAGTTTAAAATTTAAGGTTCTTCCATATGAGTATCTTCTACCTATTCCATAAGCAGTTATAACATAGTTACCGGTTACAATTCCAATATAGTTACTAGATATAACATAATTATAAATTATAGCTTAGATCATAGTTACTAAGGATACATAAAAAAAATTATTATATCCACCAATGTAGGTGAGGTTTACTGCTATAGTGTTGACATGTAATCATACTCTCCCATAAAGATCATTATTAGAGAGACCCTTGCATAATATATATGTGATAGATTATATAGGGTCTTCCCCCACTAAATTTTTACTTAGATTAGTATTATTAGGTTCTCAATTTTCTCATAATAAATCATCCATATCACCTATAACTTATTCTACAATATGGGTTCTTAAGATCCCTACAGTTCATAAGACACAATTGTCAGTGCCAAATATTCCTAGCACCACTACACAGGTAAATACAAATATAGATGCAAATTACCTAGTAAAATAGATTATGGGATCATAGTTTCCATTTCACATAGCACACATAATAATAATTCCCTTATTTGACACAAGTCATAGTGATAATGAGTCTCCCATGAGATTCATCGATTAGTATGGTTTCTCTTTTCTTGTACATACTTTCCTTCTCTCTTGCTCATTGTACATAGTTCATTTTCATATTGCTTTTACATAGATTATACCAAAAAAATAAAATAAAAATTAAAAAACACAAAATCATTCAAATAATTACTCATAAAACACAAAAAAATATAGTCTATATGCATTGTTATATTTACATCTCTTATTTTTTCTAGACACTACATAAATTGGTTATCTTAGTATAGTCAGTTTTATCATACTTTAAGCTTCACTTGTTCTTGTTGATTGATTTCAGATTGCTCATAGGACTCTAGTCCAGTAAAATTATCTAGACTTTCTATTATCTACCCACTAATTTCATATACATGAACTCATCATTATTCATCTAACACATTGACCCACTTGGGGACATCCTATACAAAGTTTCTATTACTAGGTTTTATCCTTCTATACTCTACATCCTAGTTTTAGCATTTTTATATCTTGATATTGATCATTTCTATTCATACTCAATTTTTTACTGATTATCACTACTTTAGACTCAATATATGTACATCCTATTTTTCACACATATTTTTACTACATTCATTCATGCTTTCATTTCTAGCTAGCATAGTTTAGACATGATTGTATTTATATCCTTCTTCTATTTGAGGGCATTTGAAAATTCCATTATTAATTGGCTATTTGTCAATTATTTTCATAGTATGTATGCCTTATACATGTTCCCATGTTGCTTATGTGTTCTCTCTTTATTGTATATGTTAACATTTGAACATGTCCTTGTATGTGAATCTAAGAAAAATTTCTTCTTGCTTGAGTATGTGTACATTTGAACATGTCCTTATATGTCTTATTTTCATATATTAAGTGAAAATTACCCATATCCTTCGTATTATGGTCCCTTGGCCTACTTTGTGTGCCTCAAGTGTTTTGTATGTATGCTTTATTATATCCATCATGGCCATGAAACTTTTATTTTATTGTTACACACACCAATTTTTGATGCCATGAGGGACCTCATGAATCTATCCTTCCTACTTAGATGTTATGATGGACATCATGCCCCATCCCACTAGGTAGCTACTTAGGTTTACTTAGATTTATTGTTATATACATTGATTACATCTATATTGACACCCTTGTCTTATGATAAACATGACATACATCTTACATTGCATACTTATGATCAGACAATAATACATTATGATGTTATATTTGCACATTATATTGTATTATCACATAGTTATCATATGTGCTCTGACTAACACATTTTATATAGATTTTTATTTTGAGGATAGTTCCTACATAGGTTAAACAACTCCCCTCAAAAGAGGGGGAATTATTATGGGTTTTTCGCATAGATTAGGCTCTTATATTTCATTCACAAAACATTTTTAGCACATAGGCCCAGTTTCAAAAAATCAAACGCAAGTAAACATAGAGGAAAAATAGTGAATCATAAAGTAGTATAGTGACACATATTTTAGACTAGAAAAACATTAGTTCCCAAATAGGGACACTAGCACCACATGGTACTACTATACAATATATGGTATTACTTTTCATTATCCTCAATTTTAGGATAGATTGGATTGAATATAACAATACAATATGAACAATATAAGTTTGAAAAAATTTAGTTAAAATTTTATTAGCTATACTAAGTTTTGATAAGATTCACATTAGCTGAACTCAAATTTATAACATTTTCTCAAATTGAGAGCATCATACACAACATGATCATTACCATAATTAGTTTAGTATTTAGATAAATTTGTTACAATTTAGTCCAAAATAAATATACTCATATACCAGATTGGGGGCATATGTGTGGCACATTATTTCCATATGCTTAGTTACACATCAGTTAATCAGATGGAATGGAAAATTTCATGTCATTTTCTATGGTATATACATTTGACATCATATTCCAAGTTATCACTAGATTAATATCTTAATCTATATACATTGTTTGGTATTTTTGAGTGGCCTAGAGCTACCTAATGTACTTGATTAGATGTGGAATTGACATACACTGTTAGATATACATAGTTAGACATTTCTAGTACTTTACATAATTTATTTTTAGATGCATGTACTACACATGGGTGGGAAATGATGGATTCATATCTTACTTGATATTTTTATCCACCCACATGAGAGGGTTTGACACATTATTAGTCCAATCTAAGCTATTCACAAGTCATGATCAACCAAGAAGGGGTGGGCAATGACGGATTCAAAATTAGATTGAGTTCTTGAGCCATCAACACATGAGAATTGATCAAGCTATCAAATCAATCTAATTATTCAAATATTTATCACTTTACACAAAAAAACATAGGTTGTCACCAGGTTCATTCATTAGTTCTCATACCCAATGAGGTGTATTCATTCCTTTCTTTTTTTCCACCCATTTACTTAGGTTTACTCAACTACTTCCTTACTCAGCATATTATTTTGCTTTTGATATCTCTTAAGTAAGGACTTATTTATGCATGTTTAATTTTTAGGTCATACATTAAATCATACTTCACATACATAGACCAACCTTTACATAATTAAACTCAGCTTCACAAGCTTCACTTCCTAGGTAAGTCTAGGTATGCTTATTTTTCCTTTATAATAGTCATTTCAATTTGTTGCATTTATATCATAAAGGGGAAAAATGTAATCACCTAAAATTTGTATTTGAGTTCTAAGAGTGATACTTGAGACTAAAAAATTGTAGCTTAGCCCTAGACCTATCCTAGAGCCTATTATTACATTTTTCTAGCCTTTGTGTAGGCCATAGGCATCCCTAGTTAGCTCAAAGATAGTTTGAGACCCTCATTTCTCAATATTTGGACCTTTATGCCCAGTGTTTTACCAACTAGAAATTAGAGCCACATTAAGGACATTAGAGACATGTCATGCTAGTTTCCCCAAAATGGTGCCTTTGTCTTTTACCCTAGCTTTACCAAATGAATATATTTTCAAAGGTAAAACCCTCCAAAGGTTGGCCTAAATTTTTTATTATTATTTTCACAAAAAAAAACACTATAAATATATGACTTTTAGAAATTTATCTAAGAGATGGAAATGATATGAAAAATACCAATTCAAACATGAAATAAGTTAATAAATATCAAGGTTATGAATCCCTAATCTACCCTAATTCTACATACTACCATCTACAATAACCCTAAGCTCAGATTTTACATATTTACAATCTCAATCACACTCAAGGCACTCAAGGCCACTATCACACTAACATCACTTGCACTTATACCAACACTTAGGTGGGGAGAACTAGATCACACTTGATCCCTCAAGGTAGTATTTGTATGTAGGAAACTCTCTTCATAGTAGGGTGTTGAGTATGTCCACCCTATCCTACTAATGAACACACTTTTCATATCATGCCTTACTTGTAAGGAGGAGGTCCTGCTTCATAAATCAACTATTAAAGGCACAATACAAAGCTTTTATATTTATGCACATGGGAATAGAAAACAAAAACATAGACATAGGTACACCTAAAAGTTTGGGATAGTCCTACATAGAGGATATTATCACCATTATCAAGATACTAGAGCCACATGGTACCTATATCAAAATATGGTGATATTGTACAAGAGGGGTTATGATATAGGGATCTATTCGATGACACTTGAACTTGTTTCTATCTCAATTTCCATCACTTAGATCATTTATATCATGTGTTTTATAGATAAGTGTTTATTTGAACATATTTATTACTATTTTTAGAAATTCAAATCTAGTTAAAATATTTAACAAATCAATGGTTATTTTATGCATATTATTTCCATGATTTATACTACTTATCCTTTTAAGCAAACATAGTATTTACATTATTAAAACCCTAAAAGGTTAAAACACCTAACCAAAATTTAGGAGACCTTATTACCTTTGGTTTCCCTAATTATGTGACCAAAAAATTCATTCTCCCAAATGAATTTCACACTCACATTCATGTTAGTGTTATTGTATCCTATGTTACTCAGAATACTATGGTAGCTAACACACTAGCACCCATGGTCCTTCCCAATTACATACCTGTTACTATTCCATCCATGTATAATCCACCTATGCAAACCTAGATTGACACACCTTCTTAAAATTCCTTACCACCATATTATAACATGTTCTCTAAATAGACACAACTGAATAACTATTTTATACCATTAAAATCCATCCACTTAGGTGATAACTTTTTCCCCTAGCATTTTTATACCCATGTCCTATATGACAACTATTCAATAAGCTTATCTAAATACTTCTCTAACATATTTTGACACCATGAGGATATATGATGGATATCATGAGGAACATATCAATTATACCATTTAAGGAGTCATTTTACCACACCTATTACTTGAATTTCCAAAATACAAAGGGGAAGGGTACCTAAATCCACATGTCAAGGCTTATGCCTTTGCCATTAGAGAGTTGTTAGTCTAGGATATATTAGTATCCAAAAATTTCCCTAAATGTATTGAATGCATTTTAATTAGATTGGTATTATAACCTCCTTAAGTATTCAATCCTTTCTTTCCATAAACTTATGACAAAGATTGTAAAATATTTTGATATGAACAAGTTGCTTTAGACTGGTAGCATAAAATTTATACACATTAAACAAGAATCTAATGAGTCAATTTCCCACTTTATTATAAGGTGGTGAAAATTAATTAATTATTCTATTAGTATCCCACATATGGATCAAAGAGAGTTGTGTAACATTTTCATCCTTTCTCTTACAAATAAAATAAGTAAGACATATAAAAATTTCCTTATATTATCATACAAATAAGCACTAGAGAGTGAACTTAGATTTAATTAAGTAGTCATAGATAGTGGTCATATAACCTAGGGGTCAAATAGATGAATCATTGATCCCAATAAAAATAGTGGTTATTACCATAAAATTATCCATAATAAACACCATAACTAAGGGCCCAAGGTCCTAAATAAAAATCACAATACTAAAATAGATGGTGTGATAGATCAACCCAAAAATACCAATGTTTTAAAAAATAATCAAAATAAAAATATAAAAAAACAATAACAATATTAAAAATGGGTAATGCAAGAAGAGATGGTGGAGGAAACATCATCAAATATAATAAGGGAATTATGGCCATAACCTATTATAAAAACTTTGGTATTTAAACTAACCATTTGTAAAGGCTAAAGTGGCTCTTTGGGAAATTAAGATGATTCAATACCTAAGCTTTATGCATCTAGATATTTAAGGAGACTCACTGAATATCATAAATTACCTAATTAAAAAATTAACTCTTATTTGGACCATAAAAAGAATTATATTTTATGTTCTTTCAATTATTCAATCCTTTGAGTGAGTTCTACCATGATACATAAGCATTCAAATATAATAAAAATATAACCTTTTCCATGGTTAATAGACATTATGGACTTAGTCTTATTTATAACATATTTGGTCCTAAAACTGATCAACTTGTGTTGACAATTTTTTCTATAAAGTAGGTATTTTAACTTGGTTATCATGGTTTCATTTATAGTGACAATAATTCCTTATTGATGGGAATTAAATATGATAATTGTCTTGAGAGATCTAGAAATCATGCCATAGAAAATGCATATTACCTCAATCATAAATAATTGAGGTGTTATTTAATTTGTAACATTCTCATTATTAATACTAGATGTTTAAGGATTGAGGATTTTAGTTGGTTGGATAGCTCTTTAAAATTATAGGGCTATAAGTATTGCATTATTATTTTTCCTGAGGTCTATAGTGTAAATATTTTAAAACTATATCTATGAAAGAAGATCTCTAAGGTTGTTATGAGTGGTGATAAATTCATGATGGATCCAACTAACATAAAATTTGAGAAGAAAAATCATACCATATGGATGATTTTGTAGAAAGGTGGTCTGACTAATTTGATAAAAAAAATCAAAGGCTATGACCCCCTTATCTCTATCAACTTCATAAAATATTAGAATTCCCAAAAGGTGTTTATGATAGGAGTCTCTTTCGAAGTCTCTAAATAAATCATCACCTTAATTATAGGTATGAAAATGGATGGTTTGAAGTTTTATAAATTCATTCACAATAAGAAAGAACATATGCATAATTTTCTTTAGAAAAAAGAGAGGATTATGGTGTTTGATGGATTATATTCCCACCCTTATAATGGTGTCATTCATAAAGTGATGAGGTCAATTGGTTTCTAAGGATGATGTAAAGTTACTTACTCTTACCACATCACATTTATAAACCAATTCCATCACAATATCATCATCAACATCCCCTTTTATTTACTCTTATCATTAGAAAATTATGTTATTAAGGTTCAATTGGGTAAATCCACTCTCCTCTTTCATCAAAGGTTGATTTATAGTGTGTATCACCATGCTAAAGGATATTATCTTATCAATTAACCCAAAATCAAGTTGGTTGTCTCTAAAAGGGGGAAGCCCCTCTAACCCTTTCTCCTCGAAGAAAAATATAGAAGCTAATCCCTATAATAAAACAAAAACCATTACCATCAGAGTTATTCTTTTGTATTATTTTTAGGATAAAAAGGGTAAATCTAAGGTTTTTGAGGAATCCTTATGTGATGAATTTATGGAAATATTTATATATTCAAATTTTTGGTAATAAAAAGTTCACAAATAGAGAATTAACAATAAGTATAAATATTGCACTATCAAAAATAGAGCAGTGGAGATAATGAAAAATCTATATAACAATAAAAAGGATCTCAAAATATGGTGGAACTAAAAGGTAAGAAGTGCACCTTTGATAATAAGGAGGACAATTTCCATAATAAATTGTATTCCCTAATTAAGTGTGTGAAGTTGCATAAAAGTCTAATGAAATTGTTCATGAAATAAAATGACAATATTATAAATTCTATTAATTTAATTTAAAAGTATTTGAAGGATAACACTAGCTCTATAAAGAAGAAACTTAAGGACACCAAGGATTAGTTTGATGCTCTGGACCTCAAAAATATAATGTCTCAAATGGTGATTAAGGCTTATTAACTAGAAATGGAAAAGGAAAAAAATCAATATTTTCTCCATTTGATCTAGATAAGTAAGGAATATATTAATATTTTATTGGAAACAAAACTAATGTTCTCAATGAAGTGTTAGATAAAAAGGAAGATAACACCAACTTAAGATTCATGAAAATGATTAATATACAAGATAACTAAGTCAAGTTATATGTTGGGACTTCTATAGCTATTGCATAGGAAAATCTCATTAACAACATGAAGGGTAGTTATAAATGAATTATAGATACTCTAGATAGCTATATTTGTTGTAGTTTTTATATTATTTATTAGTTTTTTGTAGCTATGTTTCTTGGTATATTAATTTTATATTGGTTGATATCTATTTATTTTTATTAGTTGTTTTGTTTATCTTTTATCCCTTATTTTCTCTCTTGGTTATCGTTGTATATCTTTCAATGTTTTATTCAGAGGGAATGGCCCCTCTCAAAACCCTCTTAAAAATAAATGTCAATGATTATTATGACTATCACCAATGTGGGGGGCATTATTCTCCAATAGATTTTGAATAAAAACCTAATGGTCTTAAAAACAAAAAAAATTAAATAATCAATTACAAGATAATTATAAGGAAATTCCATAAGTGAAAATGGCATATCATGTACATCTTTTTCCACCACATTATGGGATCCCATTAGATGGGATTATTTTTACACTTATATGTGAGCAACATCCTATGATTTAGAGGAATTATGTTTCATTTGATGCCAATGAAATTATGGATGATGACTTGGATCTTCATTCTTTACTTATCAGGGCACATATTGATCATAAGCCTATATGCAATGTTATGTTTCATAATGGTTATAGTGATAAGGTATGTACCATGAAATTATTCACACATTTGGATATGAATAGGATGATTTATTCCCTTGAACTAAAATGATCAAATTATTTTATGGGAAGACACAAAAGGTTTTTAGTGAGATTGATTTACCTTTATTGGTTGGTCTAGCACATATGACCACCACATTATTAGTTTTAGCATATAGTTGTGTCTTTGATATATTATTGGGATGACCTTGGATTCATAATATCCATGAAGTACCTTCCATGATGCATGGGTGTCTTAAATATATTCATGCCAACAAGGTAATTACAATTTTAGGGATTCAATATGAATATCCTTTGTAATAGGAAAAAAGTGTTCCATGAAAACTAATTATACAACTTATTAAGGTTAATCATGCATGAAACAGTAATAAAAAAAGAATAACCTTTCCTACATGACCAATACTTGAGATACCATTGCATCAAATATCTATAGTAGACTCTTCAAAACCCTCATTTACACCTCTATAACCTAGCCAATTATTAAAAATAAAGTACCATGTTTTAGAATGGGTAAAAATAAAAAATATACACCAGGTAAATAATTGAACATTAAAAAATGGTTTACACAAACCACTACACCTTTTACTACTACCTCATGAACACAAAGGCACGTGAGGCTTATGTAGAGTATTAAAAATTCTCTAGTTTTAGATTAGGCACATATACATGATTCTTTGGTAGCATGACCATTTTACTATAACATATTACGAATACAAAGAATCATATGAGAATCCCTTATATTATATCAATGGATATAAATCTCTTTCCAAACATGAAAATAAAAATTAAGAAAAATGAAATATTCAATAAAATTAAAAATCATTAAAATAAAGTAAAAATACAAAAATATTTAGCATTTCACATGTTTACTATATTTTACATGTGTCATTTAATTTAGGATAGTAGATAAAATATTATTTATATATACACATATGTTTCATATGTACTTGAGTTTGAAACAAGCATACATGAAATCCATGATACATGAGCATGTAAATGTTGGGCATTTCCTTTTCCCACATGACACACTACATTGGGGCCATATTGATTATATATGATCATGATTAACACATGTTATATTATCTTATGATACTTTTCATTATCATATTGATATTATATAGAAACATTTACACATGACTATAATCAGGTTGTTATCTTACATAGTGTAATTGATATGTTATTCTACATGACATTTTTCTAACATATGTATTATGGGACTAATATGGAATACTTATGATAGTTAATTATATTTAATTTAATTCATTTATTAAAATGGATTAATAGAGTGTAATTATTATTTAATTATTTTTCTTTCTTGTGGAATGTTTGAACATGTTCTTTACTTATTGGCCATAGTGCCTTGAGTATTTCTTATTTATGTAGTTTCTAGACATTTTCGTAGGTCTTCCACTTGAGTGGGAAAGTTTTGAACATGAACCTTATTTGATTTATCCATAGAAACATATTTGTGTGACATTTGATTACTATGTCATGTGTTATTTTTCATTTCCTAAACTTATTATCTTCTAGACATTGCCATGTGTATACACATAATATTTTTAAACATTATCATTTACTGACACTTTATCTCTTGTAGGAGCTATCAAAGATTGAATATTTTAAGTGAAAACATTAAAGTTTAAACTAATAAATGGGTGGGAAGACCATTTTTACTTTTAAATACTTTTTTTCAACTCTATCATTACCTAAGCCCAATATAAATCCCACTGATCTAATTCCCCAAATAATAAAAACCCCATTTACACATTTCCCTAAATTTATCCTTTTAAATAGACCCTAACTAAGAAAACACCCTATTTTCCTAATAAGTTTTAGAGAATTTTCAATGATTTCATTGAGGTTTCATGGTGAGTTTATTAAGTTCTTTGATAGCTTAAGTGATAATGACAAAGTGTGCAATGTGCATGCCCTAGTGTGTTTGAAGTTAACTTGGTTGATCTTCAATTTTGGAATGGTTAGAGTTGTTTAGAGATGAATCTAGAGTTTTTATCATGTGGAAGGTGTTATATAAGTGGTTAAATATTATTCTAAAGCTTGTGTGCATGAGTGGAATTCACTTGGTTCATCATTGTTCTCATCTAGACATTTTGGGTCCAATGGCAAAAAATCTAAGTAAGAAGTTTGATGATGTCACCATTTCCATGTATGGATGAGTTAGGGGGATTTGGTCATATGTTTGTGATAAAATTAGTCCCTAGTTACTATGTGCCAAGTCTCAGGTCATGTGCCTAAATACAACCAAAGATATATGGGTACAAAGATGGGATCTTAGGCATTTTGATAGTGTTTTCCCATGCTTAAACAAATTTGCATGAGGTAAGAAAAACCAAATAACATTTTTTATTATGGAATATCTCACACATATGGACATTTAATGATAATTTTATCATATGGGTTTGTTAAATTTTGTGCCTAGTTGATTTACACTAATTTTTAGGTCGAGTATTCAAGCATGATAAAATATATACAAGTGTAAATTTAGCTTCCTAGGTATTTTACAATGTTTTCTAGACCATCACAAACCATCATATAGACATGGATGAACCAGTAAGTTTGTGATTTTATTTTAGGTAAATATAATTTCAATATTGGTCAAAGGATATCATGGATATTTTTTCTATAATTTCAAGAATCTACCCTAAAAAATTGGGGTCTTGAAGTGTTGTTCAGTTTGAGATATAAATCTTCAAAGTTGTACTTACAGACAGTAATGGTGATAAGACCATAAAGTTTATTACCATTGAAGCATGAGGTCAAAGGTTACACTCATAGGTGACAAGTTTAAAAATATCACGAATATGATATAATATCAATGGTGAGTGGTGGATCATATTGATAAAGATTAATGATGCGAGACAAGTCAAGAGTCAACATTGCATGAGAGGCTTTCAATTGGCACATTCACATGTAATGATAGTAAAATTATCAAAAGGAAATAAAGGTGATAAATTTAATGATCTATGGTTTTTTATGCTACATATCATGGTGATTATTTATACTTAAAGACCTTTTTGTTTTTTAGAGATCGACAGTGCATATTTAGTCAATTATGTAAGGGTACATGAGATAAGATCAAAGTGACTAAAGTCTAACATTTAAACATTAAAGTACTATAAATACTAAGATATTTAGAAGGATATAAATGGAGTGATTTTTTTTACAAACTATTAAGAATCAAAAATATGAGGACAATTGTTTGATATTTAATCGTGACCATTTGAATTTGAGTATTTAAATTTTGCAAAGGAAAAAACAAGTGTTTGGTTTTTGTGCCATATCTTTTGATCTACGTAGAATTTTCTCATGGTGTAAAAAATTAAGTTGTATAATATTCAATATGAATATGTAAATATTAATTTTCATGTCTAATTTTATGTTCAATCAAATATATTAAGGTTTAAATTTGACTATGTTTTCATGTATGTCTTGTAAGTAACCTAGGAAGGATGTTTGAGCTTATATTCATGTTGTTTTGATGTTTAATGATATATAATATATTTAAAAATTCTTTAGAATCCATAATGATGCTATATGTGAATTATTAATGTTTTATCAATCATATCTAGTATGAACAAGGGTTTTGAAGTCGATTGTGTGTTCGCTCATAATGATTGTGTGTACAAAGAGTTGTTTGAGTAATTTGTGATTAAGTAAGAGGCTACTATGATGGTTTTTGGCACTTAAAGAGGACCTATAAATAATTTTAAATGGTTATATGGATTTTGAAAGTGTTCTTATGTTTTATTTTGTTCAGAGAAGTGTCAAAGATCTTAATGGGTCTCCATAGGACCTAAAAGTGACTTAGGCTTGTTTTAAAGAGGATTATGCTTAAGTGTGACCTATGTAAGATGCCTTAAGGATAAAGGCATGTTTGTGTCTAAAAAATATGTTGATAATTCATGAATTATATATATATATATATATATATATATATATATATATATATTGAAACCAAATTTGATGGCTTTTATGTTTTTAGAAGAAGACTTTGTGAAAAAGTGCAAGGTGTGCATGTGAGAGTTTTGGAGAGAAGGAGAAGTTGATGTGCCCAGTGGATGGGTTAGGAAGAAAAGTATATTTTTGACTATGTGTAATACCTATAGGTCATATTTATTATTTTATAATAGTTCTCTTATAGTTTAAGGATATGTGAGTAGGTCTAAGTGTGCATATGAGAATAGTTTGAGTTAAGAAGGAGAGAGATTGTGGCATGCCTATGTGAGAGGCCTATATGAGATAGAGAGAGTTTGTGCAGGGGTTAGATAAATGGAGATCCATCATCAAGTTTATAAGGAATCAATTATAAGGTGGAGTTGTTCAAATTAGACGCTAAAATACTTGATCTTCCATAGGGGCAATTGTTCATTATGAAATAGGTGTTTCACTAAAGGCCTTTAGTCAGGAGGACATGATCAAGGTTTGTTAGTATAAGGAAGTTGATCAATATCTTATTTTTAATTTGTTATAAGATAGTATTATATGTGTTATATTATTGATAGTGGGTAGGAACTATGTGTTATGTGTTTGATCTTATGTATGTATTGAATGAATGAGCTATATTTTTTATGTTGATTAATCAAGTTGATATACATTGATTGTTTAATATTTTGAAAGGAATAAAATTTAAATTGAAATATCTAAGTTCAATGATTCACCCCTCTCAATTATTATGCCTATAACAATTGCTATCATATCAAGTCCTTTGGTAAAGGCTTAACAACTTGAAGGTGAACTAAGGTACAATATGGGTACTCATCAAGGAGGTTTCTCTATTAAATAAGCATCGATGTTTAATGGATCCAATTATGCTTTTTTGAGTGTGAGGATGATGACATACATTATGTATCTAGGGTATTATGTATGGAAATCCATTATGGATGGCTATGTTGATCCTAATACTTCTCCATCTAGTGTTATAAATAAGAAGTTGCTTGAGAACAATTCTAAGGTAATAAATGGTATCACTTGTGGTATTTCAAAGATTGAATACACCAAGGTAATTAAGTACAAATGTAGTTAAGATATATGGGATAAAATGTAAATCATTTATGAAGGATATTCAAAGGTCAAGCTTGCTAAGTTACATACTCACATAAGGTAATTTGAAAGTCTTAAGATGAATGAAGAAGATTGTGTGGCATCCTTTCTATAGAGAGTTAGTGAGATTGTGAACATCATTAGAGGTCTTAGAAATAACCTTGAAGAATATAATATAGTTAAAAAGGTATTAAGTCACATATCCCTTAGGTTTTATCCTAAGTAATATGTTGGAATAAATTCATGATCTTACTTAGCTAAAGTTGGATGAACTACATGGTATCCTTAATGCCTTTGAGATGAGGAAAAAGGATGATATAGAACCAAAGAAATAATTATATTTCAAGATTGAAATGAATCCAAAGAAGAAGTTCCAAGGTAAGAAACCAAAAGAGGATGAATTTTTTGATATAGATGAGGATGAAATAATTGTTTTGATTTCAAGGAAATTAAGAACATGTTCAAGCAAGTATAAAGGTAAACTACCCCTCAAATGCTTCAACTATGGTGGGATAGGACCTTTTCCTAATAATTTACCTAATAATTATAATAAGTATGATGATGAAGATCATGATAAGGGTCATCATGATGAAAACAAATCATTTAAGTCTAATAAAAGAAAAAAGGGAATCATAAGGTTTGATAACAAGAAAAATACTTCAAGGACAAGAAGAGTCTCTACACCAAAGAAGATTTTAGCTCATCAGATGAGAGTGAATTTAGTGACTAAAAGTATGATCATGAAGATGATGGTCCTATTAAATATAAATATCTAATCATTAATGAGGAAGGTAGTTTCTCACATAAAAAGGAGTCTACTCAATGTGATTCAGATGATGATGAAGATGAGGTGGACTATGAGACTGCATTAACAAATGCTCATGAAGAATTGAATATTTATAAGAAGATGAAATATAAACTCAAGTAATTTTAGGATAAATTTATTGTGTTTGGGGGAATAATGGATGAAGATGCCAAGGATCATGAAGATATGGTCAAGCATCTTGGTTGTTAATTGGAAATCCTGTCTACAAAATTGAAATCTAAATAAGATGAATGTTCAAGGTATGTAATTGAAAATGAGTTATTGAGATCTAAATTAGATAAATATAAAATTAAGGTAAAATAATTTTTCAATTTTGATAAAATTTCTAATGATCTGGATGATATCCTAAAAAGTCAAAATTTATCTAGTGATAGATCTAGATTAGGTTTAAATTAAGAGCCTAAATTTACTTCTCAATTTGATATGAATTTCAATGAGAACAAGGTGCATAAGACTTTGAAGACAAATAATTATATAAGTAATGAAGGTGTTAGTAGAATGAATACAAAATAGATCAAACAACCAAATGACATGAGGTATGCAAATTTTAATGGCTACTACTATACTTGTAATCAGTTTGGGCATAAAGCTAGAGAATGTAGAAGACCTACTAAAAATGAGTTTGCATGGGAATATGATGGGGGTAATTAGTAAAAATGTGTGAGAAAGATTAAGTGTTTCAATTTTCATGATGTGGGACACTTATTAAAAAATTATCCATTTGAGGTAAGGCAAGATGAGTTTCCTTCAATAGATATTGAGTGGTATAGTTATTATGAACTAGGACACATTGTATGATTTTTTACAAATATGGTGATATATAATGATATTATTTAAAAATATATGATGTGTTTTAACTATCAAAAGAGAGGTCAAATTGCTAGATTTTGTCAAAAAAGTCCATTAAGTCAATATGGGTTCAATTAGGCTCCTAGAGTGCAAGAACAAGGTAAGTCAAGTCATGGAAGCCAAAGGTGGTAAGTATGAGTCATGATGAGACTCTAAGACTAAGTAATTTTTTTTCTATGGTGGAGAATGATGAAGAAGGAGAAGATTGTAAAGGGATCTCATTATTTACTCATGTTGAGAATGAAGGGACCAATATCAAGGAGAGACCAAGGTGTTGGTTAAGGCTAGTTATAAAGTGAGTATGAATCCAAGTGAAAATCCTATTGTTGTTAAGCAAGATTGATATAGAGAGCAACATTTTTTAGTACCTAGTGATGAGGTTCCAAGCTACAAGGAAGATTCTATAGATGAAAAGGTATGTCATGAATCTATGTTATCTGCATGTATTGTCAATCCAATCATAGGAAAAAATGATAATATTTTAGTGGATGTGCATGTTACTTATCTTAATCCTAAGAAGAATAAGAATAAATATAAAACTTAGATGACCAAGGAGGAGAAGGAATATGAGGAGTTGTGGATAACTCATAGTTTCACATTATTCTAGGATATTATGAAATAGGATGTCTCTGCCTATGCTTCTTAGAAGACATATTTCTTGTGGAGAATCAAGGTTATGTGATCAAGATATTAATTCCAATATATATAGAGACTTGTGTTGATCTTAGAAGTTAATTGATTAAGGGGGATCAACAAGTTCATTTGTTTTCTATAGAGGTTTGTAAAGGAACTATAGTAAAGTGTTAGAATGGGTGGTTTCAAGTGGCTTAATGAGATTGATGAAATGTAAATACCTTTTTGGTGATCAAAAACTTACTTTCACTTCTTTTTGATGTTCTCTAGGTATTTTTGTGGTTTGAAGGTATGTTGAAGTCAAATTTTAGATTTTTATTTGTTATCGGGTTTCCTAGTTTATGCTTAATAGTATGCAAGCCCTAAAATGGGTTATAGGTTGTATGAGTTCCCAAATATGTGGAGGATAAAATATTGGTCCATAAATTTTTAATGTTTTTCTTCAGTTTTACAAAAAAGTTAGTGGTGGATGTTGACTAGAAGGAGGTTTTGTTGACTCTAGTTGTTCTAAGATTCTAGGGTTTTAGGCTATGCTAGAAAAGTGGTATGCCTTGTGAGTTGAGAAATGAGGTTTCATAATAATTTAAATGGGATAAATGGGTTTTAAAATCAAGATTCATAAAGATTTTAAGGTTTTTGATTATCAAGTTATTCAAATTTTTGTCAAATTGGAGGGATAACTGGGTAGTAGGTTTGTGAAGGAAGTATGTTGCAAAGGATGAGCTAGGTGTTGAAAATTGGTTTTATTAAAGGGGAATATGTGATTGATATATATGTGAAGTTTTAGGCCTTGAATATGTGTCTATTGAAATTTTTAGGATCTATAAATTCCAGGTAGGGCTATAAGGAGTCTAGACAGGCCTAGTCTTGAAGGAGTAAGGTATGTGTGTTTCAAGAATATTTATCAATTTTGTTTGAGAATGTTTTATATTTGATAAGTGGAATTAAGTTTTATTTTTAGTCTTGGAAGTGTCCTAAGAAAGAAGACTAGTAAGTCTTTGTTGTGGTTCTTTATGGTGTGTGGATATTTAAAGATGCTCAAGTGATGAAATTACTTAGAGATTGTAGGGAAAGTCCATCTTATATGTTTCTTAAAGAGTTTTATTAGTTTTTAGTTCATGGTTTAAAATTAAAAGGTTTTTATGATGACTTGATCATATCTAGTCATATCGTGTGTTCTTTTTCCATTGATTACAATGTTTGGTTGAAGAAGAGAGTATTGGCATGGAGCAAGAGGAAATTGGAAAGAAAAGAAGAGTTAGGATCATGGTAATGGGGAGTTTCTATAATATTTATAAGTTGGTCCTCTCTTATTTTTATGGTATTTTTAGGTCCTTAGGATTAGTTGTTACTCACTTTGTCATTGTGTCAAAGGGCGAGAAAATTCTTATTGTAAGAGTGCTTAAAGAGAGAGAAGGTGATATGAATGATGTTTGCTAACATAAATGAAAAAGGGGAATATTTTTGGATATTTTTCAATGATGTCATGGTTATTTTATGGATGTGTCATAATGAGTGGATGAAGTGCTTTGATACCCTAAGTGACAATCACAAAGTGTGCAATGTGATTGTCCTAGTGTGCTTGAAGTTAGCTTGGTTGGTCTTTAGCTTTGAAATGGCTAGAGATATTTAGAGATGAGTCTAAATTTTTTATCATGTGAAAGAGGTTATATCAATGGTCAAGGATTATTGGATATCTTGTGTGCATGAGTGAAATTCACCCAATTCATCATTTTTCTCATCTAGACATTTTGGGTCTAATGGTAGAGAATATAATAAGGAAGTTTGCTAATGTCACCATTGCCTTGTATGTATGAGTCAAGGAGATTTCATCATATGGTTTTTATTACATTATATTAAAATATATATGGGTGAAAATTTTGGCTCTTAAGCATTTTGACAGTGTTTTCCTATACTTATCCAAATTTTCATGAGGCAAGAAGAGCTAAATGACAATTTTTATGATGGCATATCTCACACATGTGGACATTTCATGATAATGTGATCATATGGGTTTGTTAAACTTTTTGCCTAGTTTATTTAAAATAAATTTCAATTCAAGCACTAAAGCATGATAAAAGATATGTAAGTATAAAGTTGGCTTCCTAGATAGTTTTCAATGTCTTCTAGACCATCACAAACCATCATACAAACATGGATGAACTAGTAAGTTTGTTATTTTATTTAAAGTAAATGGAAGGTAAATATTGGTAAAAGGATATCATGGAGATGTTTTCTATAATTTTAGTAATCTACCCTAAAAATTTGTTGTCTAGTTCAAGATATAAATCTTCAAAGTTGCACTTACAGACAATGATGGATCTGAGATCATCAAGTTTATTCACATTGAAAAATGAGGTCAAAGCTTGCATGCATAGGTGATAATTATCACAATCTCACTATTTTGATAGAATATCACTAGTGAGAAATGATTCATAATGATAAATATCAATGGTGTGAGACAAGTCAAGAGTTAACATTACACGAGAGGATTCTAAGTGGCACAAGCACATGTAATGACAATAAAATGTTCAAAAGGCACATGAAGGTGCCAAGTTTCATGATCTAGGGATTTATGAGCTAGATATAATGGTAATCATTTCTAGTTAAAGACCTAGTTGATATACAAATATTGATGGTGTGTATTTAGTCAATATTACAAGGGTGCACGAGATGAGGTGAAAGTGAAAAAAGTTTAACATTTAGATAATAAAGTAATATAGGTTAAAGATAGAGATATTTCAAAGGAGATTGATGGAGTGAGTTTGTTCCAAACTCTCAGGAAGCAAAAAGATGAGGACAAGTGTTTGATTTTTAACCATGACCATTTGAATTTAAATTTATCAAAAGAAAAGACCAATGTCTAGTTTTTATGCCATATCTTTTGATCTATATAGAATTTTCTCATGGTGTAATAATTTTTTTTTAGATGATTCCAAGTTACATCTATAAATATGAATTTAGAGGTCTAATTGTATGTTTAGTCAAAGATATTGAGGTTCAAATTTGACTCTATTTTTATGTATGTCCTACAAGTAAACTAGGAAGGATGTTCAAGCTTGTATTGGTGATATTTTAATGTTTAATGATGAATTATATATTGGATAATGTTGTAGAATTAATAAGGATGTTCTATGTGAATTATTAAGGTTTGATCAATCATATATAGTATGAACAAAGGTTTTGAAATTGATTGTGTGTTATCTCATAATGACTGTGTGTATAGAGAGTTGTTTGAATAAATTATGCTTAAGTAATAGGGTATATGATGGTTTTTATAACTTAAGGAGGAACTATATATCATTATGAATGGACCCATCCATTTGGAGAAATTATGTTTTATTTTGATCAGAGAAGTGTCAAAGAGTTGAATGGGTCTCCATAGGGCCTAAAAATGATTTAGGCCTATTTTAAAGAGGATTGTGCTTAAGTGTGACCTATTTAAGATACCTTAAGGGTTAAGGCATGTTTTTTGGCTGAACAAGATGTTGATAATTCATGAATTCTATATATATATAGTAAAAACAAATGTGACTATTTCTATATTTTTGGAAGAAGACTTTATGAGAGAGTGCAAGGTGTGCATGTGAGAATTGTGAAGTGAAGGAGGAGTAGATGTGCCCAATGGATGGGTTGATAATAAATTCAGATTTTTGACTATGTGTAAGACCTATAGGTCATATTTTTTTTATGTTAGAATAGTTTTCTTATATTTTGAGGATATGCAAATAGGTTTGAGTGTGAATATGAGGATAGTTTGAGTTAAGAAGGAGAGAGATTATGGCATGCCTATGTGAGAGACATGTATGAGATAGAGAGAGAGTTTGTACATGGTTTAAATAAATAAATATCCATCAAGTGTTGAAGACATTAGTTCTAAGGTGGAGGTGTTCAAAGGAGGGTCTAAAGGACATGATCTTCCTTAGGGGTAGTTACTCTTTGTGAAACAAGTGTTTCACTAAAGGCCTTTGGTCAGGAGGACATGATCAAGGTTTGTTGGTCTAAAGAATTTGATCATTATCTTATTTGTAATTTCTTATAGAATATTAGTCCATGTGTTGCAAGATTGAGAGTGATTTTTATTCCCCATGAGGGTTTCCCATAGGAACTATGTGTTATGTGATTGATCTTGGGTATGCATTGAATGAATTAGATCTATTGTTTATGTTGTTTGATCAAGTTGATATATGATGATTATTTAATATTTTGAAAGGACTGAAATTGAAATATATGGGATCAATAATTCACCACCCCCATTCTTAGTGATTTTACCTCTAACACTAAGTCAGTTGAGCTGATCTTATTATAAAATATTAAGTGCATGTTACATAACTAAGTCAACTTGGTTGACTTAGTTCACGACCTAATGATAACTTTTATAACAAACTTACACTGACTGATATTTTTGACTAAAATTATGGAAGAAGTAAGGATTATACATTACTATAATTACAAGGCTAATTTCATTCTAATAAAGAGTAACATTCATTTTTAAATCATTAAAGTCTACAATTATATTAAAGATGTATTTGAAGGATCCATTGATTAATGTTTTCCTTGGAAAGAAGATTAGCTATTTTGTGGTAAGTCTTGGATACAAATTAGGATTATTTTAGCCTAGATCTGATTTCTATAGAATTATCCTTATAAATACACACAACCTATTACAAATCACCATTGAACAAGGGAGAGGCTAAGACTCGATAGGTTAGTCCATGGTAAGTATCCCTACATCTTTCTATTTCATTTAATAGATAGATATATAAGTAATATTATTTAATGTATAAATCATTGTTTAGATTACCTCTATGATTAAACTTGGTGTAGATATAGGGTTTCATTTAATTTCCATCTTCTACTTTAGGTGATGTAGGCATCCTTTTACCAACCATGATCCCTTGATTGTTTATTTATGTTTAATCATCCCCATTTGTGCCACAAGATTTGGTGAGAACTATACTAGTTTTATTTTATTTACTTAGACCTATCTAGGGTTATTTCATAGTGTCATTATCCTAGAGGCTTTGGACCCCTCTCCTTTGGTGTTTTATGGTAAGATATCCCTTCATTAATATTAGTGTATCCAATTTGGTCATATTCTAGATATAAATAGTATTACAATGGATATTAGTTGATAAACATATCCAATATTAGATTTACTATGTTAAATGATCTATATATCTATCTTAACTTATTGCATACATTCTGGTGAACATGATATGAATCTAACCCTTACATTTTAAAATTTTCATTTATAATCAGCTAGATCACATTTGTTGATCTAGTCTTAAACTTTATCTATAGATTCAATATCTATACTCAACTAATTCATGCTATTTGACCTAGTTTTATCCTCTATTTATAGGTTTTATTTCCATAATCAAATAGATCATGCTAGTTGATTTAGTCTTTTTTTGTTTATTGTATATAGGATATGCAACCAACTATCTTGTGTTAGTCAATTTAGTTTTATTATTTTTATTATAGGGTTTCATATCTGATAGACTAAATCATGTTGGTTGACTCAAACATTTTTTATGTTTCTAAATTTTCAATTATAGTTAACTAAGTTGATCTAGTCAACCTAGTTAAATTTTTCAGTCTTTACTCTTTTAATTTAAGTAAACTAGGTCATGCTAGTCAACCTAGTTTCATTTTACTATTATTAGTTTTAGCTATCTACAGACTAAATCTTCATGATCAACCCTATTTAACATATGTGATTTTCAGATTTTGAGCTTTGCATGACTTAATTTGGTCTTAAAAATATAATTAACAATCAATTTTTCAACATTTTCAATCAACCAAGTCAATTTGGTTGACCTAGTTATATTTTTTAGCTTGACTCTAAACAAGCTTTAAATTTCTATTTTTTAAATTTTTTTAATTTCTCATTTTTATCTTTCAGTAAAATTATTTATCATTTCAATTTCTAGAATATCTTTACAAATCTTTTATTTTTATAAAATTGTATCACATATTTGACTAAGTTGACTTGGATTACTTAGTTTTATGGATATCTACTCTACCAAACAAACTAAGTCAATCTGATCAATTGTGTTTATTTTTAACCTATTTTCACAACAAACTAGATTGGATCACCCAATTGTGTTTGATTTTATTTTTCAATTAAATCAATCTAGCCATTTGTGTTCATGTCTTTCTCTTTCATCATAATCAAGGAAATTCACTTTCATTTCTTAGTAATTAATCTACATTTACTTTGAAAAATATTTGGCTACCTATTTATTTAGTTTATGAAAATAAAAATTAGTTTTTGACACTTGATTTTCATCTTTATTTTTACTTTGTCTTGATTTCCTTAGAAATTATGTATTGACAATATTAAAACTACTTAGATACTATCATGAAGGGCTATGTGATACTAGTTTTATTCTCTTTTTCTATAATTTATAAATATTGTGGCATGAGGGGTTTCCCCAATACTCATATCCATAGTACATATCTAAACATAGTCTTTGTTTTCGATACACCTCATGATATTTTAGAAATTTTTAGAATTCCCCTTTGAATTGAAAACTAGGAATCCAACCATCCATTTAATTTTATGGTGCATGGTTAGTGGTTATCATTGAAAATTTAGTTCCATCTTACCCTTGAAACTAGGTTTAGTGGGCTATGGGAATAACATGCCTTTCATATCTATTTCTCTAAAGCATTAAGATTACACTCTCCAATAGACAAGTAAATATATTTTGGAAGCCTAAAAATCAATCAAAACCTTTTAGTACAACTTCCTGATCTTCTTTTTAGATAATTGGTTAGCATTAGTTGTTACAAAATTACATTTTCTATTTTTTGTCTACTATTATATGTTGTATTAAATATTCTATTAACCATTGTTAATATAATTTTGTGCAATGTGTTAGACAATTCAATATTCTATCTACTATTTTTCTTCCTTAAAAACTACATAGTTCAAATTATTATTAATTTTTTTCTAGATTCAAATAATTTGACTAACATGAATTATTATAACTAATTATTTTTCCACCTATATAAATAAGCTGACTAGCTTGACTTAGTAGGCCTTTAATAATTGATGTATTTCTTACCTATACAACTAAGCCAACCAACTCGACTTAATAAGCCTAATCATTCAATATATTTCTTGACCTTACAAAAAGTTGATGAGCTCAACCAGGGTTTATTTATGAATATTCTCTAATTAACAAATATTCCATATTCTTAAATTTGGTTTTGGCAAATTTTTAGACCAATAAAGAGTACTGGGTCACCAAAAATTTTAGGTTGTAATTTAGATTTATATGTCAATTCACCTAATGTTTACAGCTAATTATAAATTATGATTATAAATCACCATGGCCTCAAAATAAATTTTGATCAATTTCACCAATATATGTGATATACCCTAGATACCCATCTACCCACTCTAGATGTTAGACTACATGCTCTAGAAGCTAGACTTCATGCTCTAGATGGTCATTTGAAAACAAAAGGTAATAATATATGTACTTTATCCTAATTTTTTTTTGCATATTTGGAATCCTATCAAAAAATTAAATAATTTAAAAAAAAATCACCTTGATCCAACTCTTTATGCAAAATTTATGCCCATTTGAAGTCTTAAATACCATCTGGAGCTGGTGGATAGCATCCAAAGCCCACGGATGGCATCCAAAATATATATATAGTTTCCATAGTCTATGGATGACTCTCAACATCATTAAAATCCTATGGAATCTATCCATAGGCTTTGGATGCCATCCATAGGCTTTAGATTCCATGCTCAGGCTTTAGACACTATCCATAGGGTCTAAACACCATTTATAACTTCAAATGGGCATAATTTTTGCATACAAAGTCAGATCAAAGTGAAATTTTTAAAAGTTGTTTAATTTTTTGAGAGGAATAAAAATATGTAATAATTTAAAGGATAGAATATGTATATAATGACATGTTTTACATTTTTAAAATTATTTCTTAAGGTGTGTAGTCTAACATCTAGTGCTTATGGATAGAATATAAAGGCCATGGATATTGTCGAATGGATTTAGATTCCATCCAAAGTCTATGGACACTATCTATAGACTTTAAACACCATATAGACCCTTTAGACACTAGCCATAGAATCCAGATGATGTTTAGAGGCACTAGATGATGTGTAGAGTCTATGTATGCCATCTAAGGCCTTTAGACATTGTCAATGGGCCTTAAATAGTGTCCAAAGGCTCTAGACAATGTATAGAGTATGTGTATGACTTCCATAGGATCTAGGTTATGTCTATAACCTCTATATGTCATACACATACTCTATATAGTGTCTAGAGGATCTTGATAGTGTCAAGATTCTATAGACACTACCATAAACTCTGGACATCATATAGAGACTTTAGACACCATCTAGGACCTTTAGACACTATCCATAGGGTTTGGAAACCATCCTTAGGGTCTATATGTCATCCTCAATGTCTAAAAAATATTCATAAGTTTTGGATGGAGGCACATAAATTTTGTGGTAAAGTTATACCTAAGATTCACCTTTTCAATAAAACTAGTTTCTTTTCAATTTATCAAGAATTTCAAATGTACTTTTCAATATTCACAAGAATTTTACATAGGTATTTTTCCTAGGGGACATTAAAAAACCCTAAGCTCAACTAAGTAGGTTATCTAACGTCTATCTATTTCTTTCCTTTAAAAATAAATCAACCAGCTCAATCTAGTATTTTTTCCACACCTTTACATTTTTCTACCTACCTAAGTCAACCAACATGAATTAGAAAAATTTTAGCACATATATTTTTTATTATGAAACTAATTTAACCAAATTGACTTATTAATATTTAACACTATTATCCTATCCACCCAGCTAAGTTAAACAACTTGACCTAATAGGTTTCTATCTTTATATGTATATCTTCACTTTTCACCATGTATTACATATTTGATGAAAGTGGAATGAAAACTCAAAATTATATGATGAATTTATATAACCCTTATAGACATATCCATTTTTTCCTTCCCTATCTTTTTGTATAATATATAGATGTCACTAATTTCCATGTGCCCACTAAACCCATAAGTTATGGGTCACCTCCTCCCAAAACTTTGGATCCACTTAACTATCCTCAAAAAATTCCTATTATTGAGGATGAGATTGATCTCTACTATAATATTGAAATGATACTCTTGATCAATAAAAACCATAAACATTAAGTAAAATATCCCATGATCATCTACAATACAATTATGGAGCTTACCTTGAGCATCCACCTTCACCTACACATACTTTATCTACAATCCTTGGGTCAAGTCATCTTATGAATTTTCCATGACTTTTTTGTTTTCAGTACCCACTTCTTATTGCATGGATTCAAATTTATTTACTACTTCTTCCACTTGGCCTATTATATTAACTACTATGGCCAATATTTTCTCAAGTGGGCCCACTCAAAGTGTTTGTGTACATAATCAAGTAAATACTACCTCTAGTGCATCTTAAGCATTTTCTACTAGTCAACCCACTATTGATACTAATCAAATATTATTACAATCCATGAACCAAATGGATAATTTGAAACTAATATTACAAATCAAATGGTCCAAATGCAAAACAAACTTTCGAAATTAAAAAATTATCCTCAACCCACTCAATGGGGAGTGCAAAATCATAATTCCTATCCCCCCTCCCCCAACCTCCTTTTAGAGATGTAAAAGGTAACATTATAACTCAACCTCCACTTCTCAACAAAAATGAACCCTTAATAACTCAATTTATAAACATCAACATAGGTTGTATTGTTCCTAATATCACTTATAATAGATCTATGGATCATAATTGTCTTTTAAAATCTTTCATAAATAATGGATTAATCACAATACCTTTATTACCACCAAGCTCTTATCTAAAATTTTTGTAGGTGACACTTTTGATTGGTATAATCAACTTAAATCCCATAGTATATCTAGTTTATAATATTTAGTTAAGTCATTGGTACAATAATTCTAAACTAGTGACCATCTGGAAAATAACTTAGCTCACTTCATCAATTGTAAACAATCAGAATCTACAACTATGCAAGTTTTCATTAAATGATGGATAGCCTTGTCCAAAAAAACTAAAGATAATATGTTGGAAGACAACCTATTCCACTTATTCACTAGTAATATTCATCCTAAATTTTAATATCATGTTATGACCCTTTCTCCCAAATCTATGGAATAATCCCTTGACCAAGACAAACACAAAGATTTTCTCATAAGATAATTTTAGCCTTCCCATCCTCATACTAGAATTTGAATGCTTAAGAAATAAAAAATTGACATGATACCAATAATGGTGTTATGAATAACTATGATTCTATTCACACTATTCATGATATTAATCCAAGTGATTCCAATGATGTTATTCTTTCCCAATCACTTTTAACAAAACCTTTTACCACAACCTAGTTCTACATTTTCCTAAGTTAAAAATGTATATTCTCACAAACCTCTTTCCATGGAAAGAATTAAAAAGTGTCTTCTTAGGCCTTCAACATGAAATCTTGAATTTACTCACCTTAACTAATGGTGGTATGATCCACACATGATGTTTTGGTATCATTCAAGTTAGGGGAATTCTCATTAAACTTGTTGCCATTTATGAATCTTTACTCTTGAATATATTCTTAGTTCTAATTTTGGTCATAAACCCCTAATTCATGAGTATAAACAAGCTTATGAAGTGACAACCAAGTTTCAAGAAAAATAAATAAATATGTTTCCCTTAATCAAGATAAAACTCACCTTGTAATTTACAAGGATCTTCTTCCTAATTATCAACCAAGTACTACTCAACCTCCCATTACCAACACTACCAAAAATTATATTGATCCTAATGATGAAAATGTTATAAATATGAATATTATGAGGAGAGTTGTTTATTATATTGAATTATACCCAAATTATAAATATAATAACTTCCCCACTTTCCATACCATCCAAGATTCTTAGCCATTTCACTTTACATAATTTAGGCATATGATAGTGATCCCCATAAATATAACAACACAACATATTCCTTCCTTCACTATCCCATGTATATATATTCAAACACTACATTTGGATACTCAACCAATATCTATTGATACAAATTCTATTCCTAACTTATCACCAAACCCTCCTCACTCCAACCTACCTAAAACTTCTAATCGACTTACTTTTTTAACTTCTTCATGACCTAGAAAATATTTTATAGAACCACACATCACCTCAAACATGACACCCAAAACATTAATTAATTAAACCATATTAGATATACTTATCCAAACCAAATTGGTTAAGTTAAAATAAAATAGATCTTATAAACTTTAGTTTAAATTTACTTCTACACTTATACATATTTACTTCAACATTATGCATTATTATCTGAGACATCTCCAACTAGATATAATGAATGGGATCCTATAATATACATTTATTGTCTCTCATATCAAATTCCTTATCTAAAACTCATGAGGACTTATCCTTATCATCATATTTATTAAATTAAAATTTTAATCAAAATGTAAATCCCTTGACCTCCACCTATGGGGTAGGAAGCCACTTTGTCTAGATCTGAAGCTAGTATTATTAAACAATGTGAATAAATATCTATAAACATTTATGAAACCATATATACTTTCATCTCACTAAAATTTCCAGTCACTTCAATTATTTGTAATGAAATATTACTTTGAGCATATGATCCTCCACTATTTATTAGTGTAAAAATTTGTGATATCTAAGTCAAGCATGCTTTGATCAATCAAGGTTCTAGCACTTGTGTCAACTCCCTTGATCTTAGTAAAACACTTCGGTACTATTAATGTAACCTTAAATCTAAACATATTACATGTCAAGGCTATAATATAAGATAAATTCCTTTTATAGGATGTGTTTGTATTCCTATCATGGTTCCTCATGTCATTGTTCATATTAAAGTCATGATCTTCAACTTTTTGTTATCATATAACATCTTAATTGATCAACCTTAAATATACTACATGAGAGATATAGCTTCATTAGCATGAAATTGTGATAAATTTTCTCATAATGGTGATATTAAAAGATTAAATAAGATGCGAAGCCTTATAATTTTGAATAATTATAGGAATGTGGTGTTTTAAAAATTCCCACCCTTGAACCTTTACATATCATTCCCTTTCATTAATTTCAACTATTTAACTACCCCATAAATTATACTATAGGCTATAATGGCCACCCTAAACATTTGGTAAATATTCCACCTAACCTATTAGATTTAGATGGTAATGAACTAGATAAGTTCATTTTGAAAATCAAAACGTTTGATCTCCTTTCACATATAATCTCTCAACTATGTCCCTCCTTATGACCTCGATCTTGAAAAAAACCAATTGATGATATTCCTATTATTGTAACTAAGTCTCAACAATATATTTATCATGATTCTTCCATTGATAATATCATTTATGATTGCACTATTTATCTTCATACTCATGATTGTGACTATGTATATTAATTAGATGACCCATTTTTAGTTAGTTTCACTCAAGCCATAAAATAAAAGAAATACATATATATTGTTATTTTTAAAACACTCATTGCATAATAATAATTATATTAATGTATTTACTTTTCTTTATACTTCATTTGACATTATATCTTCTTAATTTGATGTTCACAGTGAAAACATGGAGCATGCACACACTACTTCTCACCTAGTGACATCATAGTATACTTCTTGATTACTCCATAATGGGACCATATCAATTTTCTAGTTTTTCTAATACTTCCAAATTACTCCCTCCTAAGATGATTAGCACATTACATTGATCAAAATTATGATCATATATCATAGTTACTAAGCCTATCATAGAATCTACTCCTAGTTATCTTACTGATGGTGATGATATATTACCTCTACCTAAGATTAATCATCTACCTACATGATGGGAATATTATCCATATTGTGAGTTTCATAAGGTTCATGGTCATTGGGCCAAGGATTACCATGTACATTAGAGTTTCTTATTAAAATATGATGCATCCATGTCCACTCATATTCTAGATAATATACCTCCATAGTAATCTATTATGAGATGTACTTGTTGTTTTAATGATAAAACATGCATAACTCTATACACTATCGATAGTTCTAGAATTATATTTATGTGCATCATAGAAATAATGAATAATATGATGATAATAATCAACCTCATCCAAATGATTTTATAGTGTACATCCATAAACATTGGGAGGTCTATTTCCTTTTTCATTAGTGTGTTACACATCATATTGATATGTGTAGAGTCCTCTAGTAATAATTCTGAACTTTTATATGGCCTACACCATCACATTTTTAATAGTGTACCCAGGTTAATTCATAAGTGAAGGATAAACCTTCCATCCTCCTTCATCATTTCAAATATTAGAGGCTTCCAATCATATTTTATCACTAATCCCTCATATTGATTACCTTCACATGATATTCCACATACACAACCTATATATTAAGGGAAATGCAATGGATCTATTAATCAATCCTAGCTTAGAGAAGAAAAATCCTACTTACACTAACAATTATTGATACCTTAGATATTTAGGGTCATGACCAAGATGGATCCTCTAGACCTAACCAAGGGATCTCTTACCACAATAAATTTACTAGAGAAGGTTTTAGAGCCTCTAGTCAAGCAATACCATGTAGTAACCCTAGTTCGGTCCTATGTTTTCATATTCACAAAATAAATGATAAATTAAATTAAAATCTAATCTAGTGCTAACCAAATCTTGTGGGATAAAGTCATGGTAATGAACATAAAAATTAAACATGCATATGAGAATCCTAATTAAGCTATGCATATGTAAAACCCTAATGCATGTAGAGAGAAATATATTCAAAAGCCATTACTTAGGCTAATTTTATCTACTAAAATAGAGGATTAAAATTAGATATACTTACCTTGAAGATGAACCCATCAAAATTCGATCTCTCCCTTGGCCAAAGGTGCTTTGAAAGAGGTTCTTGTGGTTTTTAAGGATCACTAAGAAAGACCAAATAATCCAAGACTTTTCCATAAGACAAGATTATTATCCAAGTATAAAACCTAAGAAATAACTAATCAAGTAAAATGGTAGAAGAGTATATTGTAAATAAGTGTAAATGAATAATTAACTTGTCTCTCTCTAAGAAATAGTGAAATAAATGTGTATATATAGCTTCATCTAACCATAACCCTTTCCCAACGTTTAGATGACAAGGGTGTCCCAATTCAATATATATCATTATTTGATAAAAAAGTTAGGTCTCAGTCTAGGTCAGTCAAAGCTGACCTAGACCCATAACATGATTTTAACAATTTGAATATAGGGTCAATGGGGTTGACAATGTAATATAAACTATCAAAAATGGTTTTAGGCTTAGGAAGGGGATAAATAAGGAGGTTAATGATTAAAAGAGTTTGAAAGAGAGGATATAAGGCCTAGGGAAGTGTATAAGTGAAATTTAGATTGATAGAAAGTGGTAGTATAGGGGACAAGATACCTATGAAGCACTAAGGGTCTGCCCACCCATTTCTCAGTACACCCTTTAAGGTATGTACTAAGAGAGATTAAGACTCAATGTATTAATGTAAGAGATAAAACATCAATAATTGATAAATTTTTAAAATATTATATTTATACATATGCTCCACTCAAAACTCATCACATGTCACTCAGTTGTAATAGGGGATGTTTCTTCAAGAAAAGAACATAGCAACACACAACACTGAAGCTAAATAAATTGTAATATGTTAAATCTTAAAATAACTAAAAGTAAATGAATGAAAGGGAAATAACTAAAAATAAAATTAATTTATGCATAACTTGGATTAAATTTATCATTGGATGGTTTTCTATTATGTTTGTAGTTTTGATCATGGAGGGAACATAGATTGTTTTGGACAAACACAAGGATACAAAACTAAAGAGCAAAAATAAACAAATGCATGAAAGGCAAGATAATTGATGCAGTATAGGCATGATGTACTTGGAAATTTGGTAAGTTGAGGTGATAAATATTAATTTAGGACCAAATTACCAAGTCAAATTTTGGATTAAATCAGGTAACCAAAAATCCAAGGCTATTAAATTACTAAAAAACTCAAACAAGTAAACCTTAAGTAAGAAAGACAAATCAACTAAGTCAAACCAAGAATACATGTTTAATATGATAATCAAACATCAATGTGTAATAATTAGCATTAATTACTTAAAAAATATGGGAAATTAATGGGAAAACAACATTGAAGAGTGAGTAATAGTAATAGTAATCCTTGATCACTCATCAATGGAAAAAGTGCATAAAACTAAAACAACATTTGTGAGTGAATAGTAAAAAGCCGACCTCACTCAATAATGGAAAAGGTACATGAAAGTAGAAATAGGTGTAGTTTTTTGAAAAAAGGATGTATAACAATGGAAAAAACTTCAAATAAACCAAAGAAATTTATATAAATGTAAAGTAGGTGTAAAGAAAAAAATCCATAGTCACTCAAGCATACTATTTTGTTCTAAGGATAGATAAAACTGAAATAAAATGGTGCTAACATGTTTTTAAGATGTGAATAAGAGGGAATATAAAATAAATGGAAAAACATATTTAGAATCAAAATTACCCATTGAAGGGGGAAATTAAATGGGTGGAGGGGAAAATTAAGGTAGAGAAACTCTTTATCAAAGTCAAGACACTTAAATTGGGTTTTTAAAAATGAAAAGAATTTCAACATTAAGGACTCTAAAGAAATTTTCCTAACCACACAAATCTTGGGTTACCAAATTAAGTGTGAATATCATCCCATGAATGCTATATGCATGAAAATTAAAATAGACCTACCTTCCCTCAACATGTTCCCTATTCTTTAGGACCCATTACAAAGTTGTTGGTTTATTATGAAGATTAGGTAATTTTGATGATTCTTAGTGCTGAATAACACTTCTTATTTTAGGATTCTGAGAATCCATGACATGAGTTTTAGTTTGTGACTATTTAGTGATTGTATATGGTGGAATAGAAGCAATGTATGAAAATTGTCCACAAAATTTATTTGATTTAGTGGTTGGAAGCCACCAGGGTCTATAACATTTGAATACTTAATAATTATAAAGATTTGGTAAATAAAATAAATGATTATAAATAATGACCTCTAAGATAGAGTGAATCTTGATAAAAATAAGAAAAAGGAAGGGTAAATAAGAAAGAAGCATGATTGTAGGTTTTCATCTCAAATATTATGACAAAATTCCATTTAATTTGGGCACATTTGAACCAATTTATGTTATAATAAAACATAAGCTCAAATTATATCATAAATCAAGCAAAATTCAAAGGAAAAAATATGGATCATAAGTAAGAACCAAATTTACTTTAAAGGTTTGCTATTATGATCAAGATAACCTAAGTACATCCAAATATAGAGCAAATAAAATGAAGTATATTTGAGATCTTTATAGTCAATTTAGCATTTAGCACAAATTAACAACCCTATGACAAAGAATGTAATTCAAACAATAAGAATCATTCAAATTCAAGATAACTCCTTATAATTGAGAGATAGCATAGACATTTAAGGAAAATAATAAGACAATCTTTTAAAAATTCCTTAGTTGTATTAAATGCTCCTAGTATTAATTCCTAAAAAAATCCCTCTCTTACAAATGGTAACCATCTATCTATTTATAGGAAACATAGGTGGTAACCGGTTAACTTTAAAAAATATCCATATGTGGATAAGGATAGTTGTCCTTGATACAAAGCTAAAATGTGATAAAAAATCATGCCAACTTGAGAAGAAAGAGTATATGCTAATAGACTAGCATATAATTTCCAACAAGAATATTCCTTTAGGAGTTCCATTGGAGGGTCCTTCTAATTAACCCTATCTAAAGAAGTTTTTCACCTTGGTGTATTGCTACTTGATCAGCTCAAAATCCACTATATGCTTCACTAGACAATCCCCTTCTTTGTATGTTAACTTGTCAAATTCACTATCTACCTAAGATACAAATTCCTTGACACATTATACTTCTACAATTTACTTCCCTAAAAAAGTATTGGTATCAAGGGTCTTCTGGTTGTCCTTAGTTAAATGACCTTAGCTATCTATGATGCCCTAGATGTATGTATTAACCCTCTCCTTGAATTCTTAATCATCAATCAAGCTTAATGTAGTGGTTTGAGAAGGGTTATTTAATATATCCCCTAGAAGCTTCTCAATCCGGTTTACCAAACCTATGTATCTCTTTCTAAATTCCTTAACATCACCACTACAAGTGATCAAATCTTCTTTTTTATCTACTAAAATTTTCATGAGGATGTCTAGATGTCTAAGTTTGATAATCTTGAAGTTCAAGGCCTGCTTTGTTTTATGACCTTGATGAGCACCTTCATTTGAGCTTGAGAATTTTTCCACTGGGTGATTAAGTTTTATGCCATCTCAAATTCATGGTCCAAAGCATTCAATCTAGATTTAATGTTTTTCAAATTCTCAAATGCATCCATCAAAGATTTATTTAGCATTTGCAATATACTTTTAGGAATTATTAAGAAGACCTGAGCTTCCAAATCTTGATTTTCTATTTCTAATTTGAGTATCCTTTGTTTCAGTCCTTGCACTCCAGCCAATGCCATTGTTGATTGATCCAATACCACACTAGCTAAATACTCTTGAAAAATAGGATGTTCCCCTATTACTTTTCCTAGAATAGGAGTTCATCCTATAAATGGCTCCACCATTTGAAAGCTAAACTCCTTATTATCAATAGTGACTTTCTTGGTCACTATTCTTTCAAAATTTGATGTCTCTAGATTAAATTGGACCTGAGGATCAAGTTATTTCACCTATGGTTGTTTAATAATCACTACATTTAAAATCTTAGAGGCTCTTGGGGTACTAACCCATTATATTTCATTGTTTTGAATAAATTAGATGCTTCTCTTTGCTTGTTTATTCAAAATATCTTGAATCCATGGTTTGACATTATCTTAAACACCTATGTCCACTTAAATTGGAGCCAGTGAATGAGAAAGAGATGGGATTTTTTAAAAATTCCCATAAATAAATCAATCAAGAATGGTTGGTCCATAAATAATATTCTCATCACTAAAAAGGTTTATTTCACTAGTAGGGTGAGTGAAAGTTAACCTAGGCCTCTTTTTCGGAGCTAGAGGAACTAAGGCTAATTTTGCTTAACTCATTTTACTTCTCAATGGAACCATTTTCTTCCCTACTTCTTCATATGAGTCCTCTTCTTTATATACAGCATAATTATACATGATGTTAACAAGGTCACTCTCCACTATTTCTCTAGTTTCCAAAGCAATTAATCTAATAACATATATTTGGGATGAAGGCCTTAGTGGGGATGCCTAAATTTGGAGGCTTTCAATAGGGATTTGCTCAATCTTGGACTCCTCACTTATAGTTTTACCTTTTCCTTTTGTATCCTCAAGTTTCTCAATCTAAGGTAACTTTGTCAATTCTCCCTACTGAGGCTCATAAGATTGCCCCTCAATAGGTGGTTCTTGATGTGTAGTCCCAAATGGTCCTACCAACAAATGATATTGTAAATGATGTAGCTACCTTATTTATCTTGAAGGCTTATTATCCCTAACTAGCCTATGTTCTAAGGTTATGTTGTAGTTTTAAACCCTAGATAGTACTTCTTTAAAGTTTTTTGCCCTCATGTAAATACAATCCCCCACACCTAGTTGATGCTTTTACTTAGTCTTTAGGACCTTCCTATCTTGAATATGGTTAGCCACTCTATTATTGGGGTCCCACATATTAAGATCATATAATTATAAATCAAAAGAGTTCTTGTGCACCAACATGATCTCCAAATTTTTTCAATCCTTGATTATAATTCTATGAATGTCCAATGGGAATGGATGAACATGATCCTTTTTATTCTTCTTGCAATGAAAATATATACCTTGGATGATTTGATAAGTAATTTATTGCTCTACAAGCTTAATAGGAACATATATGGGTAGTCTGTATGGTTATACCATGATTCCTTATATCCTTATTATAGTGTAATCTAGATAGAACCACACATCCCCCATAGTATCCACTTGTTTTTTGATATGAGGATGAAGTCTAGGCATAAGAATACCAGTGATTATCTCGAAAAAGATTGGGAATACACCATCACATATGAATTACATATGATTCTTATATTTGAAAATATGTAGTTTGGTGTTATGATGGGAAATGGTAGTCTAACTATCAGGGGACCAATTTTGAATTCCAAGGAAATTAATAGAGGCTAGGAGTGAGTCTAAGAGGTAAGACATATTAAATAAATGTCTAGAGGTCTCTCTCTTGATGGTTTTAAACTATATGGATAAGAAGAAACTTATCAAGTCTCTAATGGGAGGCGTTAGGTTCTACTCCAACATGTAATTGACATGAGAAACCTAGACCTTACTCACATAAGTTTTAGAATATGCACCAAATGCTATATTCAATAAGGTCATATATACCCTAATAACTTATTTGAATTAGGTAATAATAATCTAACCATTAGGGGTCTTGATAACATGGGAACCTTCTATTAACTAAGGTGAAAGAACTGAATCTAGGTTTTGGGAATTTTTCCATCCTCTCAAGGAAAGAAGATCAACATGAGGTAAATGGATCTTATAGTAAGTCTGAAAGGCCATGGGAGCTATGCATGAATATTTACTTACATTTCCTTCATTAATAATCCATTCTCCATCTACTTTACATTCAATGAAAATAGGAATAAGAAGGTAATGCATTAACTCTAGTTTAGTAGCTACATGATGAAGGCCTACCATCTGAATGATACTAAATCATTATATCTTTGGTACACTGAAGAATTCCTATTTTTTTACTAAGAAATTAGTTATAAATATTCAAGAAAGAAGATAATCTAGAACAACTATTGATTCATTATACATTCAATGTTGTTGAATCCAACTTTGTGTCCCTAAAGACCCTTCCCTCACCATTTGAAGTTAGATAAAGCTCTACTTCAATCTTCATCTATTGCCTACCCACTACCATTGATAATAGTGTATTGTAATTACAAATATATCATAGTTATCACTAAGGTACCTACTCTAAATTTAGTTTGCTATTATCTCAAGGGTCACCTAATCAATTTGAAATAATTCTAACCTTCTTTATGGAGGGTTTAGGGTTTTTCTACTTTAAGGACCAAAACATCCAAATTTGATCTCATATGTGCCTTAGATATGATGGAACCTTTCTTATCATCTCTCCTATGCTTTTCAATCATGGAATATCTTTCATTTGGATCCTCCATACTTACTTGGAGATTATGTGGTAGGGTTTCATGCCTTTCATGATAATTTTAATAAATACCATTTGAAGAGTGACCATTGGTTTTCAAAAGTCTTTTTTATTTTACTTTGAAAATCCAAATCCAAGTCCTTACATTTCATTGGTTCTTGGTATTTGAGATTAATTATTATGCCATCTATCAAGATTTTGAGGCCTTTGAAAAGTTTTCAATTGGCTCACACTATTGGATCAAATCCAGTGAGCAAGTGACCACCATTAGATCCTTTGAGAGATCTTTAGGCATTCATGTTAATGTGCACTATTGGATCAAATCCAATAAGTAAGTGATCACCATTGGATCCTACAAGATGCTTTCCCTTTTAATCACTAAAAAAGACTTAGGCCAGGATTTTCATGTCTCAATCCTGCCTTCATAAGAAAACTAAAAATTTCTTAAAAAGGCTTTATAAATGCCCCCTTTTATTAGGCTTAAAAATTATTTAAGTTAAATTTTATGGGTTTGGTCTTGTCAAATACGTCTTCACAAATGTCAAATGATGGGAGCGAACCTATTGATTTTAATAAAATAAAATATTTCTATTTCAATTTAAATTTGATGGGTTAGGTCCCATAAAATACATCCTCATAGACATAAAATGATGGGATCAAACCTATCAAATTTAAAATAATGAAATTTATTGATCCAAAATCTGAATGCTACTTGTAAAACCATCAGGAGATCTCAAAGCTTCAGGGATTGTATAAGTTAAATTTGATAGGTTTGGTCATCAAACACATCCTCATAGACATCAAATGATAGGGGAAAACCTATCAAATTTAATATAATGAAATTTTATTGATCTAAAATTTGAATGCTACAAATAAAACCATCAGGAGATCTCAAAGCTTTAGGGATTGTTTAAGTTAAATTTAATGGGTTTGGTCTCATAAAATATATCTTGAAAGATATCAAATGATGAGGGTGAACTTTTTAAATTTAATATAATTAAATTTTATTGATTCAAGTTAAATTTGATGGGTTTGGTCCCATCAAATACGTCTTCATAGACATCAAATGATGGGGGTGAACCCATCAAATTTAAGATAATGAAATCTATTTCACACCATTAGATTTAAAACCTCTAATCAAGTAATCACCATTGGCTCTTTATTAGGGCTTGAAGCATTAACTATATGCCCTTATAAAACACTTTGAGCTTGATGTACTATTGGATCAAATCTAATGAAAAATAATAAAGTGTTATATCTACAAAAGCATATGAACTTTAAGCCAAAACGTGATCATGCATAAAATTTCTTGGTAATTTTTCTCATGAACATTTAAATTCAAACCACTAAGGTTTATTTTTTGGGGACCCTAAGTTCTTTCATGGAACCTATAATTAATAACCTTCAAGATGATTTCTAGCAACATCAAAACATGATCAAATAATCTTTCACACTTATTCTAGGATATAGAAGTTTGAGAAATAATCACATGGGTCCCCTTTCCAAAAAAAAAAATGGTGGGGTGTTTATCTCAACAAATGGCAACTCACAGGGGCAACATAGCAATATTTTGGAACATAGATCTTTGGATTAAACTTGTACATGAATTTTATATCCCTTTTGGACATATACTCTCTTCTAAATCAATTTTTGATTGAAACAAGTTCCTTAGGTATAAAATTTAAACATATATATTAAAACATACCACTTTTATAAAAGTTTTAATTGATCCAAAGGTTCCAATTGCTCCCAAGAATTAGAATCAAAGAAATGCTTTTGTACCCTAAAACTCACTATTCAAAGTATAACTATGGCTCCCAAAGCACAGGAAAAATTTGGTGGTTTTACAATAAATATTTTGGAACAAATTAATAAGTCCAATGTGAGTGTGCCAATGTGGGACATGTTGTCTATGCTTGGTTAGGTAGATATCCTTCAACAAGGATTGTCAAATATCAGTGTTTTTGAGAAGCCACCAGGTAAAGAAAATGTGATTCTCACAAATGAAACCAAAGGGCATAATTAAGGGAAATCAAATAAGGTGGTCAAACCTCCTCGCTTCTATATTTATGTAATCATTGATGACTCCTCAATTCATAATTGCATGACAGATAGTAGAATAAGTACTTTAACAATGCTAAAGTCAATAACAAATCAACTTGGATTAAAGTATGAAGCCCAATCTAAAGGAGTTTTTTAGCTTGATGGATCTTACACCAAACCATCTGCTATCACCAATGTTATAAAATTGACCCTACATGCTTGTCCTAGTTTTTTAATGGATCAATATGTGTTTATTATAGATATACCTTCTCATTTTGCTCTATGTTCATCTAGAGACTTTAGAGCTGAAATTAGAGGTTATCTAGTAACAAATTAGTCCTAAATGGCTTTTAGGATAATGTATAGGACCAAGGTATCCATTGAAGCTGAGCTTATTGCATAATTTCACATAGATCCTTATGGGCCTAATATATCAAACATAAATTATACCATCCTAAATGATGATGATCACCTTATTGGTCAAGAACTCAACACTCATCCTGAGGAGACACCTGATGTGTTCTTAGATGAGTTATAGAGTGAAAATCAGTTGATTGAACCTTTGGAAGGTATTTAAGAAAGAGACATGGGAGTATAATTCTTGCATGAGGAGATTGAATCTATTATATCCCTCGCTAGATGACACAAATATGCTATTAGTTTGTCTAAATTACTCTTTGATGGCTCAAGGAGAAAACATGGGGTAGGTACAAGTGTAATGCTAGTATCTCCCTCTAATGATATGTATTTATCTTCTTACAGGTTTTAGTTTAGTTTCTCTTATAATACAGATGAATATGATGGTCTTATCTATAGCCTTCAATGGGATAGTAAGAAAGGAATTAATTAGTTACAAGTGTTTGGGGATAGTGAGTTGATAGTGCATCAGGTCAAAGGCTTAAACATCAAAAAGAACCCCTTGATGAAATCCTACAAATAAGAGTGTGGGATATAATTGAGGACTTTGAGGCTTTCAACATCAAATCAATGCCAAGGAACCAAAAGTAGAAGGTCAATAGGTTGGAGCTATGGGAGCTGAATTTGACCTCCTAAATGAATTGAAAAGGTCCAAAGTGCAACCACATCTTAAAGTCATAGTAAGACCATTAGTGCTAAACAGTGAAGCTCATTGGTAGGTCTGTGATAATGACAAGAAAATTTATTATTTCTTGTAATGGGAAGAAAGATAATATTCAACATCAGTATGAGGATCAAATTATTTAATTGAGGTATAAAAAACTTCCTAAAGGGTTGGTCACCCTTGAGATTTATTTACATGAGGGAGATCATATGAGGAAAGACAAATCAATGATGTCCACTAATGAGGAGAACTATGAAGGAATCCTTATCCTCAAATATAATATTTTCAAGCTTGTAAAGGTAATAACTACGTCTAAAAGGCATAATTTCATTAAGGTTTGTAAATAATATGTAGACATCTTTGCTTGGGAAAGTGACCTGAGAGGCTTTCATCCCAAGCTAGCCCAACAAAATATAGAATTAGAAGCTAATACCAAGACTATCAAATAGAAGTAAAGACCTATCAAGCCAAAAATTTAAGAGCTAATGAGGAAAGAATTGATTAAACTAATTGAATCCAATATCATGTTTCCCATCAAACTCTCCTCATGGGTAGCCAACCTAGTACCTATAAGGAATAAGAATGGAGAGATTAAATTGTGTGTTGACTTTAGAAACCTAAATAGGGTCTCTTTGAAAGATCATTACTCTTTACCATCCATGGAGCAAATCCTTAAAATAGTTTTTGGTTTAGAATGCTTCTCTCTTTTGGATGGGTATATAGGATACAACCAAGTGCTAGTAAGATAAGAAGATCAATACAAGACTACCTTCACCATACAGTGGGGAACATATGCTTATTAGAAGATTCCTTTTCACTTTTAAAATTCTAAAGCTAACTTTCACAGAGTAATAGACATGGCTTTCTAAGGATTACTAAATCAGAAGGTGTTGGTTTATATAGATGACATCATAGTTTTCTCTAAGAAGGCTAGTGAGCACTTGAAATACTTGAGATTGATCTTTTAAAGATGTATACAATATGGGATGTCTTTAAATAACAATAAAGGTGTGTTTAATGTCCATAAAGGCAAACTCTTTAGATATATTATCTCAAAATAAGGAATATCTATTGATCTTGATAGAATAAGTGCCATCTTAGAACTATCCTTACCCAAGCACAAGAAGGGACTCCTGATCTTCCTTATGAAAATAAACTTTTTGAGAAGGTTTATACCTAGTTTTACCAACTTGGTCAAACCCATCATTTCCATGCTAAAGAAGAACCAAGTGTTCACTTCATCAAAGGAAGGTAAAGTAACATTTGAGGGTATCAATAAATATATTACCTAAGCACCCTCACTCATTAATCATGATTTATCAAGGGATTTTAGATTGTATGCATCTTCTAATATTGACAATATATCAGCTATGATAATGTAGAAGAATGATGAAGGACTTGAGAAGCCAATTGTATTTTTTAGTCAAAGATTAAAGGATATGAGGTAAGGTATATTTTTTTAGAAAATCAAGTTATTAAAGCTTTGAGAATCCTAAAAATATTCATACCAATACTCTCCAATATAAATATTTATCTTATTGTATCTCATCCTTGAGTGAGGGACTTCTTGCTTGATAAAGACTTAAATGAGAAGAGAGATGGTTAGATTACCAGGGTCATAGAGTATGGTATGGAGATAAAAGTCACTAAGATAGTAAGAGGAAAAGGATTATGTGATCATGTGGTATATGAACTCTATGAAGACAAATAAGTTATTTTGGTAATATAAGATAACTCACAAATAGATGTACCTCCACCTCACAATAGTTAGGTCTAGGATATGACACATTTCTTGGTTACAGGTGAGTGACCTCAAGGTATGTATAGGGATAATAAAATGTATTCTGAAATTTATTCCATACCTTATACATTGGTTTATGGGGTTCTATTTATAAAATAACTCAATGGAGTGCTTCTAAGATGCCTAGATGATGACTAAGTGACAAGGCTCCTTGAGCAATTCTAGGCCTGAAGGAAGCCATTTTGTTCCAAGGAATACAATAGAAAAAGTGATGAGGGATGATTATTATTGGCATATCCTCTTCAAGGATGCATATGCATGGGTTAAAAAATGTCAAAAATGTGCTCTCATTTCAGGTAAGCAACGATTGGCAGCCCTTCCTCTCAACCCAATTCAAGTGGAATATCCTTTCATGTAGTGGGGTTTAGACTTTGTAATAATGATTAATCCACATTATAGTAGATGACACAAATGGGTACTTACTATTACTAAATAATTCACCAGGTGGGTGGAAGTAATTTCCTAAAAAGATGCTAATGAAATAGCAGTGTTGGACTTCTATGATAGCAAGTGACCAAGTTTGGTGTACTAGTAACAATAATTCTAACTAATGCCTTAGAATTTTTTGGCATGAGAACAAGTGAATTAGAAATTTAGCTAAACATTTACCTTAGTACATATTATAATTACTAACTTAAAGGTAATGGACTAACAAAGTCTACAAATAATAACTTGATAAGGATTATCAAGAGGACTATGAAGGAGAACCAGAGAGTGTGAAACACAAAGCCAAGGACAACCTTATGGGATGATAGAGTGACTCACAAAGTTGTCATTGGAAAAATTTACCATATATATTTATATATGGGAGGGAAGCCAAAATTTCCATCTCTCTTGAGATACCTACCTTGGAGTTATCCCATTAGCTTAGGCTGATGGAGAGTGAACCCATGAGCATGAGGATGGCATAGATCATGGGGCTTGAAGAAATAAGGGACCTTGAAATGAATACACTAGAGTCTCACCAAAATCAAGTCAAGAAATACTTTAACAAGAGATCCATAGAAAATAAATTCAAAGAGTGGGATATATTCCTTAAGTGGGATTGAAATAAGGCCAAGCCAGACAACCATACCAATTTTGATAGCTTGTAGAGTGGCCCTTATTTGATTCACATATGCAAAAAACATAATGCTTCTCAGCTTGCCCAGATGGATGGGGAGGTATTAACCATCTGAATCAATGGCATTAATTTAAATACTTCTATTAAAATTATTTTCATCCATTATATATATTAGAGTAGTTTTTTCATGTTTTTCTCTAAGTGCCTTGTGCACATTTCTTTTCATGTTATGTGTTTCCCTTCTATAGGTGCCATGGGTGCAGTTGTTATTTTTATTTCCTTTTGGTCCTTGTTCCTTTAAGAGGAGGTTTTCAAACAAGGGAAACCTAGTATAAATTTCATAATCATCTATGAATAAAATTGTGACCCCATGAGCCTAATAGATAGGGTAAGGAAACTAATTTGTTACATAACAGGCATGCAATCCTAGGAGGTCACTAGAAATGTTGGCCAAAATTGGCCTACATATGAAGCTTTAGCCTAGATGAATGAAATGAAATATTTTAGAGAGGTCCTATTTGTGGTCCTAAGTGATCCAATATTGAAAGGAGAAAACCACATGTCACTTTCAAGATTTTGAAATACTTTAAGCAAGCCTAAAGTGAAATGTGATTACTTTTGGGAAGCAGGATATGAAACAAGTCTATAATTGAAAGTGAAAGGATACAATAGGTTTCCATGGTGTTCATGGAATTTATGGGGCATGAATCAGGTTTTCTCAAAGTCTCAAAAGTTTATTAGAGCCTTGATGGGTCTAAACATGATTAACACAAGCCTAGAAGAACCAGACCATCATGACACATCACATAAGAATAAATTGGTTAGTTTAGTTATACATTTAATAAGTGTACATGGGAGGCATCTAAAATTTTATGAACCATATATCAATGATGTTTTTCATGCATTGAATGCCCCCTACAAATTTGGTGTCTTGATATATTTTTTTCTCAAGATGTAATCTTTCAAAAATAGGCTAGTAGTGAGAGATGGGTTTGGGAACATTACATAAAAACCACTAAAAGTAGCTATTTGAATAAAAAAATATCCAAATGATCCTACGAGTGAAAGTAATGATGTCAAGTGTAAAAAACTTGCTTGATCAAATCAAATATCAATGGTACATAGATAATATCTTGAGTCAATGGGACCATCAAGATCAATGTCATGAGTTAAATCATGCAAATTAAGATCAAGGGTGAGTACAAAGTCAAAAAGTTATAATATTGTAAGATTGAATGTGGGGCTAATTAGTGGCATAATCATGGTGAATTAAAGGATCAATAGTGTAAATTTGATCAAATAGACTAATGATTAACATCATGAATTCAACCATGAAAAGCAGATCAATGGTGTGCATAAAGTCAAAAGGTAAATGAGTCTAGATTACACATAGGGCTACCACATGATGAAAAAGTGGTAATTGGATGAAGACTACTAGTAAGATACATTAATTGAACATGGGGTTTCAAAGTGTCACAATTTGGGAAGCTTGAATCAAAGATCGATAGAGAAAATTCAATCAAGTTCTAGGAGACAAAAAATGGTGACACATGTCCAAATTTATGATGGTCATAGTTTTGAATATGATAAAGAGTGTGGTAAGGATCCTACATAGGCAGACACATTGGATCAAATGATTTTATTGACCCAAATAGCTGAATTCATAGAGTTTAGATCCAAATATGATATAGGTTAAACTAGAACAAATATGTCAGAACTAAAGGTCACCATTAGAAATTAGTTTCAATCTTTGGTTTGAATATTTAAATCCTACAAGACCTATTATCCGATGTTGTAATGTCATTTCATGACTGTGTTCATTTTTATTTGAAGCTAATCCACATGTGTAATGAGTTCTTAGCTTTCAAAATGTTTAGGAAAAGATTAGGTCTATTAACACCTAATAATGATAAAAAATGGAGTCAAGAAGCTTGATGGAATTTTCTTTGAGGTCATGAATATATGAAAACCAATAAAATTGTTTTTCATCTATCGTAGACCTATGTTCTGGTTTGGAATAGGGTTGAGTTTGTTATTATGAAAGAAGTGTCTACTTTTTTGACATAGTCATATCCTTGATAAAATATGTACCTACAACCACCTCAAGTAGGAATAATCATGGCTCTCTTAGGTCCATGGATATCAATTTTTTGTCTTTAAAATTAAGGCAAGTGGAAGATAGTGTAGAAGTCTAATGAGGCAATATTGGTGGTTGGATATTACAGGTGGAACATTCAATTCTTTTTTAGGGTCTTTAAGGTTTTCCTTCTTAGTAGGATCATGACTCATCATCTTCAAAAAAAATAATATTATTCTAGTGTATTTATAAACCAATGAGAGTGTTCAAAGTCTATTGGGACAAATGAAGGTTAATTTGTCGATGGAAGACTAGTCTTGATCTAATCAAAATGTGGTTGATAATTCATTAAAGGGTGGTGGTATCTCATTTATTGATTTTAATTGTATGCTTATCATTTATCTTACCCTTTTCTCCAATATCTCATATTTTATCCCTCATTGTAACTCTCTAATTTGAGCAACATTTTAGGTGACAATTTAGGTGATGGTTCTACCCCAATTGGTGGTATAACTTTCAAGAGCCATAACTTTTGCACCATAGCTCCGTTTGACTCCCCGTTTGAACCATTGGAAATATAATAATGAGGGGAATGCCATGATATGTTACAATATTTATTTTATGGGTTTTTACCCCCAAAAACCAAATGGAAGTGCCCCAAATTTCAATTTTATTAGTAGATTCTTAAAATATTAAGTTTCTAAAAATAGTAATTCCTCAAATTCTATATTATTGTGAATCATGGAAGTCAAGAAACTTAATCTCCCTCGAGATTGGTGACTTTAAACATCCTCCTCATACCTCAAAAATGTGTATAAATGAAAATTTAATCTAAAAATTAAATTAGACATCTCTTCTAAGAGATAGGCATATGTTTGGATTTGTAAATTTGATTAATGAAAAATCTTTTCTCAAAGATAACATTATTACAATTGTGTTATTATTATTTCTTGAATTATATTTAAACTAAATCTCTTGAGTTTTGGATCATTGGTATCATAGTATTTTATCTTAAGAGTGTATGATCCTTAGACTACAATAAGCTTGGGTGGAAAATACATGATCTAGCAAACTATCCACCTGTTCACTCTAAATGACCTCAAATGGTGGAAAACACTGAGACATCTGATCTTTCCAATAAAATGGTAAATTAATCCCTCAAATAGAAACAAGTGTATATTATATAACAATTCACCCAAATTCTCCAAAAACTCTTGATGGGAAATGTTGGCTCCTCATCTGCACCCCCACATTCTTTTAGTGCCCCAACACCCTTCAAGGTTTAGGTGAATTTTGATATCCCTACATTTGAAGAAAAATTCGATGCTAATGTAGTATAAAATTGGTTGGATCAAGTTTCTTCCTATTTTTCTATAAATAAATTCATCGATAAAGAGAAGATCACTTTTGATCTTTTAAAAGCATCATTACCAATCAAAAATTGGTGGAAATTGTACAAGAAGAGATTTGGTATGGATGATATTGGCCTTGAGGAAGAACCTACCTAGGATAATTTCATATAATCTATAAATGAATAATAATACACCATTAGATCATATAATGATCTATATATAGAGTGTCAATAACTTTTCTAAGGTAAGAAATAATCTATTCAAGATTGCACTGATATTTTTGATTATCTATCTATGAGATTGGGCTTATAATAAAGTGAAAAACACAAGGTTCTCAAATATCATGGTGGAATACGATGTTATATATGAGGGGAGATGAAAATATTCCATTTGGAAACCCTTAGTGAGGTGTACAAGTTCATGGTGATGATTGAGCAGAAGCATGGAAGAATGAATATGAAGAGTCAGCCTTTAAAATGGAAAAGTGACAAAGAAGGTCAAAAACAAGGCCAAAAATGGATGCAAAGGGAAGGGAATACTTGGAAATGGTGTGATTACCATAAATATAGAACTCGCTCCAAATAATAATGTTAGGCCATCAAGTCCCTACTTTTTGAGTCATTATCCTCAATGTCTACTATTCTACCTCATACACACCCTATAGTTGAAGAGGATGAAGAAGAGATTGTAGATGTTGAGCATGATTCCATCGTTTATTCATCATAGACCCATGAGGAGAGGCCAAATGACAAGGAAAGGTTATTTCACTCTAATTTATGGGTGAAAGGTAAGCATCTACATTTCATTCTTGATAGTGGGAGTCAAAAGAATTTAATCTCTACTAATGTTATGAAAAGCCTAAATTTGTCCATGAAGCCTCACCCAAAGCCATAAAATATTATATGGTTGATTTTAGGAAGATACCTCTATGTCACCCACTAATGTCTTCTCTCATTTTTAATAAAACCTTTCCAAGATGAGGTCTTATGTGATGTGGTCAATCTAGATATTTGTGATGTACTCTTTGGTCAGCCATTCATGTATGATCGACATGGCATCTATGAATCAAGAACTCAAAGGATTACCCTCATTATTGGAACATAGTGCTACATGGTACCAAAGGTACCACCTTCTACATCTATCTCCCTAATTAGTGCCAATATATTCATTCTCATGGTGGTCAAGCCATAGAAATCCAAAAGGGTCAATGTTACAACTCTGACTACACAAACAACACAAAAACAAAATCAAATAGATACCAAGCTAAATAATTTCATGGCCTTCCATCTATAAACTAATGGATAGATAGAAATGGTGAATAATTGGGCCCTACATAGCTCCACAAAGCATAACTCCATAAAGCATAATTCATTCCAAGTATGCATCAAGAATCAAATCAAAACACAACTACCAAACTTGATGAAAAATATTGATACAATGGGGACCATTGGTTCTCAAGGAGGGAGTAATGATCTCAAAAACATTTTAGGTGATGGTTCTACCTCAATTGGTGGTAAAACTTTTGAGAGCCATACGTTTTGCACCATAGCTCCATTAGACTCCCTATTTGAACCGTTGGAAAGTTAAGAATGAAGGGAATGATATGATATGGCATGAGATCTACTTATTGGGCTTCAAACACTAAAAACCAAATAGAAGTGCCCCAAATTTTAATTTTAGTAGTGTAGTCTAAAAATAGTAAGTTTCTAAAAATAGTATTTCCTTAAATTTTGTATTATTGTGAATCATGGAAGTCAAACAACTTAATCTCCCTTGATATTTGTGACCTTACACATCTTCCTCCTACATTAAAAATGTGTATAAATGAAGATGTAACCTAAAAAGGAAATTAGACATTTCTTCTCAAAGATAGGCATATGTTTGGATCTGCAAATTTGATCAATAAAACATCTCTTCTTAAAGATAGAATTATTATAATTATGTTATTATTATTTCTTGAATTATATTTAAACCAAATATCTTGAGTTTTGAATCACTTTCTCTCTAATTTTGGGACTCACAATGACTCTCTAATTTTTGAAGAGGAGGAGACTCTCATTTGATAAGGCAAGACCCTATCAAATTGTGTATAAACTACCTCTTGATGTAATAAGATGACTTTTTACCTATCTCATACATTTAATTAGTGTTTATTAAGTTTGTGTATGATGGATTTCTGAAGGATATTCTTCCATATCCATTGTCCTTATTTCTTCTCTATTTTAGGGTTTTTTCAAGCTATTTTTAGGTTTGAAATTGTGATCTTGCCAAGAATGGATGCCTGGTGTGAGTCATAGAATTCATCTTTTCTTCCTTGAGTGCTTGGTGTGCCTAGTTCATGAAATACTTATGGAATTATCTAATTTGTAGTTTAGTGTGAGCAAACCTTGTCTTATGTTGATCCACTATTGGTTTTAGTCTTATGTGAGTGTCTCATTTAAATTTAGTACATCAACCTTTTAGATTAGTACCCCTTTCCCCCCTTTATAATCCTTTTCTAAGTAGAAACATTATTCTAAGTTATCTATCAAAAGGAATCCAACCTTATCTGAAGGTTTAACCACACTATAGGATACCCACAACCTAGGGTTATTCCCATTCTCTAGATTAGTTAGGAAGATCCTGAAGAACCCTCTCTAAGGGTGCAAACTATTGTTATAATAGAGACCAAATTCACCAAGATTTCACTATATTAATTCATAATTACAACTACAATCATTTGCATTCTTGATTTCCTTAGTGGCCCCTAAGCCATTTTACATTTCAAAATTCTCGAGTGGCCCTTGAGTAGTTTTACATTTCGGTGTTCTTTATTGGTTGAGAGACATATTTTATAACTTCATTACACCACATAGTTTTATTTTTTCTTGTTCTAATATACATGATTAGGAAATGATGGATTCATGACCTAATTGAGTTCTTGAACCACCTATATAAGAGGGTTGGACAAGTCATTAGTCTAATATAAGTTATTCATAGATTATGATCCACTAAATATGGGTTGGAAATGATGGATTCAAGACCAGGTTTGAGTTCTTGACCCAACCACACATGAGTATTGGGCAATCCATAAACTTAGTTCAGTCTAATCAATGTTTGATCACCATTATCATTCACACATGATTTCACCAAGTTTTTTCATTGGTTCACATACCTAGTGAGTTATATTCATTCCTTTCCTCTCTTTCACACACATCTCTTTAATTAGTTTTGTCTTTCATTTTGATTTTTATTAAGGATAGATTCATCTATGTTTCATTTTTAGGACATGTAATGGAGCATAATTCATAGACTCAACCCATGTTCATGGGATTAACCTCATAGGTAAGTCCATGCATGTTTATGATTCATAAATATTATATTAATTAATCTCTAATTTCATAATGCCCTTCTTGTTTGAATCTCAACCCAACTTTGTATACCTCTTCATGAAATAATACACTAAATCTTATCTTGAAGCCTATTTGTAGACAACCTTTTCCTTCAATTTGTATACACTAAATATTATCTTGATCCTATTTGTAGATAACTTTTGTTTTAAATTTTTATATTCCTATAACTCTTTATTTAAGGTCTTTATCTAATCTCTAATTTTGTTTATCACTTCCCACTTACATCCACATACCTGATATTAAGTCTTGTATCACAACCTATTTCTTTGCTTGTATGGATAGTTCCTGGGACAATATTATAAGGATTTGTAATTTAAATATGAATATAATTTGTAATAATTTTCTCCTTGTTCCACTATCACTCAACCCTCTCACTCATTACTCTACCATATCCACTTAACATCTTCATTATTTCATTCATTTAGATCATGGATCTAGTCAAATCCACAAGATTCTCAAACCCCAAATTCCTATTTAGATATCCATGAACATTTATATTAGTAATGAATAGTATTATCAGTCATTAAAACCTTTCAAAAACTCATGTTCATGCTCTTTTTGTTCACTAGTTCCTTTAATACACCAATTACCCAAAAAAGACTAGTCCTCCTTGTATCCCTCAAAACACCAAAACCTTCTTAGATATAATAATATATATGGTTTATTGAAAAAATAATATTTTTTTAAAGTACCCATTAAGTACCTTAAACTTATCCAAATGTTTTAAGGATAAATTCCCTAGGTAAGTGTTCTTTCTTTCATATTTTCTTAGGAAATTAGATCTCCTACACTTAATAATAAGACATAGTCTAAGAAACCATATTATACTTTCTTGAAAAGATTTAAAACCTATTTAAAAATTTTAATTATATAAAAATACAAAATATCCCAAACTTTCATGAGATTCTAAGGGTGGAATCACTATGTATTTCACTTTTATGTTTGAAACCCTTGTTTTTGGTTATTTAGGCTTGTATGAGGCCAAAAAGGAACAAAATAGGGTAAAATTAATTCTAAGTGACCTAAATATATTCCAATATTTTGGTTAATTATGACCCAAGTTTTTACACCTTCTCCAATCCTCATGTGAGCTTGAATAATCTATAAACTGCACTCATACACCAATCTATAAAATTATGTGTTGTGTAAAAGATTGTGATATCATCAAATGGTAATTTGAGAGGAAACATTCTAATTTAAAGTGAAATAATGAATAATTAAGGTCTTTAAAACTTCCTCAACCTATCTAACATTTTTTTATTCTTAACCAAATATAATTAAATCTTTAATAATTAGTTATTATGGCATTCTGGGATCACACACAAGACTATGTAATGCAAAATGGTCTTCATTGGATGTGAGAGAAGATGTTATTGACTCATGTATTTCACATATATTTTAAATATTCAATAATTTAATATTAATAATCTTACCGAAATTATTTAAAACTATGAATTACTCACTTAACACCTTATTCAATTCATGGATGTCATGTTCTTATAATCTTAGTCATACAAAACCTTAAAGAAAATAGAGTTTTACAAAATATTCCAACCCTTTAAACAATATAATAAACCTATAATATTATCTAGCTCTATATACATGCTTAATCCACTTCCATCCTAATCATACAATAAATTTGAATGACACTAAATCATTATACAGTCCAAATATAACCACATAGTATTTTATACACGTGTAACTAACATAGAAATGTTATATCAGCAAATCCAAGACACTATGATTCATCATAATTATTACAAGAATTCAAGTAAAATATATAGGATATCTATTACATAAACACACACCTTTTATTTTATTTCATAAAGACACTTACAAACTTAACTCATTGTCTAACTATTGTCCATTATGGACCGTCTATTTTCTTTCTTTCATGTTTCTTCATATCTATTATTCAAAAATATTCCATACTCTACTGACTCTCCTTATTTTTATGTTACTCCCCTAAATTCGTGTATACTCTTTCTTTCATCAAATTTTACTTCGTAACTTTCTACCTATCCCAACTCTACATAGGGGTGGTGGTTACAACCTTCATATCTTTTTCTTGTTCTTGATTTGAATAGATTTTTAAGACTTCCATGTGGGATAAAACCTCTCCCACATCATAGGATATTTTAAGATCCATAAAAAAAAATGCAATACTAATTAAATTTCTTTAAAGACCCTTAACACCACTCTAAAAGCAAAACACAATTTCAAATATTTAAATTGCCTATTTTGATGGGAAAATGCCAAAGGGATATAAACACTCACTTCTCATAAAATTAACTCACACAAAAACAACATATAAGACATTTTAAGACCACTTCACACACACATAAGATAAAAATTATCACAAAGCAAACTTATACTCATTAACATTCCTATCACCTAGTGATGCTCTTATATCATACTCCCTATGTAGGGAAAATTTGAGCTCCAATTCATCTTTTTTATTGATTTCCTTCCAATTCATATTTTTTTGTCCTTGAATCCCTTCTCTTTTCTATTAATTAAATTTTTACTCTATCTCTACCTACTCTTTACATTTTTTATTTCTTCCTTTATCTAGTTATCTTGTCAATTCATCTTCTAGCTCAAGATAATATAAAAAACTTTTTAGCTCCTTATTTTTTTCATCCTCTAGGTCCTCTATATTTGATTTACCTTATTTATAATTCTAATTCTTAGACTTGAGTCTTTATTATGATTCATTATTCCTTCCTTTATTTCTTTTCATGGATTTCTCATGCTCTCTTGGCTGAAATATATTCTTGACCACTCTCTCCTCTTTATATTCATTAGCTAATGGCTTTATGTTGATCATATCTTTGACTACACCTTCTTCCATTTTTTCATATGTAAATAATTAAATTTGATTGTGGGCCCTCACATGGATGATTTTTTCACATTGTGACTTCATAATATTCTTGATATTAGGTTCATATTGATTGAATACCTCTCGATTACTTATTATATTCATCTCTTCATACTTATGTTCAACAACATTATCAATCAAATGACACACATTTTTTCCTTGTCCTTATTTAAATTTATTATATTCTTGTGGAACTTTTTATTTATTTCTTGGATTTGTTCTTGGGATAATATTGCTTTGTTCTTTACTCTCAATTATATGGTGTTCACTTGAGACCCTTTCATTTTTCATTTCTCGATCAACTAGACTTTATTGTTCTTGTGACTTAAACACTAAATTTGAAATATTATCATTATCATTCAACTTGCTTCACCATGTCTCTCATTATAAAATATATTTTTTCATTAATCTTATCTTAAATTGCATTAGTATCTATTTATACTTATTCTTTCACATTGTAACTTAACTTGTTCCTTGATCTACCTTATATTTTTGCCTTTTTCTTCTTGATGACAACTTATTCATCCTCTTATCTTTGATGTGAAATATTCAATAACCCAACTTCATTTTATTCCATCATGTATTTCAATACTATATGTTCATGCCTCAATGGTCTTTATGGATGGAATTAATCATTCATTTTCATTGCATGTTCTTATATGCCAACACATTTCATGTCCTTATCATGTTTTTATTTGCTTGAATTTGCTTCAATGCTCTTCTTATGGTTTATTGTAGTTGTTATCACCTTCTTCTGTTCATCATCACATATATTTATTTGATATTCCTACTAATCATTTATTATACCCTTGTCTATCCACATTTGGGTCTTCATCTGCATATATGATTTCTTCAACAATTTTGGTAGCTTTTACCCACATTATCTATTTATATCCCTATCATAGGTAACTTATTGTTTGGGTATTATAATCTTCACCTCATTAACTAATATGTGCAGCCATTTTGGGTATTATATAACCATGATCTATTATATGATTTTATGACTTACTAGTTCCCTTTTTATGTCAACTTTAATATAAACAATCTCATTCTCATATGCTTAATAAAAAAAAAAAGATTCAAGATTCTATGTACCTGGTCAATGGCCAAATGTATGGTCACATCTTATCTCATGTTTTCATGGATTAAAATCAACTTTTTTGTATGATTCATTTCTCTCTTCTATTTAAATGATTTGTAAGACATCATGGAACTCTAACTCTTCTTCCATCTCTTCATTTTCATGTTGAAGATATTCAATCTCCTTATTGTGAGATTATATAATCTGTTCTCTTCCTTTATCATATTCATTTATTTATATGTGTGTTTTAATTTTTCTATCTCTTGAAAACTTCAAGAATTTACTCTTAGTCTTCTTAAGGATATCCTTCATACCTACACATATAAACTTAATCATAATATTAGAGTATAAAAAAAGATACCAAAATGTCTTCATAAACTCCTCCTTCATGGACACACTCTTATTTCTTTTGCTTTTTCAAGTGCTCTTATTAACACTTATTTCTCCCTTCAATCTTATTTTATGTTCTCTACAATTATAAATCTCTTCACCATCTCCATTTTAGGTTGATCACTTGAAAACTCTCTTTTTTCAAGCTTATCTACTTAATTTTATTCTTGTTCTTCTCTTTTCCTCTCAAGGCAACTTTTCTTTACTTCACCATAAGTATCCTAATAGACCACTTGACCTTCTTTCTCACGTGATAACTAAACCATTGGATTTATTATTCATTCATAAGCCTCACCATGAGATCCATTCTTTATAATATTTTCCCCAACTCATTTTTTTAATATTTTTAATCTCTTTTTATTCATTCATCTCTCTTCTCTTTGTGTCTTCTTTGACCTTTTCCTATTTATAATTTCCTTCTTCATCCTTACCCTTCATCTTCTTTCTCATTTACATATTCATCTTACCTTTATTTACTCTTTAGGTCTCACTTGGATCTATCTCTCTTGACAAGTTAGTTTACTTTCCTCTCTTGACCACACTTGGGTCTCTTTTACTCTTTAGACTTTTTCCTAAGACTCTTATTTCTCTCTCTAATATCTCCTTGATATTGTACTTAAGCTTATTAATATATCTCATTATCTTATTTAAGGATTTATTGGTTTTAAGACTTTTACCACAATATTTATCCTTGTTATTGAGATTCAATTCCCTTTTCTCACTATCTTCTCTAGGCTCTTATTACCTAGTCTCAAGTCCTTCACCTTGGACATAGGGATCTAGCTTAATGGGTCATACCTATAATTTAATTCATCTCACAAATACCCTTCATAAATTAAACTTTATTCATACAACACAAACACAAATGAGAGAAATAAATTCAAAACATGTACCCTTTCCTCTTTGATTGAATTCTATCTATATTATTTACTTTTAGAATATTTGTTGCTCTGATTCCAATCTGATGTATAGTTATTATCTCAATCAACCTTTGCCTTCATAAGGTCCTTCTTATTTGAATCTCAACCCAATTATATATACCTATTAATGAGATAATACACTAAAACTTATATTGAAACCTATTTGTATAAAATGTTTGCTTTCAATTTGTGTATTCTTTCACCTTTTATAAAAGGTATTTATCTGATCTCTAATTTTGTTTACCACTTCCCGCTTACATCTACATACCTGCTATTAAGTCTTGTATCATAACATGTTTCCTTGCTTTCTTACATGGATAGTTATTCAAACAATATTATAAAGATTTTTAATCTAATTATGACTATAATTTGGAATCATTATCTCCTTCTTCCACTATCACTTAACCCTCTCACTCATTACTGTACCATCTTTACTTAGCATACTCATTATTACATTCATTTATACCATGGGTATAGTCAGCTCCATTAGATTATAAAACCCAAAATTCCTCTTTATATCTCTATTAATAGGTATATACACCATTAATAGTCTTTCTTGATCACAAAAACCTTGGAACAACTCACCTTCAATCTCTAATTGTTGACTAGTTCCTTGAATACACCAATTACCGAAACAAGACTAGTCCTCCTTGTAGCCCTAAAAAAACCAAAACCTCCATAGATAATACAATATGTAGATTTTATTAATAAAATAATATTTTTTTACAATTACACATTAAGTCACTTCAGTGTCTCTAAAAATTTTAATGCATAATTCCCAAGGTAAGTGCTCTTTCTTTGATATTTTCTTAGGCAATTAGGTTTCTCCTAAGCCTAATAAGAATATAGAGTCTAAAATTTTTTACTATATAATATTAGATAAATTTTAAACCTCTTTAATACATTTAAATTAGATAAAAAATACATCATATCCTAAAATTTCATGAGATTCTAAAGATGGAATCACCAGATATTACATTTCTAAGTCCAAAACATTAGTTCTTGGTTACTCAGGCCTATGTGAGGCTGACAAGGAATAAATTAGGTAAAATTCATTGTAAATCACCTCAATATATTCCAATTTTTGGGTAAAGTCTACCCTACATTTTTACACCTTATCTAATCCTCATATGATCTTGAATATTCTATAAACTTCCCCTATACACCAATCTATAAAATTTTCTATTGTGTAAATGATTATGATATGGTAAAATGGAAGTTTGAGAGGAAAATTTATATTTTAAAGTAAACTAATGACTAAATAAGGTCTTAAAAACTTCCTCAAAACATATCTAACAATTATTTATTCTTAACCAAATATAAAAAATATTCAATAATTAGTTCTTGTAGCATTTTAGGATCACACATAGGACTATGTAATGCAAGATGGCCTCCCGTGGCTATGTGAGAAGGTGTTCTTTACTTATGTATATTGCATATATTTTAAATATTCAATCATGAAATATTAATAATATTTCCAAGATTATTTAAAACTTTTGAGTACTCACTTAACACCTTCTTCAATTGATGGATGTCATTTTCTTATAGTCTTAGTCATACACAACCTTGAATAAAATAGAGTTTTCCAAGATCTTATAACCCTTTAAACAACATAATAACCTTATAATATTATTTATCTCTGTATAAATGCTTAATCTACTACCATCCTAACCATACAATAAATTTTGAATGATACTAAATCATTATGCAATCCAATTGTAACCATAAAGTCTTTTATAGAACTGTAACAAACATAAAAAGTTTCCCTTAAGGATTTCAAGTCACTTTGATTCATCAAAATTATTATATACATTCAAATAAAAGTATTTATTAGAGTAAATAAAAAACACACACCTTTTAACTAATTTCATAAAGTTAATTACAAACTTAACTCATTATTTAACTCTTATCCATCATGGACTGCCTATTTTATTTATTTCATGTTTCTTCATCTCTACTCTTCAAATATCATTTTCTCTACTCTACTGACTCTCATGCTTTCTATTCTACTCTCTTACATCCCTATATACTCTTTATTTTTCATCAAAATTTACTTGGTAACTTTATACCTATTCCAACTCCATGTAGGAGTGGTGGTTACAACAATTATATCCTTTTCTTATTCTTGATTTACATAACTTTTTTAGACTTGCACATGGGAAAGCACCTTTCCCACCTCCTAGTATATTATAATATCCATAATAAACATTATATCCTCATTAAATTTATTTAAATACCCATAACATCACTCTACAATTAAAATACATTTTCAAATATTTAAATTACCCATTTTGGTAGGAAAATGACAAAGGGATATAAACACTCACTTATCATGAACTTCACTCACAAAAAAAATAAACTATAAGAACTTATAAGATCCATAACTACTCTATAAGACCAAAATTATCACAAGTAAAACTTATACTCATTAACGCTCCTATTATCAAGTAATGCTCATGTATTAGTTTCTCTTTCCTTTATCATTGTCATTTAAATTTGTTGAATATATATAATAAAGGGGTGAAATATAGTCATTATAAATATAATTTTATTGTAATGAGTTTAAATTAATACCATCATATCCTTATATTATCCCTATACCTATCGTAGGGATTCCTTTTATCCTTTTATAACTTTTATATGCATTTATCCTATGCCTAGATATACCAAGAACTATATTAAGTCATCATATAGGCATCTTGGATCATTTTTAACATGTGTAAAACACCAAGACAATAATGTGGCCCCATTATTATATAAAATAATGTGTTATTCATAAAGGAGAAATGATACTAACCCTTAACTTCCCTTTCCCCTACAAAATATATTTACACTTCCTGAAGTGTCTTATAGTTAGCCTAGACTCATTTCATGTCTCGACAAGCATCAAAAAACTACATAAAGACCACTCTCATTAATTTTTTAGATATATGTCAATTATCATGAAAAATAATATAAATATTTTTACAAATTATGGTTATTGATCCCTATTTACCCCTATTTATATATACATCCATCTAAAGTAGCACAAAGCTTAGTTTTAACCTATTTTCTAGTATCAATTCACACTCAAAACATTCAAATTATAATTCATACTTAGGCATAATATCATAACTCTCACTTGCACCAACACTTAGATTGGATTAACTAAATTAGTATTGAAATCCTTTAGAGGTATTGGTATGTAGGTAGCACTTAGCACATGGGGTGTTGAGGTCATGCCAAACCTACCCTATTAATTCCATTCTCCTTCCACTTGTGTTTATCAAAACCATAAAAAACATCAAGGATTACTATTTTTCATTGAAATTAGTCAAAGCATAGAATATATGATGATCTAGGTCTTGGCCACACATATACAAGCTTCCCAACCTACCCATAATTTCACTAATTCATGTGCACATGGTTATTAGTTAATCAAATAAGGTTTATAGAATAATGTACTACTAGAAAATAGGGCCATATTATTGTCTAAAGAGGGTTATGACACCTATTATCTACTAATAACAATATTACCTACTATTACATCATTTTCCAGCCCACCACTTGTCCATCATAGCATTATTTTCTAACTAAGAACACCTTTTCTAATTCATTGCTATTTATATAATATTTAATTAAATCAATTATTATGTAAATTAATGGTTGTTGATACTATAGTATTTTATTCCCTAATTTATTATTCATCTCTTTATAAACCTAGGGTTACATTCTATAATCAAGTCAGGTTAACAATATGATTTATCATTTTTAGGATTATGGAATGTAACCTTAGGTTGATAAAGAGTTTAATAATAAATTAGGAAATAAAATACTATGGTATCAATTTCCATTGATTTTCATAATAATTTATTTATTTGAATATTCTATAAATAATAATGAATTAGAAAAGGTGTACTTAGCTAGAAAATATGATTGAGATAGACAAGTGGTGGGTTGGGAAATGATGTAGGAATAGGGAAAAGTGTCATCAATGGAGAACAGGTGTCATAAACCTCTTTAGAAAATATCACAACCCCCTTTTCCAATACCTTAGTGTGTTATAGACCTTATGTGTAGTGATAAACACCCTATGCATGTGAAGTAGTGATATCCTGGGCATACCTTTGTTGTATTTAGGGAAGCTTGTATCTTTATGACCAAGATATAGATCATAATCTATTCTAAATGTTGACTTATTTCACTATGAAACATTAAGCATCTATTATTTATAGTGTTTTGATGAACACAAGTTAAAGGAGAGTGGGATTAATAGGGTAGGTTTGACATGACCTCAAAACCTAACATACTAAGCATTTCCTACATACCAATGCCTCAAAAGGGGATCAAGCCTAATGTAGTTCTCAAAATCTAAGTGATGGCAAAAGTGAGAGTGATTCTAGTATGCCTGAGTATGAATGCCAATTTTAATTCTTTGAGTGTGAATTGAGATTGGAAAGTTGAGTAAAACTAAGGCCTAGACTAATTTAGATGGATGTATGTAGAAATAGGGGAAAATAGGTATCAATAACCTTAATTATTTTCACAACTATTTATGAGGTTTTTTTTGAAAAACACAGTTTATTTGATAAATGAATGAGAGTGGTATTTGTATAGTGTTATAATGATTAATGAGACATGAAATTAGTCTACGCTAACCATAAGATTCTTTGATAAGTGGAAATATATTTTTTAGGTGAAAGGGAAGCTAAGGATCAATATCACTACCCCTTATGCCAATAACACACTACATTATAGACTAATGGGTCATGATATTGTCCAAGTAGATGTCACATGTGAAAAAATATAGAGGATGCATAGGTGATGGATCAATGTGTATCTTGGTATATTTTGGCATAGGCAAGACATGCATAAAATTTATAAAAGGTTAATAATAGGCCCTAAGATAGGTCTAAGGGTAAGCTAAGGATAGGGTTGTCTCAAGTGACACTCATTACATTAAAATGACATTTTATATGACTATGATATGAAATTACTATTATCACCAGACCTTTTACCCTAGATGAGGGTGTTCAAATATCCTCTAGATTTTGGCAACATGGGAATACTTCTAGGTATGTGGGTTTTCCTATTTGTAGAAATAGACCTCTAAGTTTAAGGGGTAGGTCCCTGAATGTATCTTAAAATGTTTGTCACTGATTAAATAGTTACTTGTGGGAAAATGGATATAAGTTTGCATGAAAAGAAACTAATCTAAGGGTATGATACACCAAGATTATTTCCACAATACCATCATAATTCTATCACAATGAAATAAGACCTAAAAACTAGATTTAAAGTCCTAAATGATTTTAACATAAGTGTTTCAACATAGAGGTGATGTGCATAGGAAAACACAAGGTAAGTGAATTAGAGTGTTTAATTAACCCTAAAAGAATAATTTTACACTTTAAAGTATCCTAACACACTATCTACACTTTGTGTGACCTGTTAGAATATGATATCTTGCTTAAACATGAGAGGACAAGGAAAGATAGGATAGAAGATTATTACTAACTTCACCATACATCTCTTAGAATACTTAGAAAAATATTCATGAACTCAAAAATATAATTGTATTGATTTTTCAAAGGCAAAATATAATGTCATTCAAATAGGGCTTCACCATACATGGTGTGGTATTAGTCAACAAGATCCAAAATGGATACTACTTATAGAATTTAAGAGAGAGGAGAAGAGAATGAAGTCCAAGAGTCACTAAGACATGTGTCATTATGAGAAAAAGAGTTACACATTCATGATAGAGGAAAATTGAATATACCATTGAAGGTTTACCTGGAAAAATGTCCCTCAAAACATGAAACTCTTGAAATGTGGCATAAAACTCTTCAATTGCTTGCTCAGAAAACTATCTTCATCATTTGGCCTTCTTAGAATGTCCCACAGTATACTATGGATATATTTTATGATTTAAATAATATATATGGGTTGTATACATGCTCCAACATGAATTGGTTTCATCCCTAATCATCAATATTCTTTTAGACATGAGTTATTACTGCCTACATTCCAAATAACTCCTCTTTCACTTACCTCTCACACTTGCTTCTAAATTTGTATTTATTTTTATAATATGATCTACATATATTAGTTTATTACACATTTTATGACCCCTCATGGACTTATATACCTTAATAAGACCTTAATATCTCTCCCACTTGAAGTTTTCCCTCTCTCATTAGATTGTTTACTATGCCATCCTAGACTGGCTAAAGTGGAGGCATTATTAGAAGCACTTAATAATTTAAATGAGGAAATAAATGAATATAATGAGTTATGTTAAGTCCCAATATCTCTCACAAAGTTTATTTCATCTCTTGAAACCCTTTTTTACCTTAAAAACACACAAAATTATCAAGAAATTCCCCTTTTCACCTTGTCTATATAAGTAGGGTAGAACTCAAGTTAATGGGAAGGATCCATAGATAGTATTGTAAAAATTATAATCACATATAAAGACATTATATTTCATATTGATGTCCCTTCTCTTTCATTTTCCCAATCAATTCATTATCATGGGTTTTAGATGGTTTTAGGCCATTTTACCCTCTAGGGACAATTCATGAAGATGTGACATTAAATACTTCAAAAATTTTCACTAAATATTGTTTCTAGGCCTCCTTTATCATTCCCCAAATCCTCATACTCCCATACAAATCCTCGAAGAAGGTGTGATCTTTCAAATGTGCCTACTCAAACCCTACTCTTCATCGTGCATAGCCTAAATTAGATTTGAGCCAAAATATGGCTTCCTTATGGTCTTATTTTCACTATAATATCTTGGAGACACATGATGTATCTCTATAAGCATGTTACAATGGGTTATAATCTTCATATAATGTCAAAAGTGTTATCAGACCCCCAAATGTGTAATATGCCTAGTCTAGACCATGTAGCTCTATCTCATCTTTATATGTTAATAACATATTGATCAATTATAGTCACATATACATGGTTATTTATGTTTTTCATGTATTATTAAACTTAACACACCATCCTAAAATGTTTCATCAATCCATATCTCACCTTATCATCCTCTTCCTCCAAAACTTGTAGGTTTGTACCCTTGGGGATTGCCCTCTATCTAAGACAAAATAGAGGGAAATTACCATATTATATCCTAAAAAGTGAAAATATGGTAATATTTTAAAATTTATGGATATTATTTTTACAATTTTACAAGTTTATATTAAGTCTTTAACACCTTCAACTCTTTAAACCTTAAGACAGACTCTTGAGAAAGTTGACTGTGTAGGCTTTATGCATGTGATTGTAGGTTACTTGTATGATAACCCTTAAATGACTTAATTATACTATGTTATGGTCTCTTAAGGAAATTAAAACCATTATTAAGGTATTTCCATACCTAATCAAAACCCAAAATTTTCCAAACACTTCACACATACCTTGCTTTTAACTTTAACTCGACTACTAACTATGTTTTCTTATTTGAGAGAGACATCTGTAAGTGGAAGTACATGGTTAAACCTTATAAAAAATGAATAAATAAATTTTTTATAGTTTCCAAGGATATTATACAATAATTTTAATTCATTCATCTCATTTTTAGGCTATGTCAACACCCATAACACTATGCTCAAGCTCATTGCAACTACAATCAACTATAGTTGACCACCATGGCATAATAAGGGTTCTGCAAGTGTGTATTCACCTTGAAATCAGGTTTTCATACCTTTGGATTGATTTTTAGTTCTTTTTAATCAATTAAAAATGGAAAATCTATGTTTTAGGATTATTAGTTCTCCAAGGTATGTGTCATGGCTAGTGTGTACCTATAGTCAGGTTGTAGGTGGATATTTTAATGGAAAGGCACATGTAAGTGATGGTGTAAGTCCATTACTTACATATAAACTCTTTATTTATTAACTTTGTGCTATTTAAAATAAAAAATACCACTTAATATGAATACATGATTCCATATTTCAATCTTTGGTGTAGAGGTCACTTGGAGTTATATTCATGTAGACATCACTGCCAAACTTTAATGAACAAATGTGTAACTTAGAGGCCCCTAAACATCATGCTATTTTAGTCACATACCCAGTTTATTTTTAAATTTTATACCACTATGTGGATGATACAACATGGGTGCATTGAAACTCATCTACGAATCATGAAACATTATTTAATGTCATCAACAAAAGTGCCTAGGGATTTGTTTTGGAGCTTTTAAGGAATTTATCCCTAAAGCTCAATCCTTCAACTTGAAGATAAATTTCAATCCTAAGTTCTTGCCTAGTGATTAAAACATGACTATCATAGCCTTTATGACATCCAAAAACATTTAAGAGGTTTCAAATCATGTCAAGACTCTCCATATAACTCCTTCATGCCTTTGTATAAGCCACCTGTATGTGGTCATTTGTAGGTTATAGGGTAGTGAGTGTGGGTATAGGAAGTAATAATTGTATATGAGCATAAAATTAGGTTTATACATTCTCAATTTATCCCAATTAATCATTACCAACTTGAATGATTTGAAAAAAAAATTAATACTCACAAATTTATGTTCTCAACCTCATACATGTATGATTTGATGTTGTAGATAAGGCAGTGAGTGTGAAGATGAGCTATATGCATGGAATTTGAGCCTATAACTAGTTTCCAAACCTTATAAAATGTGTTAAAATAAATTACTACATCTTTTACATGCTTCATACAAGTTTCAATACCCATTTTAGTGTAATATCCATTTACATGCACCTATAAGTGTGCATTTCCATGGAATATGACTATGTCTCTAGGAATTGAGTATCCCATCATAATTTATATGGAATTAAAGGTTTATTTTTATTTATAATTAAATAATAAATTATCCCATGCATTTAAAATCTTAAACACATCTTCATAGCCATGAGTAGGTCTCAAAACACAATGATTACAGAGTAGAACTTGTAGCAAGTGACTGTGTGTAACATTCTTGACTAAAACCTTCATGATGTTGGATTTGGAAATTTAAAATGGAAGGAGATGTGGGAAATTATACATATGAGTAATAATAAAAAATACCACACATTGAATTGAAACCACTATAGAGAAATAAACCTTCTCCAAGTAGTAAAACTTGACTACAACCTCCATTAGTGACATCTTCCTACAATTTGAACTATTTTACCAATAAAATCAATTATAATCATGAAAAAAAACATGGGAATATGAGAGAATGGATTAAAAATACTATGGAATAAAATTCATTAAATTATTTGTATGGACTAGCTCAAACAAGAAAAAAACCTACATGGTGTGTGTAACAACAAGTAAAAATGGACAACCAACTTACTAAGGATGGTTAATAAACTATAGAAATCCAATATTTTAACTAAAAACATGAAATTGAATCTTATAAATTTTATTATCCATTAATAAGATCATTTTACCTAGAAGTCCTCCTATTGACCATACCAAGAAGAAGCATACTAACTAGTTCTATTTGCTTAGTGGAGAGATAGAGAGTTAGAATGGTTTTAGCCCATTTTTGGCACTTCAAAATATTTCAATAGTGTAAATTTATTTATGGAATATTAATATCCATTTCATAATCTTTTCCCACTTTCCATTCTCTCCCATAGGTTGGATATATGCAAAAACTCCTCCTTTCTCACTTGTTTTCTTGATTTTTCAATTAACACCTAAAACCTTTAATTAGTACTAACATTACTAATAATTAATTTGATAGGTACTGACATGAGGGACATTATTAATGAGATTTTAACAATTATAAACCCTTAAAAACCATACCACCCTCATTAATGACCCATAAATGACCCCTAAGTGACTAAACATGACATAAGGACTAAATTAGATTATAAACAAAGCTAATAAAACATTAAATTACATAAAAATAACCATGAAAAACCTTATGACATTCAAATTTAACCTTATATCAATTTTTTAACTATAGGGGGTTGAATCATTTTGAATTGTGGTCAAAATGGTTAACATTCTTGGTAATTTCCCAAGGGTGGTATGCTTTTTATGCCAAGACCAGTAGCCTAATCCTATCCATTGGGAGATGGAGCAACCTATACATAAGTTTGACACATAATTTTTCATTGATAACACACCAAACACAATGTAAAGACACACAAAACAAGACACACCAAAGGAAACACACATGTGTTTAACTAAAAAACTTATGGAACACAACATAATTAAAAATAATACACACACCTATTATAATATTTATAAAACTTATGTATAAATGACTCCCATTACCTCTGATCATACCTCAACCAGGGTCAAAGATAGCTCCCCTTACATATTTATAACTTTGTGAATGAAATCTAGCATGAGGAACATGCTCATTATCAACCACTTGGATATGTGTATGGTTTAGAAGCTTACCAACTCTATGTCTTATCATGCCTATAAGTGGACTATTTGGATCCTTCATAGATGATATTTATTGATCTATAATATCCTTTATTTCATATTCAATCCTCTTTATCATTTCCATATTTGATATGTCTTCCTCAAACTACAAATTAAAGTGTTATGACAATTGCCTTAATATTTCTATGTTCTTGTGTATGATGTGATTGATATATGGGGTCATAAAATACTCATTATTTGTGTTCAGATACATATAAATATGAATTTAACTTATATGTATCTCTTTAATGTTCTCTAGGAACAATAAAAATTTCCTTGACCTCATTATTCATGTTTACAACTTCTTGGGTAATAGATTCATCAAAATCCTTAATGACTGCAAACCCTTGATTAGCAAAATGAAATTCATTATTTTTCTTGATGGAACACTAAATTATTATTTTTATTAGTCTCATTATCAATCTTGACATCAGATATATAATCTCTTGGAGAAAAATGAATCTTACCCAACTTGTCAAATTACTTGCATATGACATTGAAATTTTACCATAGGTCATCTTCCTCTTCTTCATGATTGCCATCCTTAGGGGAAAATTAATCAATAGTAGGTAGAAATAAATAATTATTTAAAATATGTTTATAAATTATTTTCCTCAACCTATCATCATTGTACTCATGAATCATGTAGTAGTTACCTTCAACAGTTTATGAGAAGGAATGTTTAACACTTACCTCAACTACCTCAAATGGATCTTCATACATGATATAAGTGCCAAGATTATTTTTTTAAAATTATGCATATAGATAATTATAATAATAATATAAACCATATTAATCTAAAAATAATTTAGATATACCCTCAATTTTATAATCACTATCATCCACATTAGACTCCTCATTGATCACATAGTTCAAGTTAGAGCTTGTTTTAATGTAGGGCTCAATATGAAACCTTGTAAGAGGATAAGTTATTATAATCACCTAGGTTCCATAAATTATCATAAAATAAAATAAATACAAATGGTATTATATATATACACCTATATTGGCTGTAAATTCTCTTGAAAGGAAGATTACAAAAAGAGCAGGAAGGTCTACCACAACAATGTCTTGGAGGAGAGGAAAGCTAGGGCAATCATGCAAGAAAAAATTCAATAATTTTTTATCAAACCTATTGTATTAGTAGGTGTAACATATATATGAATCACTCATTCACTATGGGTTTAATATTTTAATCCCAAATTATTAGTTACAACCTTGGTCATGAGTGAAGTAGAAGCTCCACTATCAACTATGTAATTGTGTACCAATTTGTCACCCACTATGACAGTGAGATACAATGGTGGAGGTTTATCAACCATAATAGATGGTTAAAAAAATTTATAAGAATAATTTATGAGATAAACATGACCATGAATTTTACTTGAAGTTGAAGGACATTTAGGAATAGTGAAAAGCGATTTATGTAATAGTTCTTTTTGACTAAGCATATGGAGGACATACCACAAGGAGATAAATGTTTTGTCACTTTTAAAAGAGTATAATATGTTGAGGGCAGTATTAATCACCTTATATTTAATCCTTAGAGGAAAATAATTTCTTTGAAATTGATTAATTGATACAACTTGAGCAAACCTTACCACATTTTTTCTTGAAGGAGGTGTAGGAGTATTTGGGACTGCCATGCTTGTAGTTATGGTTTGTTGCCTTGTAGAAGGATTGGATGAACATGTATGCATTATATTATCACCTAATAAGGAATTATTATTATATATATTTTTATATTTATTATAATTCCCTTGATTGATCACAAAAGTATCTTCCACCAGTAAGTTGGTTAAACTTTATCCATGAGGCTACCAATCCTTATTTACTTGCATCATGATCTCATCTTCAGCTAATAGGAGGGGAGTGAATCCTCCTTGATAAAATAGAGATTTATCTGAAACCTCATTATCATCCATGAGTTTTAATTATTTCAAATATTCCCATCATACAAATTTACTATGCACCAGTACCATCTCTCTTGCATTGGTGGTGGAAATAGGGTTATACACATTGGCAGGTTGCCCTTGACATCTTCCTCTTCCATATTACTGAAAAAATTATTATTGATAAGGAGATTTTGATAAACACATATTTGAGATATTTCATGAATAATATCAGATTTAAAGGTTTGATTTATTGCATATGGATCAAGTTTATTTGCCTTCTTAATAAAAACCCTAGTCTTAGCATTTGCATTAGGCATTTAACCAATGTTTAGAGTATTAGTAGTATTAGGTAGCAAGGGCATAGACACCTTAGGATGTAATTTTAATAATTGAATTAGTAAATTATTATCTCTAATTGAAATTTAATATGCTTCAAGAAGAGTGAAACTACCCATGGATTGAAGTATAATAGAAATATCAGTACCAATGACTCTCAAGTAGGTAGGGAATATAAAGCTAGCAGGTGGTCTCATGGGAGAAGGCAATTTATACCAAGTATTTTGAAACCTCTCATTTAAGTCATGAATTATTTTCTTGGGTCATATTTTTATCAAATTTATATGATGTATAAGAGAGGTATGGTCACTTTCATCTTTAAACCTTGAAGTTAAAAATAATCCAAAATCATCCCATGTTGTGATGCATCCATCAGGCAATGTCCTATACTAGTAAAGAGCTTTCTATCAAAGGGACATTTCAAGGATTCTAATGGAAATATTATCCTCAATAACATTACGGAAATTATAAAACTTGGAGATATCCCTAATGTGTTCACTAGGTGTGACATGACCCTCACCATTGAATGCAGGCACACTCTTTGTAGCATTAGGAGGAATGTCGTCATAGGCTTGAAGGTGAATCAGATTTTCAGTATTAAAGGAAAGAAATAATTGTTTCCTATCCATGTTTTCTTCAATATCCTAAATTTATTCAATATCTTCACTTTCTTGGCTAGTAAAATGTTCTTTATTTTGAAAAGGTATATTATGATGAGGGTATTGAACTTTAAGAGGAAGTTCAGGCTGAATAGGTGGATTGATAGGACTGAGAAATAGACTAGATGATGCCCTAGTAATAACCATGAAGCATGAGAGAAAAATTATGACAAAATAATGAAATTGAACCATATTTTACCTTGAATGGAGTTGACAAATGTTGATTAGCACACAATTTTTATAGCTAATGTTGTGAAGAGCAGCATTCACCTTGACAAGTTGTCTAGAAGATAATGGGTCCCATCAGGTATGCTAGAACTATTTTCAAAAAATATTTCACCCTAGAGGAGGGTGATAAATCATTATCCAAATTTTGTAAATGTGGGAATAACTCTAGGTATGTGTATTTACCTATAAGTAGAAGTATACCTCTAGGTTTAAGAGCTAATTCCCTAAATGTATCTTGAAATGCTTGTCACCTACTAACTAGTTTATTATGGGAAAAGGGATATAATTTTACATGAAAATAAAATAATATAATGGGGTGATACACCAATATTATTTCCACAATAACATAATACTTCTATCATAATGAAACAAGACCCAAAGTCCTAAAATATTGTAACATAAGTGTTACAATATGGAGGTGATGTGCGTCAAACAACACAAGGTAAGTGAACCAGAGGGAAGAATACACACTCCAAGAAAAAAATACACTTTAAAAGAGCCTAACAAAATAGATACACTATATATGACCTATTATAATAATAAATATTGGATAAACATGAGAGGATAAAGAAAGCAAGGATAAAAGACTATCACTAAATTCACCATACATCACTTTACACACATATAAAAATGGTCATGAAATATAAAATAGACTTTTATTTATTTTTAAAATTAAAAATACAATGTCATTCTAGCAAGTATTTACCGTACATAGTGTGGTATTGGTATATAAGAGTTAAAATGGCTACTACTTATAGAATTGGACAGAGAGGGCAGAAGATAATGTACTCTAAGAGTCCCTAGGACATGTGTCATGCTAATAAAAAGAGTTACACATGAAAGAGATATGAAAATTGAATATAACATGTAAGGTATACTTGGACAAATTTCCCTCAAAATATGAAACTCTTGAAATGTGGCATATAACTCCTCAATTACTTGCTCAAAAAATTGCCTTCATCATTTAGCATTCTTGGAACATCCCAAAACAAACTAGGGTTATATGTGATGATTTAAGTAAGAGGGAGGGATTTTATACGTGCTCCAACATGCATTATTTACATACCTAATCATCATTATTGTTATGTACATGAGTTATCACTACTTGTAGTTTAAATAAGTCCTTTTTCACTTACCTCACACACGTGGCACCAAATTTGTCTTCATTTTTTAAATATTATCTATAAAAAGTATTCTATTACACTTGATAATACCCCTCATGGCCGTATATTCCTCAATTATACCTAAAAATACCTCCCACTTTAAGTATTCACTCTCTCACTAGTTTGTTCACTATGCCATCCTGGACTGGTTGAAGTCGAGGTATTAATAAAAGCAATTAGGAACTTAAATAAGGAAATAAAGGAATATATTTAGTTATTTTAAGTCCAAATATATCTCTAAAGGTTTATTTTATCTCTTAAAACCCTTATGTACTTACACAACACACAAACTATAAATAAAATCCCTATTTCACTCTATCCATACAAGTAGGGTAGAACTCGAGTTGATGGGGAGGATCCATAGTGATTAATATATAAATTCTAATCATATACCAAGCCATTATAATTAATTTTTATTCCCATTCTCCTTCATTTTCCTAATCAGGTCATCACCAAGGTTTTTAGAGGGTTTTAGGCCATTTTGTCCTCTAAAGATTGTTCATGAAGATGTGATGTTCAATCCTTCATCAAATTTCACTAAATATTTGTTCAAGGCCTCCTTTATCATTCCAAAAATCATCATACTCCCATTAAAATCCTAAAATAAGGTGTGAGCTTTCAAACTTACTACTCAAACCTTGCTCTTCATCCTACATACCCTAAATTAGCTTTGAGACAAAATATTTCTTTCCTTTGGTCTTATTTGAACTTAATATATTTTAAACACCTGATACACACACACACACACACACACACACACACACACACGCGCATATATAAACATGTTACAATAGGTTATAATGTTAATCAAATTTCAAAAGTGTTATTAGACCCCCAAATGGGCAATAGGCCTAGTCTAGACCATGTAGGTCTATATGCATACTCGTAGGTTTAGAACATATTAACTAATTATAGTCACCTATGCATGGTTATTTATGTTTTTAATTTCTTTGTAAACTTATCACACCATCCTACAAGTTTTAAACAATCCCTAGCTCACCTTATCATCCTCTTCCTCCAAAATTTGTAGGTTTGCACCCTTAGGGAGTGCCCTCTATCTGAGATAAAATATAGGTAAATTACCCTATTGTCTAATAAAAAGTGAACATATGGAAATATTAAACAAGTGATGGAGAGTATATATAAAAATTTCCAATTTTTTATTAAGTATTTATCCTCTTAAAATATTTACAACCTTAAGATAGACTCTTGAGAAAATTGACTGTGTAGGCCTTATGCATGTGATTATAGGTTACATGTATGATAACCCTTCCTTACCTTATTTATAATTTGTGAGGGTATCCTAAGGACATTAAACAATGATGAATTTTTTTCCATACCTACTTAACACCCAAAATTTTCCAAATACTTCACACATACCTTGCTTTTGACATTGATTGGACTACTAACTATGTTTTCTTGTTTGAGAGAGAGACATGTAGGTTATAGTACATGGATAAACCTTGGAAACAATGCATAAATACATTATTAGAGTTAAAAAGGTTATAATATAGTATTTTTAATTCATTTTCCTCTTTTTTTGTCTATTTCAACACCCATAACATGATGCTCAAGCTCATTATCAACTATAGTTGACCACTGATGACATAACAAGGTTTCTACAAGTTTGTATTTACCTTTAAATTAGTGTTTCATATCCTTTCATTCCTTTTTATTTATTTGGAATCAATTACCAATGTCAAATATATGTTTTCAATCTTAATATTTCTCCAAGGTATGTGTCATGGATAGTAAATACCTACAGTCAGGCTATATGTGGATATTCTGATGGCAAGGTACCTATAGGTGATGGTGTAAGTACATACCTTGAATATAAAATATTTATTGATTACCTTTGTGATATATCAACTTAACAAGACAAATTAATATGAATACAATCCTCCATATTTCAATCCTAGGTGTAGAGGTCACTTGAAGTTAAATTCATGTAGACATCACTGCCAAACTTTATTGAACAAATGTGCAACTTAGAGGCCCCTAAACATCATGCTCTTTTAGTCACATACCCAATTTATTTTTAAAGGTTATACAACTATTTTTAGGATATAACATGGGTAAATTTATACTCATCTAGGAATCATGAAACATTATTTAAGGTCATCAACAAAAGTGCCTAGGTCTTTGTTTTGGAGATTTTAGGGAATTTGTCCCTAAAGCTCAATCCTTCAACTTGAAGATAGATTTCAAGCCTGACTAATTTCCTAATTATTTAAACATGAATTTAATATCCTTTATAACATCCAAAAACCTCAATGAGGTTTCAAATTATGTCAAGACTCTCCATATAACTCCTTCATGCCTCTGTATAAGCCACCTGTAGGTGGTCATTTGTAGGTTATATGGTAGTGACTGTGGGTATAGGTAGTGAGCATGGTATACGAAAATTTAAGGAGGTTTAGACTTTATAAATATATCCAAATTAAACCTTACCACATTTAAGTATTTGAAACAATTTTTAATACTCCTAAGTCAATGCTCTTAATCTCTTACAGGTATGCTTTGACATTGTAGACAAGGTAGTGAGTGTTGAAATGAGTTATATGCATGGAAAGTGAGCTTGAAACTAGTTTAAAAAACTTATAAAAGTTTTTAAAATAAATTACTACAACTTTTACATTCTTAAAACAAGTTTCAACACCCATTTCAATGTAATATCCTTCTCCAGACACCTATAGGTGTGCATTTCCATGGAATATGACTATGTATTTGGTAATTGACTATCCCATCATCTTTTGAATGGAATTATAGGTTTATCCTAATTGATAATTAAAAAATAACTTATAACATACATTGAAATTATTAAACACATCTTCATATACATTATAAAAGCTCAAAATACCATGACTACAGATTGGAACTTGCAAGAAGTGATTATGTGTAGTATTCTTGACTAAAAATTTCATGATGTTGGATTTAGAGATTTAAATTTGAGGGAGAGGGGTAAATGAGACATTGGAAGAATGGTAACAAAACACCACATGTTACATTGAAACAATTTCAAATAAATAAACCTTCTATAAATAGTAAAACTTGACTGCAACCTCCATTAGTGACATCTTGCAATTTGAACTATTTGAAACATCAAATCTCTTCAAATCATGAAAAAAACATGGGTAATATGATATAATGGATTAAAAATTATATTTAAGTGAATTCATCAACTGAGCTATATGGACTAGCTCAAACATGAGCAAAACCTACAAGGTATGAGAAATAATAAGCAAAAATGGACAGTCAAATTGTTAAGGATGGTTCATAAAATTTAGGAATCCAATAATTTAATTAAAAACATGAATGTGAATATTAAAAATTTTAATATCCATCACCAAGATCATTTTTACTATAAGTCCTCTTATTGGCTGTACTAAGAAGAAACCTATTGACTAGTTTTGCTTCCCTAGTGTAGTGATGGAGAAATAGAATGGTTGTATCCCACTTTTTACACTTAAAAATCATGTGAAGTGTGTAAATAGATTTATTTAAGATTAATATACATTCCATAAGTTTTTTTCACATGCCATTCTCTCCCATAGGTCATACAACTACAAAAATGCCTCCTTTCTCAACTGTTTTCTTGATTTTTAGTTAACACATTCAAGCTTCTATTAGTAATGGCATTATTGAAATTAATATGATAGGTAATGATATGAATAATGTTGATAAGGATATTATAACACTTTTAAACGCTTGAAAATCATACCACCCTTATTAATGACCCATAAATGACCCCTAAGTGACTCAAAATGACATAAAGACTAAATTGGACAATGACCAAGGCTAATAAAACATTGAATTACATCAAATAAACCATAACACACCCTATGAAATTAAATTATACCAATATATAATGTTTTGGACAATATGGGGTTGAATAATTTTAACTTGTGGTCAAAATTTTCAACAATAACCATGTGCTTATCACACTCCTAACATTAACAAAGTGGGAAATTGGGCCTTGATTGGATAATTTAAAATGTTACATCAGAATCACCAAATATAACAGGTGACAAATATTTGAAATATATGAGTTTATGTCAAGATTGAGAAATAAATGAGAAGATCTAGACACTAATTCATATTTTAATTCATGATGAGTAAGCCACCCAGTGACATCAATATAGGAGATATGTGTAGATCCCTATAAGTGACCCAAGATAAGATTATTTATCCCAATTTTATAGAGTCTACATTCTCATATTTTTCTCATTATTATACCCTCCATTATTCCTTCACTTATTTTTTTTGTCATAATTATTCCAAAACTTTTTGAAATGGCCACTTCATCCTCTAACCCCAAAGCCAATCTTGAATATAGGAACACCACATTATTAGAATGTCTAACTCATTTCAATAATTATAATGATATGTTTAAGGAAATTTAAATGGTGCCCAAGTATTCTTGCAATGATTATTAATATGGTTTCAATTTCAAAGATGAACTCTAGGCATATGATAACTATGGTCTACATAGAGCCACAACCAAGTCAAAATTCTTTCCCTACGTAGATTTATTTGGAAAATTTCTACTTACTACCATAAAATTACATGATGGTGTTCATGACCTTGTGTATTTTATGGATTACTATCATATTTTTATATATATTTCAAGGAGTGCATTAAAATACTACTACATCCTCTCAAAATATATGATCACTTATGATTCAGCCATGGTGAGCACATGTACCAACACCTACTAAATATATAATATCTTGAAAGAATAACTAGAGATCCTAGATGTTAGATGGGTCAACAAGGTAGAAATGGATTCACATAGGGATGATACTATTGGATTGGATATTTAGGTAAATTGACTATGTACACATCAATCTCATTTGGGTACCCATATTACATATTATCCTCAAAGGTGACCACATCTTAGACCTTAAGGGCATGATTAAATTTAACTTGGTCAAGGTAGTAGGAGATTCCCATAGAGGAGGAAAATTTTATATGATTGGATACTTGGTGGATGCTGTCTATGTAATAGTCAATTTTTTGCCTTGTAAATTTCCATCATGGGTTCTTATAAGTACATTAGCCCATGTAGTTTTTAATAAAATTTATGGCCACCATTATCAGAACCACATATAGAATATTTATGATTCATTCTACATAGTGGTCTACATGATCATCATTAAGGTAACAATGAATTAGTTCTTTAAGTAAATAATGGACTCTCTCAGCTCCATTGGTGACTACTGGTACTGTAGGGATGACACTATAATTCATGTGGCTAGCACCATCAAATATACCCTCTTCTTACCCTATCAAGTTCTATATTGGCTATCAAAGCAAGAGATATCCTATTAACTAGTTAAAATCATCTTTGATCATTACATTAACCACCAATATAATGCTTTCCCATTCTTACCCACATAATTAGGTACCATTATTACAAGAGTCTCCTCCATTATAGAAGATGGTCACATGAAGGGATTCATATGCCTTGGGTAGGGCTAAACATAGAGATTAGGATCTACATGACATCATTGTGACCCACATGGTGAGGTATTAGGTCTAAATTAACATAAATTATGGACACCATCCTAGTGAGTATGATGATCTCTATCTCAACCCTATAGATAACCATGAGGTGTTCACCTAAATCAAGGCCAAAAAAAAGAAGAAAAAAATCAAGGTTAACTTGAGCCATTCACCCAAGGTGTATTTTCCTCCTCCATGTCAGTATAATATAGATTAGATGTTTAGTAAACTCCTCCTAAAATATTTGAGAGGATGTTACAAGGGTTCCTAAATAATTCTCCTCTTATACCTTCTCCTATATGAGCTTCACCTCACCAACCCTCTCCAACTCCATCACCTCCCTTAGGTAATACAACTCAACCATAGATAGATTGGCATGATGATTCATCCCTAATCATCTCAACCTTAGGCTATGTAGGTGATAAGGTTTGACATTAGTTGTAGCCTGAAGATAATCCAAAGATGAGACCAATAATTAGCACTCATGTAGATCCCTTTCCCTACTCCCACCATTACTCAGCAACCTAGTGGAACATCCCCTAGTTTTCCTTCTCCAAAATAATCCACTTAGGTTATTAATCACCTTTTCCCTATTTCACCCCTTCCATATTTCACCCAAGTGATTTAAGTTTTATATATACACAACATTCCCACCTCTAGTTCTCATATTCCTAATATATTCAATAATTAGAGGTCTCTACAGATTCCCCACTAGTTCTTCCATATGCTTATATATGTAAAAGGACCCCATATATACCAAGTTTTGATATGTCCCAAAGAATAATTTTACCCATGTGAAAAATTAACTCAACCTTAACCACATTAATGGTACCTATATTCACTAAATATATTATTTAGTTGGCCCTTATGACTTCTACCACTACTACTCTATCTATTAATATAGATCATGTTAATCTAGGTAAGCACCCCAAAAAGAATCAAAAGGAAAATCATCCTCAAACTCCTACATGACCCTTTATTTCTCCCCACATCACTCTCAATCCTCCCTTTTCCATCATCCTAGGTTCCCAGGGGCTTGGTTTCAACCAACCAATTCCTCCCTTTTGATTGAATTCCCTTCTCCCTATAATCATTTACCCATATGTTAACTTGACCTAAAGATAGTGGTAAGCACATATGTTCCCCTAATATCTCCATTCATACTACCCCCATTTTACCCCCATGCCTCTTCCTCATTCATTAATCTCTTCCTTCATTCCTCTATTTTATTTGTTCCTCCTTCACCTAGACCTCCACCTATCACATCCATCTCTACCACCCCACCAATACCGCCATCTACCCTAGGAGTAAACATAGGGTCACAAGCACATGAGATGATTGTGTAAGGTGATCTTTAAGTGTAGTGGGACATCAAATGGACATCATGGAACATGAGGAGGATCCTCATGAAAAATTTCATCCAAGAAGGAAACCTTATGGTCTAACATACTCAACAATACCTTTTCTCCGAAGTACTTACGACCAGACTAATCCTTGTGATCCCCTCAATAATTGCTGATCAGCAAAATGGATTCATTCCTGGCAGACAAATCCTCAACTCAATTATAACAGTGCATGAGAATATTCATTCACTTCTCAAATCCAACACCGAGGGGTTCTTAATGAAAGTGGATATAGCTAAAGCATACGACAGGGTGGATTGGCATTTCCTTTCTAAAATCCTTATTGCCTTTGGATTTGAACAAAGAGTGGTTGATATTATTAAACAGTTGATATCTACTACTTCTATAGCTGTGTTGGTAAATGGGACCTCGTCTCATTTTTTCAATTTGTCTAGGGGATTAAGACAAGGGGATCCTATATCCCCTATTTTGTTTATTATCATGGCAGATAGTATGGGATGATACCTTGGGGACTTGGTTCATAGAAGTTAGTATAAAGGTCTGAGACCCTCTTCGCATCCTTTATCTTGCTCCCATGGTCGATTTGTGGACGATACTATTTTCATGGGACAATCTGAAGTAACTGAAGCAAGGACTCTTAAGGAAGCAATTAATCTGTACACCTCCACCTCTGGACAACTGATAAACTGGAATAAAAGTGCAGTTTTCTTTACTAATACCCCAGTTTATAGACAGAACAAAATTGCTAGAATTCTTGATTGCTCTATAGGCTCTTTTCCTTCCATATACCTTGGTCTCCCTTTTGGATTGAAAGCCCCTGAAGCTTTTTGGGAAGGTCTTATTAATAAATTTAGTAAGAAGTTAGCGGGATGGAAAGGCTGTCTTCTTAGCCAAGGAGGAAAGTTAACTCTCCTCAAAGTAAGTCTTCAAAGTATACCCATGTATGCTTTGAGTCTTTTCAAAATCCCCTCTAAATTTGCTGAGGCAATTGAAAAAATCCAAAGAAACTTTCTTTGGTCAGGTTCTGAGGAGAAAAGGAGAATGCCTCTTATTGCATGGGATAACATTTGCAAACCGGTTAAGGATGGTGGACTTGGTATAAGGAAAATAAGAAGTATGAACACTTCCCTTTTAGCTAAACAGGGATGGAGGGTCTATCAGGAAAATAAATAATGGAGTAAAATATGGAAGCATAAGTGCTTATTTAAGGCACAGTCACTTCATGACTTCTTTACTACTCCAGATATTTCTCATCCATCTGCTATTTGGGGGGCAGTCCAGGGAACAAAACATGTTCTTGAAGAAGGTAGTGCATGGAAAGTAGGTAATGGTAAAAAGGTGAAATTCTGGGAAGATATTTGGGTAAGAGGTAAACCCTTACAGGAAGAAATCCAAGATAAAGATGTTATAGAAAGATGTAAACAAAGAGTGGGGATAATGGTTAATCAATACTGGTAGAACAACACTTGGGTAAACCTCACTGACTATGATCAAGATCTCAAGGATATTCAATTATCCCTAAATGCTATATCCCTAAATCCTAATCAAGAAGATAAAATTGTTTGGTATCAGGAGCCAAGTGGACAGTTTAAAGTCTCTTCCATCTTCATCTCCAAGGGAAATGGCAGAAAACTATTATGGACAAGAGCCTGGATTAAGGGGCTCATTCCTAAAATCAAGTTCTTTTTCTGGACCCTTCTCCAAAATAAAATTTTGACTCTAGATAAATTACAGAAATGTGGAAACAATATTGTTAACAGGTGTATTCTGTGTAAGAGAGACCTTGAAGATAGAGATCATCTGTTTGTGAATTGTTCCTTCACTCAGCTTGTTTGGAAGGAGGTTCTCAATCTGTGGGGCATTAGATGGATTCATCAAAAAAATGTTGAACTTTCTCTCAAAAGCTGGTATTGCCCTTCAAAGAATCCTGAAGTTCTCTTCTTATGGAAAATTACTCTTCCCCATATCTGGTGGGGAATTTGGAAGGAAATAAATAACTGAATATTCAGAAACAAAGAGCTCCCTGGATGGGTGGTTGGCCAGAACATCATTAGAGCTCTAAAGGAAAATTTTTCTTCTCAAAAAAATCTAAGATCTAATCTCAATGTGGATAATCCTCTGAGGAAGGATATTATTCTCGATGAACCTGATAACCCCAGATCAGGTGTGACTTGGATTAGTCCACCTCAAGATTGGATTAAAGGTAACTTTGACGGTGCAGCAAAAGGGAACCCGAGAAATGCTAGTTGTGGTGGTGTTCTGAGAAACCATGTGGGAAGGGTTATTGATGCTATTGCAATTCCCATTGGTATATCTCACTGCCACATTGCTGAAGCTACAGCTACCCTCCAGACCCTTAAATTAGCTATGGACTCAGGTTATTCCAAATTGTGACTTGAAGGGGACTCTTTGAATGTTATAAATATCCTTAATAATAAGAATACTGTGTCTTAGACAATAGAGGATAAGGTAAAGGAGATGAAAACTCTTTTGAATAAATTTGAAGAAATAAAAATCACCCATACCTACCGTGAAGCCAATGGTGTTGCAGATTGGCTTGCCAATTGTGCTATCTGGGAAGGGCAAAAAGCGAGGTGGGATGAAACCTTAGTAAGGAACGTGGATTTAAGGGCAATCATTCGTCTCGATGCCACACATGCGAAAGAAGGTAGGATTGGAGTGTAATAAAATCTTAATGAGTAGGAGGAGTGGCAACACGGGGAAAGAAACCCAATTATTAAAAAGCAAGGCTGTCAAGAGGGAGAAACGGATCCTGAAAAGCCACAAACAAATTTGACGTCCCAATCAACTTGACAGCAGGAGGATCCAGGGTAATATCCACAGTAATCAGGTTTTAAAGAAAATGAGCATGGCACGTGAAAGGAAGGGAGAACCCCGTAAATAGGAGCTCAAGAGCTGTGTAGAATGGAGAGAGAAACACCAAGTCTAGAAAATTTTGTAGAAAGGAAATGTAACGAGCTACATGGAAAGACTCCACAGCTCTAAACCACATATCACGACGGCCTTCTTCAAAAATTGGTTTGACGACAGGGTCACCCTGCATGGTATAACTGTAAATTTAACTGAGGATTTTCTTGCTGAGGTTACAGGGTTGTCAATGGAAGGAATCAAAATTTCAAAGCAGACCAGTATTTCGTACGAGGCATTTTGCAAGTTCCCCAAAATGGATGAGGAGGAGCAGAAGTTGTTCAAAAATGGGGATTTTTATGAGATGGATCAGATTAAAGGGATATGGAGGGACGTCCTAAGCTTTATAAGGGAGTACTTCATCTTGGATGGAAGAAGCAAACGAGTGCATAAGTTCCATTTTGTCTTCCTCAACCACTTCAGGCATAAGGTTAGCTTTTCTTTTCCTTTCTATCTTCGCTACTCCCTGATTCAAAGCCTTTATGCTCATAGGAAAAAGGATTTGTGCCCTATTCTTCACGAAGTCCTAATTCTGCTTATTGAAGGCTATTGTAAGAATAGGGCATTGGTTAAGTATCCCAAACAGGGGAAAAATAAGTTGCCAGGGAATAAAAAGAATGAAAATGTAAGCAGAAGAGGAAAAATTAAGACCCCTAGTCCTAATAAATAGAATACAGAAGAAGAAAGGGGTCGGGAGAGATTTGAAGAACCCGAGGAGGAAAAATCAGAGGAAGAAGATGGAACAGAGAGCTGGGATACCAACTCTAGTAATGATGAAGAAGGATCGGAGGAAATTGAAAAGGATAAAGTCAATACTGAGGAGGATTATATTACCAAAACATAAGAGATGGAGGAAAACCAGAAAGTGGCAGAGGAAGACACTATCCAGGAAGATCCTGGTGAGGACCCAACTTCTAAGAAAGAAAAGGAAATATCTATCCAGGAAGATATTCAAAACATGGAGATGGAAATTGAAGATGGAATCAATGAGCGGGAACAAAAGAGCAAAGATGACTTCTTTGAAGAAGCTAGGAATAGCCCAAATAAAAAGTCTGAGGATTGGAGAGGGAAGAATTAGAATGATGAAATACACACTCCTATGACTTAGGTTAATAGTAAAGTTGAGTCTTCTTCCCAATTAGATTCCTGGTTGTGTAGGGAGATCATTGATCTCAAGAAAAAAGTAGAAACTTTGGAAGATTCTCTGAAAGCTACTTAGAACAAAGTAAACAACATATAAAATTAGTTAAGCGAGATCCTTGTGAAGCTCAAATCTTATGAAAACAATCTTCAGGAGTTAATAAAGGATAACAAAAAGAAAATGGAGGAAGTAACGTCCAACATTTGTGCAGCTGCTATCAATATAGGTAAACAAGCCAATGAGGAGACCAAAGCACTAGAGGGTCCCAGCAAAAGGACAAGGCAAAGTTCCAAGAAAGAAAGATACACAAAAAGGAGCTTTGTTGGAGGTTACCACCCAGGAAACTGCTTTGAAAGAAAAAGAAGCCATGAACTTGATACTGGAACTGGATGAATAATCTGGTCCTTCTTGTTGGTAAAGAAACTGGTACAGATCTTTGTTCTTCTTTTGTTAGCTTTTGTTTGTTGTATCTCTAGACTTCTATTTTTGGGTTTTGACCAGATGTATCTCTTATGGTTTCAGGACCATTCAAAACCTATTTTTTCTACTTCTCTGTAGTGTTTTTTAGGTGTTGCCTGTGGGCTTTGTTGTTCTTTTTTTGCTCTCTGTAAAAGGGTTTCGGTGCCCCTTCAAAACCTGCTTTTACCTCTAATCTAAAACAATACCTTTTCTCCCTCACCAAAGTGATAAAATCTATATGATAATAAATATTGGATAAGGACCCAGTATCTATGCTCTAGGACATGCACAACATGTTAGAAAATATCATGGAAGATATGAAAGAGTAGGCCTAGGTATATGTTGATAATTTTGACCTCACAGGTCAAATTGTCACCCCCACCATTTAAACTTTGTATATCATTCTATTTTTCTTTCGAGTCAGTATATAGTCTTTAAAATTCCTTGACATGAGCATTATTAGCCATGATTAATAGGTCTTAAGGTTGTTTAGGTGAATTAAGGTCTTGTCTTTCATTTGTCCTGTGCTTGTCTAGTCATTTCTTAGGCTTTATGAGCCATTTTTAGTGTTAAGAAGAGTCAAAATTATCATTATTAGAGTCATATCATATTTCAATGTCACTACATGCCTAACATATGGACAATTAGTTTGATCACATTCTAGTCTAGCTTCATGATTCATTTTTATGTAATTTTGACCATTTTTGTGCTCTCCAAAGAATGTTTTAATGGTATATTATAAGGAATAGCTTAATTAAATATTTATTCACCTCATTAGACATGTAAAATACTCAATAAAACATTTTATATAATTTTAATCAGATATTCTTGGTGAAAATAGCCTTTTTAGTGAAAAAATAAGTCTTTTTGAGGCATTCATTTTGGTTTTCAAAGGACTTTTATGACAAAATCATCTTATAGGATTTTTTATGTCCACATAGTGTCATATAAATTGTTTGGAGTAATTTTTGGGTGAAAAAATGGCAAAAAATAAATTTTGCTCCTATATTGACCTTTTTAGCAACCCTAGAAGGGCATTTTTAAAATGTTTGGTCTAAAAAAGGAGAGAGAGTTAGGATATAAAAATTTTTGAATTTTTAGGGGTTTTAGTATTATTGAAATTATTATCATTTGTTGATGTATTTATCTGATCATCTTTATGAATAATTGCTAAGAGTGATAGTAGGTCACTATAGCCTATGCATCCTAGATGGGTCTATTCTTGGACCTATTTCTAAAGATAAGAAAATAATGTATATAAATTCTAATTATGGATGTGTTAGGGGTAATTATTCTAATTTTCATCTTGTTCTCATCTGATAACTCCTTTGAGTAAGGTATTTATAGACTAAAACCATGTTTCCTTCTTTATCCTTCTAAGTGGTCTCTTGGGTCTATTTTGAAGCAAAATATGAGATTCTTAGTAGGTGTTTGTTATAGGTATAATCATTTAAATGGGGTTAAATCAATTATTCTAGATAATCTAATTCAATTCCCAACTCTTAAACATTTAGTACATACAATCATGATGCATACAAATTAACCATTGAAATGAATAAGGAAGATATATAAATATCAAGCACATAACACATGATATATATGAAAAACCCTCTTTGGGGATAAAACCAACACAACCATGAAATATATACTATAGTCCTATAAATACAAGATTCAACATTTCGACCAGCACCAACTAATCAAAGAACACCCATCCCTTAATTTAGTGAGACATCTAACCCACAAGAAGGAACCAACCCCCAAGGAAACCAAGAACCAAACCAAACACCTTGATCTTATTTCCACCTCATATCTAATGTATTCTACACTTTAGGATGGACTTATCTTACTTACTCTCTTTCCCCATTATAGTCTCACAAACTTACACACACAAGCAATGTATCCCAAATACCCTTTTAGATCACTCTTCAATTCTTAGCACATACACAATAAAAAAATATAAAACTCTATAATGACATCAAAAACATGACCTAAAATTCATGCACACAATCCTCAACCTTCTCTACTCTTCAATCCATGCACTAAGCACACTCAATCAACTTTTAGGGCTTACTCACTCAATATAGCTCTTTTAGGCTCATTAGGTCCAAAGACATATGAATTAAAATTTATTTCCTTGATTATACAATAATGACTGATCATATTCACTCTTTTTTAATCCTAAATGACATTTACCTTCTATTTCAAAGGTTCTCTTCTTTGCTTGGTTCCACACTTCTTCAACACACACAAATAGGTCAAATATGCCTTGTACTTATACCACTCCTCTTGTTCTAACCCATCTTAGTCAGCCAAGATTGTTACCATACATTTTTTACCTTTTAAATATATCCTCATGCATGTTACATGTAGGAACCACACATTCCTTATGTTGGTAATTGCCCTTAAGGCCCAAAACACCAATTAGGCCTAAAAACCAACACTTTACAACTTAAACTCTTTGGGCCACCTTAAAATTACATCAATGATTATAACATACTATACCTATATCCAATATACCCTTTCTCACTTACTCATTTTTATATTCAACATAGAATACAAAACTCATACCTTGAACCAAGCTATTCTAGACTGCTCACCAATAGGCCTAAAAACAAAAAATAAATAGTCATATAAAATAGAAACATAAAAACACTTTTCTAAAATAATCCACTAAATAAAATGCATGAATAAATCATACATGAGATATGAAACATCTCCATTTCCATTAAAAACCTTCATTCAAGATCTATGCACTCAAAGTAACTCTCTCACGATGACCACTCAGACTAGTGACATACAATTAAAATATAATCAGACCATATAACTAAATATAGGAAACATAAGACCTATAATATCTTCTCATGAACCTTTGATACTTGATATATTAATATTCATTTATTTCCTTAATTCTGCTAAGAATACCTTCAACTTACCTCTGCAACATAGTCACTCAATCTGCTAGTGCATTCAATAAAAACAATCGACTTCTATGTAATTTTTCACATTGAATATGGATTGTTCAAACCTAAAAAATACATACATATGGTCCACATGGAGTCAAAAACACTCTACAATAATTATTTCATTTTGAAACATAGAAATACCATCAAGAACTCTTCAATTATCATTCTTAGGTCACTTGCAAAACATGGTCAAATCATTAGTCAACTTTGGAGCACAATATTTTTGAATATATATACAATCAAACCTTATAATAAATATCTCTAGATGATACTTGTATTCCTTTACAATTTTTAATTTTAAACTATCAAGAAATTCATTCTAGATCAAATATATTAGCAAAATATTACAGACTTATTTTTCCCTTTACTAATTCAAATGCCAACAGTCACTATGTAATGCAAACATTACAGAAATGTGTCTTCATCTCGTGTCCTCAAAAAAAATTCTAAAATGTGCTCCATCTATCTCCTTGGTATTATCATGGTATTTAACTTATATAACTCATCATTGATCTTAGATCCTCACATTTGAGATGAAGCCACGTGGCAGCTTTGTGTGCCCTCTATGTACCCTGTAGCTAGTCTCCAAATAAAATCTACCACTTTGCATCCATGCATGATTTATGAGAATAATTTGACATATTTACTTAATACATATCATTTTATCACTATCTAACAAGATAATTTTCTCTATTAGATCCTTATTTGATCATATAAAATGCTCAACATAGATCTGTTGTTCAAACTCCATGATTATGACACATGTTCATTATCGAGTTAACTTATTGACCTTCATGTGTGCCATTGGATCAAAATATGTATTATGAACACTCACCATTAGATATATCTTGACTAGTGCATCCTGTATTTCAATGCAATTAAAATTGATGGTCTTTAGCACATCACAATCTGTAAGAGAAATTTTGAATGTTTATAACTTGAGATAAAAAACACTTCAAGACTCCAAATATTTAGAGTACCTTATTTTAACTATATAAAACATCCCCATGAAAATATTTTACCAATTTTGAATTTTTATTACCTCCACAAAAATCACAAGCTTGATGAATCACTCATATCTGCAGACATGCAGTGATGGTCTAGCTTCTCTTAAGCTAAAATATGTATGTTTCTATTTCAAAATGATCAAATGACACACTATAACTTCACCAAGACATCAATGGATTCCTTAAAACTTCTTATTTATACTTATAGACCTTCACATTTTCCATATCTCTCCAAGTTATCAAACATGACTTATTTATCATTCATGCACTAATACCACATGCTCTCTTTAACATAAATGACAACCTAGGACATAAATGACCACTCTGATGAATTCATTTCACTTCCAAAATTAATATATACACTCAAAACACCCCATACGGTATTTTTAACATGAACATACCATCAATAACAATCCACATCTGTCTATCCAATTTAAACATTGAAGAACTATGAAAGGACATTGAAACACACTTTGTCATTATCATTCTAACACCCATAACACTTCATCGACATCCTTGGTCACTTGGATACATCATTGAAAAACCTCCAACAATCTCCCCCTTTTTCATTGATGTCAAACACCAATACTAAGCTTATGCTTAGAGTCTATCTTTCTCTTCATGTACTTTATCCCCCTTTGACATAATGATAAAGTGGGCTCATCTCTTGATCTTATAGACTTAAAAAGTCTTCAAGGACCAATAATGGGAAAGGACTACCTATGATAGATGATACAAACTCCCCCTAACATTATGCATAGCTTTTCTTACCTTGAATTTCTCAAACATGATCCATGACCACTTTTCTTTGATCATACATAGTTTCCATGAAGATAAAACATACATGAACATCAATAACTAATTGAAATTACTTTGAATACATTAAAATGGACTCCCCCTAAGTCACCTGAGCTTAGGTACCCTTTTATCACCTTGGTCTTTTGGAGAAAAGGACCAAAAATTCCACTTCTTCATACAACCTTGACTAGAGGCCTTATAGCCCTACCTAGACCTTACAGAGCCCATAACTTTTTATGTGTGAAATTTCATGGCTTGAAATTTGATATGTAGAGAATTATCATATGTCCCCTCACGCATGCTAGAAAAATAACACTCAACTCTTCCTCTACAACATACTTTATTCACAAGCCTACTAACCAATTAGCCCTCCATTTGCACAAATCCTCCTCCATGGAACCAACCATGCACTTCTAAAATATTGTGAAAGAATTTTTATGCACCCATTTGGTCATTTTAACTAATTAAGAAACCTTAAATCTCAAATCATTAGGCAAACTATTTTTCTAGCTTGAGAAAAAACACTAGGTTTATAAGAGAAAACTTGATTAACACACCACATTCTATTCAACACCCATATCTAAAACTTTTTTCATACCTAGAGGCTATCAATACATAATTTTGGAGCAAATTTTGAGCTTAGAATCCTTTGGGAACCCATACTTCCTACCCATGGTTTTTTGACCTGCATACCCTTAGGCACATACTAGGTAACCAGAGAGCAAACAAAATTCTCTAGTTGAACACAAAATACCTTTAAAACTTAAAATAACCTAGAACACACTTGAATGAGGTCAACACACATTTCTATCCCACTAAAACACCTTGATAACTTACAATTCTTAAAGTGATACCTAGAAATCTCCATACCTAGTGTGCAGACCTTACACATATAGCAGTAACCATGACAACATTTTGATATTACCAATATCTACTCCTTGACACATCTTGCTCACAAGAAACATGTCAAAACATCATAACAAACTCAATACACCTAAGTTATCTCTCCCTAAATCCATACCAATATCTAAACTTCTACGGCCCATAAGTCCTCTCTCAAGAGTCACCATACTACTAATTAGAACAACAAGTACAAACATATTGTAGATTGACTCACTAGAAACCAAGCTCCCAAGTACTTTTAAGGCACTACATCATATTAAGATACATTAAGAGACCAACTATATATGAAATATTATTGCATCAATACCTTTTTTCTGCTAGAACTCTATTCACAGTCTTATCCCTCAAATAACTCTCTCTTTAAACCAAGGACTAGCTCTTGCATATCATAACATGACTCCTTATGAACTAAATCAAAAAAAATGAACACACAACCTTAATTTGTTTTTCATGCCTCAAAATGATATAACAACTCACTTTCATGGATTTATTTTCATGTAACTCCAACCAATATCCAACAAGTATCCACCATGCTTCCTATTTTTGTAAAGTGTCTCCTTCAATCCTAGAGAGAGACACCCCTTTGACATAGTGAGACTAAAAGTCCCAAAATTCAAGAGATTCCCATATATCCATACTCTCATTAGAATTTTATCCTTGCCTCATCATCAAATTGACTTTGAATAGATCCTTAACATCATTATTTACTTTAGACTTGTCAAAAAATGTAGATAATAAAAACTTTTAACTTTCCTTCATGCCTATCATGGAAAAAAAATCATCTTTGGTCTAAAACTAATCTCTTCTAACAGACTTAGGTCTCCATGACCATGGGTGACCTCTTCCTTGCACACTAGGATTTCCAAACTTCTTATTTTTATTTGAAAACTCAATAAACTTGTTCTTACAATATCTAAAAATGTGACCAATTATAGTAATGTGGCCAAAAAAATTGCATGCATAACAATGATCCTGAGATAAATATCTCTTTGCTTTAGTCTATTTAGTTTGTTTTATATCATGCACTCTAGGATCCTAATTAAACTTATCTTGACTAAATGATCTTTAATTTTAGAACTTAGCAATGTGACTGATTCTTTGATAACTATAGAAAATAATGTCTTTCATACGTTTTGCTTGAATATGATAGTGATATCCCTTTGGCTAATTTCTTCTTATTATATAGTCCTTTATTCTATGACCAACAAGATGACCAATAAAATAATGGCCCATAAAATATTTTTCATACCTCAAATCATTTGGATGTTTTATTATCTTCTTCATTTTTCTCTTGACCTTATCTATCTTGTTGACTTTCATGCTACCGACCTCTTTGTCTTGTCTTGATTTATTTTGATCTTCTTCAAGATTGCCTATCTTGACTATAACCTTTTGATTCTCATCCTTTAGGGAAACAAGATTAGTATTCAATTAAAAATATTCATCTTCTTTATCTCTCATGCTTGAAATTGTATTATCTAATTTAATTTTGATAACTTTTATGGTCTCCTTATCCTCCTTAACATCTTTAGCCATGTCATCCTTCAATATATATGCTTGATCTTCCATAGACTTGATTAGTTATTGATTTTCATTTTCCTCTCTCATGGACTTTACTAAAAAACTCCCTTTAAGAGAAGTAACTTATACTTTACAACCTTTGATCATATTCCTCATTTTATGATTCTTCTTCTTTTTCTCTTTTAGTTCACCAAGTGCAGACATGACCTTAGCTTCTAGATCAAATTCTTCCTTATTGTCATATAACACTTCTTCTTCTTCACTATCATGGAAAAATTATTCATCATCCATGATGTTCTTTTATTTTGAATAACTTTACTTTTTACCCATATTTCACCTTAGATCACCTTCAAGTGGTTAAAATCACAATGAATATCTTGCTCTAATACCAATTTTTATAGATATAATCACTGAGAGGGGAGGGGGTGAATCAGTGATTCTAAATAATCTAATTTAATGCCCAAATCTTAAAAATTTATTACATATAGTCATGATGTATTCAAATTAACCATTACAATGAAAAAGGATGATATAGAAAGAACAAACACATAAGACATGATATGTCTAGGAAACCATCTTGGGGGATAAAACCCATTGAGCCCTACAAGATGGAATATAGTCTTATAAAGACAATATTCAACATTTATATTTATACCAATTGATCAATGAACACCAATGCCTTAATTTAGTGAGACACTTATCCCAAAGGAGTAACCAACCCTATATAAAACTAAGAACCAACCCAAATACCTTAATTTGATCTCCACCTCTGATTTGATGTCTTTTACACTTGATGATGAGCTTCTCTTACGTTCTCTCTCTCCCCTTTACACTCTCACAAACTTGTACACATAATCAGTGCATCAAAAACACCCTTTTGGATCACACTTCACTACTTACCACATAAAAAATCAAGAAACCTAAAAAAATCTATCACAACATTAGAAACATGACCTATAGATCATGTACACAATCCTCAACCTACTATACTCTTCAATCCATCCACTAAGCACACTCACTCAATCAACCTCTTGGGTTTACTCACTCAATATATCTCTTCTAGGCTCAACAAGTCCAATCACCTATGTTTTCAATTTTATCACCTTAATCATAAAATAATGACTGATTATTGTCACTCTTTAGTTGTCCTCAATGACCTTTACCTTTTATTTTAAATGTTCTCTCCTTCACTTGGCTCCATACTTCTTCAACACACACAAAAAGGCTAAATATACCTTATACTTATACCACTCATATTGGCTTAACCCATCTTGGTTGTCTAAGATATTTAACATACTTTTTATACCTTTTAAATATATCGTCATACATGTTACATATAATAACCACACAATCCTTAGATCAACGATTGCCCTTAAGACCCAAAATACCAATTAGGGCTAAAAACCTACACATTACAACTTCAACTTTTTGGGCCACCTTCATCATACACAAATGCTTATAAAATATAAAAACTATCTACAATACACCCTTTCCAACTCACTCATGGGTCCATGACACCTATAACATCAACCTCATAGCCTGAACCAAGCCATTCTAAAATGCTCGCCAATAGGCCTAAAAACACAAAAAAGTCTATCATATAGAACATAATCATATAAAAACTTTTCTCAAACAATAAACTCAATAAAATTAATGAATAGGTCATAAATGACATCTAAAACATATCCATCTCCATGTCCATTGGACACCTTCACTAAGGATATAATCACTCAAAACAACTCTCTTATGATAACCACTCAGACTAGTGACATATAGTCAAAATATAGTCAAACCATAAAAATAAATATGAGAAATATAAGACCTCAAATACCTTATCATTAACCTTTGAGACTTCCTTGATATCTTCATATTCATTTGTTTCCTCAACTCTACTCAGAACACCTTTAACTCAATATGCTAATATGTTCAACAAACATAGTCAACTTAAAAGCAATTATTAATATTGAATATAGATTGGTTAAACCTCCAAAGTCCATATATATGGTCATCATGGAGTCTAAAACACTCTCCAGTATCTAGTACATATTTAAACATGTAAATACCATCAATAACTCTTTAATTATCCTTTTTGTGTCACTTGCAGAACATGGTCAAACTTTTAGTCAACTTTAGATCTCAATATCTTTGATTTTACAAACATTAAAACCTTATAACCAATGTATCTATATGTGCCTTGGAATAATTTATAATTTGAACTTTCACACCATCAATAAATTTTTTTATAGATCAAAATATATTAGCAAAATACTATATATTGAATTTTCCCTTTACTAATTCAAATGCCAGTGATCACTATGTAATGCAAACATTACACACATGTGTCTTCATATTGTGTTCTCTTGAAACTTTCTCAAATGTAATATATTGATCTCCTTGATAGTATCTTGGTATTTACATTTCATTACTCATCATTGATCTTATATCCTCACTTCCAAGATCAAGCCACTTACTAACCCTGTGTGCCCTCTTTGTACCCTACATTCAGTCTTCAATCAAATTACACCACTTGGAAGCCCCATGTGCATTTTAAGAATAATTTTACACATTTAATTAATACGTACCATTGTATCACTATTTAAAATATCATACGCTCTGTTAGATCCTTATTTAATCATATAAAATTCTCACCATAGATATGTTGCTCAAAATCTATGATTGTAACACATGTCATCAACATGTTCATTCTCAGGTTATTTTGACTTATTTACCTTCATGCCCACTATTCTATCATAATATATATTATTAATTTTAATTTTTATATCTATCTTGGCTAGTTTACCCCATATTTTAACATAGTTAAACTTGATGGTCTCTGGCACATCATAGTTTGTAAGAGAAATTTTAAAGGTATATAACTTGAGCTAGAAAACACTTCAAGACTCCAAATATTTAGATTAAATTATTGGGAATATATAAAAAATCTCCATGAAAATATTTTACCAATGTTTAATTTATAATTACCTACATAAAAATCAAAAGATTTTTAGATCACTCATATCTACATGATGTGCAGTGAGAGACTAGCTTTTGTTAAGCGAAAATATACATGTTTCTCTTTCCAAATGATCAAATGACACACTATAACTTTACCAATATATATATAGATGACTCATAAATTATTTTTCCTTAAAAATTTACACATCTTCGATATCTCTTGAAGCTATAAAACATAACTTATTTGTTATTCCTACACTAATACCATATGCTCTCTTTGACATCAATGACAACCTAAGACATCACTGACTACTCTCATGAATTCATTTCACTTCCATAAGTACTAAAAACACTTAAAAAACCTATAGGTTCTTTTAAACATGACCATACCATCAATAAAAACCACCATCTACCTATCCAAGTCAAACATTAAAGAACTAGGTAAGAACATTGAAGCACACTCTGTCATTATCATTCTATCACACATGACAACTCATTAACATCCTTGGTCACCTTGGAAACATCATTGACAAACCTAATAGTGTATTCATATTAAAATTTTATCAATGGATGATATAATTAATGAAACACCTTATTTATGTAAGTAAAAGTTTATAAGTTTCCATTCTGAGTCTATCTCTTTATGCTAAGATGGTTTGTTCAACAACATACAAATGCATTTATTAAGCTTGATTTCAATGATCAATAGGTTATAAGATGATGTTTTATAACATGTTACCTAAAATTATATCATCATCAAATATCAAGGTGAATAATGTCTAGTCAAGGTGGTGAAGTGACTATTCACCATGGTTCATGCATAATAAGCACCTACAATCATGAATGAACTATGACAACCAATTAGGTTTTAGCGAAACTTTCTTATTTGAAAATCTTGGGAGTTGAAATAATTTATCCTTATTTTAATATAGTATGGATGTGATTATAGTATGATTAATGTTGAAGATAAAAGGTAAGATGATATATCAATCATTGAAAATTCCTCCACTATCTATACAAAGTGTAATATACTTGCAATTGTCTTTCTATTGATTTGCATAATGAATAAAAAAGAGAAGATATAGAAAAAAAGAGGTAGTTTTATTTGAGGATATCATGATGAAAAAGGATAAGAAACCTATATTAATAATTCTATAATAGGTTAGGCCATGTAATAAGGGGGCAAATTACACCTGTAGGTCTGCAACATTAGTTTTTACCACATGCACATTAAAATAGGTTATTCATGTTAAGACCAAGAATTGGACAAGTTTCAAGTATTCTTATGGTAAAGTTTTGGTTTTAATAGTTTGAGGGAGATAAGATGGATCATGAGCCCATATAAAATGTACACATCCTTTATCTATATGCACTACCTATGTTCTAGAGTGTCCACCTATAGGTGGTCCCCATATAGTTCTAAATGTTAATATGAGGTACGTTGAAAAGCTTTGAAGTCTTCATCAGGTGTAGGAAGTTGAGTGGTAGCATGACATACATGTTTGAGGTCATGAATAAAAAATCAATATGAGGGTTGAATGTATATTCTCAAAAGAGGAAATTAGGAACAAGTTCCCTAAAAGATGTAAAATAGAGAATCTAAAAAATTTTGGAGATTTTCATAAGAGATCAAATGAGGTCGTAGATCAATCCATATCGTTATATTTGGTAGCCATCATGTAGGGGTTAAACCTTGAAATAGATAATGAGGATGTGACTAGAGGACAAGGCAATCTGAGGTATCCATGTTTGATGTTTAATCACTATCATTTTTTAATGATTTTTACATCCTTCAAGATGACCTCAAAATCTAAGATGGTATGATAAGCATGGAAACCATGTAAGATGGATTTATTGATATGGCATAGATTAGTGTTTCAAATAACATATCAAGAAGAGATGGAGATCATGGTCATGACCTATATAACCACTTATAGGTCCCTTTGGTCCTACAAAGGGGACACCTACAAGTTGGTTTTAGGATGGTAATAAAGTTGAATACAATATGAAGTGCATTAGTGAGTGTCACAAAACATGACATGGATGTTGTTTAAACATTCAATGAGATCAAGAGGTTTTCAATGGAGATTATTTTTTATATACTATGTATGTAAACCTACACATGTACTTTCATCCTCATGATTGCACTCAGTATATTTAAAAATCCTTCAAGAATGTTACAACTAGGGAAGAAGTTTACATATGGTTGGGTCTATAAAGTAAGTTATAGTCAAGTGAACTTAAGGTCAAGAAGTTGATATGAAGGAATATTATCAAAATTAACAATGAAGGTTTGAAAAGAGAGCCTGATTCAGAGAAAGGGACACCTAAAATAGTCTCATCACAAGCCTATAACCATGTTATGATACCAAGAAGGTTAAGTGGTAGAAAGAGGAGATAATAATTGAGGTAGTTTGTGAGCAGGATTGATAAATAATTGTTAAGGTGAGAATGTATTAAATAAGTTTAGGAAACTCACATGAAGAGTGACCACCTCACCTTACTCAGATAATATTACAAAGACAAAATACCTACATATGTGTATGAGTATGGTAAGGGTTTTGAATCTATGTGATATTGAGTTATTAAGGATAAGACTCCAAATTAGAATGAGGAAACTAAAGTTCATGAAGATGAAATGGGAATTCGTAATAAGATCAAATGATTAAAAGGGTTTCCAAATCCTAAACTTCCATTTTGGTAACCAATATTCATGAATGTTACACCTACAACACCTTGACTAACCCATCCTTAGCATGTGAGCATAAATGAGGATAAGGGAATGTTGATGGGACTATAGGTTTTTGCATGGGGTATCAAAGTGTTAAATAATTTAAAATGCATTATCACATGCATTTTATAAACCTTTAATCCCTCAACAAATATTAACATAGAACAAGGGCACCTATAATAGTACTACATAGAAGTTATAGTCAACCAATGGGATTAAGGCATAGAGAGATGCAAGAGACAACAATTTGAACACTAATAGTACTTAGAGTAATATTTAAGGGATTAAAGTCTAATGAAGGGAATATTATGAAATTTTTTAATTTCCTTAGATTAAAACTCGGTCCAAAGAGCATCTACAACTACCTCTCACCTCACCATGGATTGTATTATAGGTTAGTGAGTTCAAATGATTAGGTTAACAATAACTCAAGGAGGTAAGTGGTGAAAAAATATCATTCATGATGATATAGTAAGGTTAAAAATATAATATGGTACCTTGCCAATAAAAACCCTATATTGGACAGCATATACACCAATACTAGTGTGTACCTATAACTTTGCTTGAGGTGCATACCACTTTTAGGTTAGCATTGAAGATGTGAAAAAAAATGGTCTAGATCTATAATCAAGTCACATACCAAGGAAATGATTCATGAGATCCATGATGATATATGAATTAGATATCATGTATAGGGTTCTCAAAAGTGATGACACAATCATACCAAGCTGATAAAATGGAAACCTACAACCACTAAACATAGTCAAGTATATGTGTGTGGAGGTCTTATTAGAAAATTTAATGGTGTATGAGCTAGAAAGGTTGTTTCATGAATATATTCATAGGTTTTTACTTTTATGGAGAACCTAAAGTAAAACCAAGTTGTTTTAGTTGTTTCACCTCAAGATGAGACCTACAGTCAGCCCATGATGGGCAACCTACAACCAAGGTTGAAAAATATGCTTTTGAAGAGACTTTCAATTATGAATATCTTAATAAAAGGGATGGAGTATAGATAAATATAATATGAGAGAGTAAATGGATACTTTATTATTTTTTCACACTCTCAAGGCATAGAAGACCCTGATCCCATTCCATACAACATGCTATAGTCATAGTACAACCATGCTATTTCTCTTAAGGTCTGAGTCAAGATGGGTAAGAGTACAACCTAGCCTCCCTTATATTAATTTTTCTCATAATACTTAGTGAACCTAAATAATTTAATGGAATCGTTATAAATAACCAATAACACTTGTTTCAATACAACAATAGGGTGCTCCAAGTCATTGTTGTCACCTACAGCTAGGCTATGGTGCCTTATAAGAGTAATATGTGCATTGAGGAAACCAAGTGTGTTAAAAGTAGGAAATTAATCTATAATGACACTAATGAGGATGTAAAAGGACTATAAAATAATATTTAAGCTATATAGACTCAAGGGACAATGCCAAATAGAGTATACTCAGAGGTTTCTTACCTAAGCATAATTAATAGGCTAGTTTGGGGCTAGTTTTTACCAAAATGATGTTTTAAGCCACTTAAAAACATATAAAGGATACAAAAATTGATACACATTGATGTAATGAACTATTTAAATCTCCCATAATCTCATTTGGTTTGGAAAAATAGTGGGTATACCCACTGTCTTATATAAAACCAAGGCTTGTCTAAGACAATCACATAGTGGATTCAAAGGTACACTCATGCCATATGAAATCTAAAAATAATTATGGACATATAAGGGGGTTTGATTAAATTATATATGGATTTAAAATTTTTATAGACCCATATAAAGTCTTTGTGAGTTTCCATGGCCAAAAAACCTTGGAAAAGGAAATGGTATAATCAAGCCTCTAAGCTTGTATATAGACCACAGTGATGTTTTGAGACATTTTCAAGATAATATTATCTATATAATGGAAAAAATAAGTTTAAAATATTATATAAGTCTCATATGGGTTTTAAACCATACAAGATGGCTCAAACTTACATAGATGCAACCAAACTACACTAGCCTAGACTAGGCCTATTAACCAAAAGGGGGTCATTTCTACTTCCAACAAAAAAAACCATTAAAATCATTAAAAATTTTTAATGGGGAGTTATTAGGTGTGTTAAATCTATTGGTTTGTAAAATAGTTAATGAAGAAACCATTTTTTGGCCCAGGCTCAAGACAGGTTGAATAGAATGCAAGAATCAACTTGAGAGGCCATGTTTGGATGCTCAAACTACCATATATTTTTATCATGGGACCTTAAAGAGTTATGGGATGATATATGAGGTATTTAAATTCCATTTTTTGTATTTTTTTCATAGTTTAGATGACACATCTTTATGAATCATCCTTAAGGGTGAAAACTACCAAAAACACTCCAAAGACCCTAGTTTGAAACTATTTGTATAAACTAATTTTTAAACCTCACTAGATTCCATAGTTACCTCATAAAAAATATCATAGGTTTTAGTTTAATATTATAGGGTCCTCAAAATGTAATTTTTTTTTACCTTCCTTTGTATATAATAGTACAAAAACTATTCTTTTCCATGACTTTGAGCTAAAATGGGTTTTCTAGAGCATCTATAAGGATTTCGTTCAATGGGGAAGGAATATTGAGACTTATTTTACCTTTTAAAACTCAAAAAATATAATAAATTAGTCATAGGTTCAAAAATAATTCAATCCTTTTGGGCCAATCAAAAAATCCCTCAAAAAGGTAAGCCTTCCAATGTTCATTTCATGGTTCTAGTATGTCCACCATGTTTTAGACCACCAAAATTGACATGGAGCATGTTGATAGAATAATTAAATTTAATAAAATAAAATTTGGAGTTTTCACACACATATGAGCTTCTAATAATAATATTTATTTCTAGGCCTAGGATGGCTAATTAGGCCTAATTTGGCTATGTGAAGGTGATAGGAAACACATTTACACATTGTATTTGTCCCAAAAAACTTTGTCAAGATATATAACTGGATATAGGGTACCTGAAAATGTTAGTTTATCATAATCACCTCTATATTCTCATAGACAATGAGATTTGCAGAAAAAGGCTATAAGGAGCTCATTAGAAATGCATAATTTTGGTGTTGTTCTAGGTTTTGCTGATTGTTTGATGCATTGAATTACCTTATCCCAAGATTGGTATGATATTTATAATTACTCCATGGTGGATATGTGTATTATTTAATAAATTTTGAATAAAAGAACAACTTTATCCTCTATGTCTTATTGAAAAATGAGAGTTTTATAGAGTTAGAAGACTAAATCAATGAATATATCCCCTCTTAAGGCCTTAGAAATCTAGTCCATTATATGAAATTCCAAATTTGGGATGATAAAAATTCATATGGAGGATTAATTTAAATTTTAAAGAGTTTTAAAATTTACACAAGCTCTAATAGGACTCTTCTTCATTCCTACGCTAAGCTTCAAGGATTAAGTCAAACTTGGCTTGGAAAGTTTCTAAGAGTCCTATTCAGTTGGGAAAATATATTTAAAAAGTTTATGAGGTTGAATAATACTCATTAATATACATTAAAGACCTGGAGACTTCTTCTCCAAGAATACATTGAGGTTATGCAAATATTTAGGCGCCTGTGTTGGTCAAATACCACCAATCATGGAGGAAGACTTTTTCAAGATTTGAAAAAATTTGATACATGAAAATATATGTAATATTACATAGTATGAAGGAAAATAAATAATAAAAATTCTATGTTGGGTTTTGAAGAAGACAAAGTGAAGGCTTTATTTCCTAGTTTTCTTAGCTTTTATCCCTTTCTCTCTCATCTCTCTCAATTATTTATATGTAAGCTAATTTTTGGCATTTTAATGGATAATTAACCTAATTTTTTGCAAGGACATGATAAAAAAACATTTTAACTTGCCTATTTTGATGAATAAGATAGAATTAATACCTCTTGCAATCTTGATTTAGTGTATTTTCATGGTTTTTTGATAGATGATGGTGATAGTTATTTCTTCCTCTCATCTTGTCCTTTACTATTTGCATATTTTCAGGTGTTATCTCACCCATAAAATTCACATAGTGTGATATAACCATCTTTTTTGTATGGAAAATGAAATATTTCTTTAGTGTCTTTGAGAGACCTATTGAACATGTGCCCTAGATCATCCATCAAGATTGAGCCTTTTTGTAAACCATTAATGTTTGGAGGTTGTCATTTGAGAAGTGTTGTTAGGTTTATGTTCTAATTAATCCTTGTAGTACATATATCATAAGTTTAAGTCACATTTTGGTGTATCACCCAAGTTAGATAGGTTTTATTTTAAGTTTACCCTTTTCCCCTTTTCCTTGCAAGCTAGTAGTGTAGAATAGGAATCCTAAAAGATACATCAAGAGGAGATAAACATTATAATCTATATATTTGATCCACTTATTAGGTCACCCATATACTAGGATTTTATCTAATTTACTTTAGATGGTGAAGGCCTAAAACTAGCTTCACAGTGGTTCAATTCTATTAGAAAATAGGTTTTGGCACACACATTGGGACACATTGGAGATGGTCTTGGTGAAATTATAGTTTTAGAAACATTATTAATGAATATTTTGGTGAATCCAAGCTCAATAAATTGCTTCTAATAGTCCATGCATAATTTCCAAGTAAGTCTATTTTTATTGCATTATCATGATGTTATTTTCATGGATATGTATGAGGAAAGCTCCTATGTAGTACTTAAGTATAAGACCTATTATGAATCATAAAAAAATTGTCATGATCTATATAAGCCTTGTTATGAGCCTAATTATCCTTACCATGAGTTTTATCAAAGATATGATGATCCTTATCAATTTTATCATTATCCTTATTATCAAGAGCATGACTCTTAACTTCCTTAGGAACCATATTAGTCTCATGACCATATTTCACCTTTCCCATATGGCTATGTTGTTTCATATTATTATCATTTTTTATAATAAATAATGGATGAGATAAATCTCAAAATTATAGAATATGCAAGAAAAGTTTGTTCAAACTCTCAGTATGAGGAAGTGAGTGGTCTAGTGTCCAATGATCTAGAAGAGAGGAATGAGTTTTGTAATATTGTATTGGAGAAGATGGAGGATTGGGAGTGGAATAAAATTGAGTTAAACCAGTTGTGTAAATAAATAGCTTATATTCCATACAAGTCTTCTTGTTTTTCTTATTCTCATAAAGTTCTTAACCATGCTCATTATGTGCCAAGGGATCTTCCTAACTAGAGTCAAGAGTAGAGTCATATGCCTACTCAAGAGATTATTAAAGAGACTAAACCTTCTTTTAGCTCTACTTATTACTTACTATACCCGCAATCTTAAGTTATCCATGAGGACAAGGAGGTTACAGCCTTTGATGAGGTGATGGCCAAGTGGAAGGAGACAAATATAAAAGTCTTTAGGAACTTATCTTTCCCTCCTCTCCAAGACTCCCCAAATTATTCCATTTCCTTCAAGACCATAAAATATGATCATTGTCAACCTTCCATTCTTGATATTCCATCTCATATCACCTTATTACCATATATCTTCCTTAGGAGGAGCCTATTCTATGGAGAATAGAGAAAGAGGTTGTAACTATAAGTAAAGTTCTTAGAGAGTGTGAAGAGGATGATTCAAGTGTGTATGAGGAATATTTTCTCATTGATACTTCATTTGAGGTTGTAGTTAAGAATGAGATTATATTTGAGAATGATAAGGTTGGTCTTTATGTGGAAGAAATCTATCAGGAATTGGTGTAAATTGAAGTCATAAATGAGTTTGAGATATCTCTACAAGTACCATTCAAGTTAATCCTATTCAATTTGATCAAATTGAGGAAAAAAAGGATGATGATTATTTGTACATTAAATCTCTATAAGGGATTGAAGAGATTTATATGGATATGTTACCCATCAAAGAGAATGTTTAGGATAAGTTTGATCAATAATCACTCATTCAAGACCATGATGCAGATTGGGTTAGCTATTGAAATCTACTTGAAGAGCTTTATGAACTTACAACATATAGTAAGAAGGATGAGGTCACTCAAGATTCCTAAAATACTCAAGGGCAATGATTAGATGAAGAATCACCTAATAAGGTTGTAGTTGAAAAGTAGTATTAAAAGATCTTAAAGTTAAATATGAGTTTTTATTTGTTATTTATTGGTTTGTTGTTGATGACTCACATGATGATATGTTAAGATAATTAGTTAGTAAGAAGAGTGGCTCATCAAAGGTCATGTTCAATAAACACCCTACTTTGAAACTTGTACCATCTCTTGGAATGATTGAGTTCATGAATTTCCCTTTTGATCCAAGTAGATCATTTTTTGTTATGGTTTTTTAGATTAGTTTATTTATGTTTCATCCCAAATAAGTGCATTATTTGCACATTTGGTTTGTTAGTTAGTTTCCCATGTTTTATGTGTTTCCTTCCTTATTTTGGAGGATAAAGTAGTATTATTTCAATTAAAATATATAATTGTAGCCATGGAACATAATTTTCACTATTTTATGAGTCCAAACATCATGTACAAGGTCTGGTTCTTAAGCATAACATGCATGCTTCCTAGTCGAGTCACCAAAATGTTGACAATTTTGACCTCATAGGTCAAATTATCACCCCTACCATTAAAAATTTTGTATATAATGCTAGTATTTATTGTGAGTCAGTAGTTGGTATAAAAAATTCATTTAATTAATCATTATTAGCAATTATTAATAATTCTTAAGGTTGTTTAGGTGACTTAAGGTCTTCTCCTTCATTTATTTTATACTTGTATAGTCATTTCTTGGCCTTTCTGAGCCATTTTCAATGGTTAAAAGAGTCCTAAGTGTCATTATTATTTTCATATCATGTTTATATGTCATCACATGCCTAACATATGGATAATTAGGTTGATCACATTCTGGACTAACTTCATGACTCATTTTTATGCAATTCTGACCATTTTTGTGCTCTTTAAAGAAGGTTTTGATGGTATGTTATTAGGAATAAGTTTAATTACATATTTATTCACATAATATAACATTTTAAATAATAAATAAAACATTTAATATCATTTAAATTAGAGATCCTTGGTGAAAATAGCCTTTTTATTATAAAAATAGACCTTTTTACAGCATTCATTTTGGTTTTCAAAGGATTTTTATGATAAAATAATATTATAGGATTTATTGGGTTTTAAAAGGCTAATATAAATGGTTTATATTAATTTTTGGGTGAAAAAAGGCAAAAAATAAAATTTTCTTCTACATTGACCTTCTTGGTAGCCTTAGAAGGGCAATTTTCAAATGATCGATACATAAAGAGGAGAGAGAGTTAGGATCTAAAACTTTGGAAAATTTTAAGGGTATTAGTAATATTTAAAGTATTGGAATTTTTTCATGGATTAGTGCCCTCATATTTATAAATTTTTTATAAGAGCGACAATAGGTCACTATAGCCTATGCATCTAAGAAGGGTATGTTCTTGGACATGTTTCTCAAAATTAGAAACAATGGAGAAAAATGGATTTTAGGGATGATTTAAGTGGTGATTATTCTCATTTTAATATTTTTATAATTTTATAACTCATTACACGAAGGTATTTATATCATAAAACCATGTTTCCTTCTCTATCCTTCTAAGTGGTCTTTCAATTTAGTTTTGAAGCAAAATATGAGTTTTTCAGTAGGTTTTTTCATATTAAGAGGTTATCAAAGGATTATATAAATCATGAAAAACCTTTTTAATTAAATTAAGTGTTCAAAAGTTTCCATTTTGAGTCTATCTGATTTGATATATTTTAAACTTAGTTGGTTTCTTCAATAGGGTACAAATGCATTTATTGAGCCTAATTTAAATGATCAATAGGTTATAAGATGATGTTTGATAACATTAGTTACCTAAAAATATATAATCATGGAATATAAAGGTGAAAATTTTCTATTCAAGGTGGTGAAGTGACTATTTACCATGGTTCATGCACAATAAACACCCACAGTCATAAATGAACTATCACAACCAATCAAGTTTCAGGGCAAATTTCTTGTTTGAAAATATAGGGAGTTGAAATGATTTATCCTTGTTTGAATATAGTATAAATGTGATTATATTATAAGTAATGTTGAATATCAAAGGGAAGATGACATATCAAGCATTGAAAAGTCATCCACTATTTGTACAAAGTGAAGTATACCTATAATTGTCTTTCTATTGATTTGAACAATAGATAAAAAAGAGAAGCTATAGTAAAAAGAGGTAGTTTGAGTTGAGGATATCATGATGAACAAGGACAATAAAACCTATCTAAATAAGGATAGAATAATTTGGGTCATGTAACAAGGGATCAAATTACACCTATAGGCCTACATCATTAGTTTTCACCTGCATGCACCTTAAAATAGGTTATTCATTTTAATACAAAGCTTTGGTCAAGTTTAAAGTATCCTTATGGTAATTTTTTAGTTTAAAGAGTTTGAAAAAGCTAAGATGGATCACTATCCAATATAACATGTACAAAACCTTTATCCATATGCATTGCATGTGTTTTGGAGTGTCCACCTACAAGTGGTCACCACAGAGTTCCAAATGTTTGTATAAGGGAGGTTGACAAGATTTGAAGTATTCATCAAGTGTAGTAAGTTGAGTGGTATCATTACATCCATGTTTTAGGTCATGAAGAAAAGGGAAATATGAGGGTTGAATGCATTTCTTGAAAATAGGAATTTAGGGACATGTTACCTAAAAGATACAAAGTAGAGACCCTATAACTTTTTGGATATTTTCATAAGAGATCAAATGAGGTCCTAGACCAATATAAATGGTTCAATTTGGGAGCCCTCATGTAGGGGTTGAAAATTTAAATAAATAATTAGGATGTGACTAGAGGGATAAGGTGATATGAGGTCTCCATTTTTTATGTCTAATCACTATCATTTTTCAATGATTTCTACAACCTTCAAGATGACCTCACAATATAACATGGTATGACAAGCATGGAAACAATGTAAGATGGATATATTTATATGGAATAGACTAGTGTTTTAAATAACATATCATGAAGAGATGGATATTAGGGTTATGACCTATATAACCACATATAAGCTAGTTGTAGGATTGTAATAAAGTTGAAAATAACATGAAGTGCATTAGTGAGTGTCACGAAACATGATATGGATATTTTTAAAACATTAAATGAGACAAAGAGGTTTTCAAGGGAGCTTAGTTTGAAAATAATATGTATGTCAACCTACAATTGTAATTTCATCCTCATGATTGTACTCAATCCATATAAATAGCCTTCAAGCATGCTACAACTAGGGAAAAAGTTTCCATATGGTTGGGTCTATGATGTAAGTTACAGTGAGGTTACCTTAAGGTCAATATTTTTATATGAATGAATGTTATAAAAATGACAAATGCAATTTTTAAAAGATAGCCTCATTCAAATAAAATGACACCTACATTAGTCTCATCACAAGCCTGGAGTCATTTTGTGATACCAAGAAGGTTAAGTGATATAAAAATGAGAGCATTAATGAGGTAGTTTGTGAGAAAGATTGATAAACAATTTTTAAGGTGAGATTATATTAAATAAGTCTAGGAAACTCACATCAAGAGTGACCTCCTCACCTTAATCAACCAATATTTCAAAGATAAGGCACCTATAGATGTGTATAAGGATAGTAAGGGTTTAGACTCTATTTGATATTAAGTTGTTAAAGATAATAGTCCAAGTTGTCATGAGGGAACTAAATTTCATGAATATGAACTAGGAATTCAAAATATGATCAGAGGACTCCAAGGGTTTCCTAATCCTAAACCTTCATTTTGGTAACCAACATTCATGAATTGACACCTATAATACCATGAATAACCCATCCTTGGTATGTAAGCATAAATGAGGAGAAGGGCATGTTTATGGGACCATAGGTTTCCTCATGGGGTATAAAAGTGTTAAATCATGTCAAATGCCTTAGCACATAAATTTGAGAAACCTTAACTCCGTAAACAAATATTGACATAGAACAGGGGCACCTATAGCAGTACTACATAAAAGTTATAGTTAGGCTATCAGATTAAAGCATACAGAGATGCAAGAGACAAGTGTTTGAACACTAATAGTACTTAGAGAAATATTGAATGGATTAAAGTCTAATAAAGGGAATGTTATGAAAATGTATAATTTCTTAATCTTAAAACTCAATCTTCTACAACTACTTGTCATCTCACCATGTACTATACCATAGGTTAGTGAGTTCAAAGGACTAGGTTGACAATAATTCAAGGAGGGAAGTGGTGAAATAAGATCACTCATGATGCTAAATTAAGGTTTAGAAGATGATATGACACCTTTACATTGAAAACCTTCTCTTGGATAACATATACACTAATACTAGTGTCCACTTACAACTATGCTTAAGGAGCATACCACTTTTAGGTTAAAAATTAGAATGTGAAAAATAGTGGTCTATATCTCTAATGAAGTCCCATACCCAAGGAAATGATTCATGAGTACCATGATTACATATGAATCAAATATCATGTAGAGGGTTCTCAAAAGTGATGACACAATCATACCAAGATGAGAAAATGCAGACCTATAGCCACTACACATAATAAAGTATATATTTGTGGAGGTCTACTTAGAAAAAGTGATGTTGTATGAGTCAGAGAGGTTTTTTAATGAATATATTCATAGTTTTTTACTTTAATGGAGACCATAAATTAAAACCAATCTCTTTTGTTTGTTTCACCTCAAGATGAGACCTACAGTCAACCCATGATGGGCAAGCTATAACCAAGGTTTAAAAATATGATTTTGATGAGAATCTCAAGTATAAATATCTTCATGAAAGGGATGGAGTATATATAATTATTATATGAGATATTAAATAGAGACTTTATGATTTTTTCACACTCTCAAGGAACAAGAGACCTTGATCCCATTCTGTACAATCATGTTATTTCTCTTAAAGTCTGAGTCAAGATGGGTAAGAGTAAAACCTAGCATCCATGGTATTAATTATTATCATAAGATTAAGTGAACATAAATAATTTCATGGAGTCATTATAAAAACTAGTAACACTTTTTTTAAGACCAAAACAAGGTGCTCTAGGTCAGGGTTGACACCTATAGCTAGGTTATGGTGCCTCAAAACAACAATATGTGCATTGAGGAAACCAAATGAGTTAAAAGTAGGAGATTTATATAGAATGAAACTAAGGAGGTTTTATAAGTACTATAAAATAATATTAAATCCTATATATCCTTATGGGATAATTCCAAATAGAGTATACTCAGAGGTTTCTTACCTAAACATAATCAACAGGCAGTTTTGGGGCTATTTGTTTTACCAAAATGATGTTTTGAGCCTCTTCAAAGCATAAGAATGACCCAAAAATTGATAAAAGATTATTTAATTACCTATTTAATAGGTAAATAATCTCATTTGGTTTAAAAAATAGGGGATATACACACTTTTTTATCTCAGACCAAGGCATGTCCAAGACAATTACATAGTGGATTCAAAGGTACACTCATACCGTAAGAATTTTTTAAATAATTGAGGACCTATCAGGGGGTTTTAATTTAATTATAAATGGTTTTTAAAGGTTTATTTACTCATAAAATGTCTTATTAAATTACCATGAATATAAAAACCTTGGAAAAGGAGATGACACAATCATGCCTCTAAGCTTGTATATATAGCACAATGATATTTTAAGACCTTTACAATCTATTATTATCTCTCCAATGGAAAAAATAAGTTTGAATATATTTTTTAGCCATAAAATATAATTATAGAAGTATCACATGGGTTTTAAACCATACATGTTGGCTCAAACCTACATAGATGTAGCTAAACCCCACTAGCATATACTAGGCCTCTTGCCCAAAAGGGGTCATTTCCACTTACAACACCAAATGACCATTAAAAATAATTGAAACATGTTAATGGTTAGTTATTAGGTTTTTTATATATATTGTTTTTAATAATAATTCATGAATAAGCCATTTTTTGGCCCAAGCTCAAGACATGGTGCACATAATGCATGAATCAACTTGAAAGTCCAAGTTTTAATTCTCACATCGGCATAGAGGTTTAGCATGGGACATAAAGGATTTATGGGATGATATAAGGGTTATTTAAATTAAATTTATTGATTTTTTTCATACTTTAGACATCACATCTTTATGAATCATCTTTAAGGGTTAAAATTACCAAAAATAGTCCTAAAACCCCAATTTAAACCTATTTGTAGAGATTGAGTTGGAAACATCACCAAATGATATATGTTATTTATAAAAACTATCAAAGTTTATATGTAAATATTAGTGTGTCCTCCACATGTAATTTCTCTATACCTTCCTTGGTATGGAATAGTACAAAAACTATACATTTCCATGTTTTTTAGCTAAAATAGGTGTTCTAGAGAATGTAGAAGGATGCAAAATAATGGAAAAGGAATATTGAGACTTATTTTACCTTATAAAACTAAATAAACTATATAAAATTGGATATATTTTCCCAAACCATTCAATCCATTTTGGCCAATTTTAAAATGCCTCAAAAAGGCAAGCCTTCTAATGGCCATTTCATGGTTATAGTACCCCCACAGTGTTCCAGACCATAAAAATTGACATGGAGAAGGGTGAAAGTATTGTCAAGTTAATTAAATGTTTTTTTTTAAAAATTTTTCACACATGTTTGATCTCTCAGAAGCAAGATTTCACTTTTTAGGCCTTGGAGGGCTAATTAGGCCTAATTTGGCTATGAGATGGTGCTACAAAACACTTCTACACTTATATTTGGCCCACCAAAATTTGTCAATAGATGTAAAGGGATATGAGGTACCTGAAAATGTACTTTATTTATCATCCTCGCCTCCATATTCTCCCATACAAGGATATTTTAAGGAAAAAAGGCTATAAGGATTTAATGGGAAATACATAGTTTTGGTGTTATTCTAGGTTTTGTTGATTGTTTGATGCATTAAATTGCCCTATCATAGGATTTTTGGGCTATTTTTAAGTCCTATATGGTTTATAATTTCAGGTTTGAATAAATTTTGAATAAAATACCAAATTCTCTTATACACCTTAGTGAAAAATGAGAGTTGTATGGAGCTAAAGACTACATAAATGAATATATCCTCTCTTAAGGCCTTGTCAAGCTAGTCAATGATATTATACACCACATTTGGGATTATAATAAGTCAACGTAAGGATTAATTTAAAGTTTAAATATTTTTAAAATTTCCATAAGCTCTAATAGAACTCTTTTTCATTCCTACACCAAGCTTCAAGGAATAAGTCAAACTTGGCTTGGAAATTTTCTAAGATTCCTATAAAGTTGAGAAAATAGATTGAAAAAGTTTATGAGGTTTAATAATAATAATAATTTATATGCATTTAAGACCTATGCTCAAGTGGGGAGACTTCTTCTCCAAGAAAATAGTTAGGTTATGCAAATATTTAGGCACCTATGTTGGTTAAACACCACCAATTATGGAGGAAGACTTATTAAAGATTTGAAAACTATTGATACATGAAAATATAAAACATATTAAATATTATGAAGGAAAATTAATAATATAAATTCTATGTTGGGTTTTGAATAAGACAAAGTGAAGGCTCTATTTCCTAGTTTTTGGGGTTCTTGTCTCCTTCTCTCTCCTCTCTCTCAATTATCTATATATAATCCATTTTTTAGTGTTGTAATGGATCCTTAACTTGAGTTTTGGGAAGGCCATGCTCAGAAAACATTTATACTTACCTATTTGATGAATAAAATAAAAATCATACCTATTCAAAGCTTGATTTAGTGTATTTTCATGGTTTATTGATAGATGATAGTGATAGTTCTTGCTTCCTATCATATTTTACTTTCCTAATTGACTATTTACAAGTTTTATCTCATCCCTACATGTTACATAGTGTGATATAATAATATTGTTTGTTTGGTAAGTGAAAGCTTTATTTAGTGTCTTTAAAAGACCTATTAAATAAGTTCCTTAGATCACGTATCAAACATGAGCTTTTGTGTGAAAAATTAATGTTTGCAAGGCTATAATTTGAGAAGTGTAGTCAGGTTTATGTTCATATTCATCCTTTTAGTGAATATAACACAAGTGGAGGTAAAATTTTAGTGTATCGCCCTAGTTAGATAGGTTTTATTTTCATTTTACCCTTTTCCCCTTTTCTTTGTAAGATGGTAGTGTAGAATAAGAATCCTAAGTGATACATCAAGGGGAGATATCCATTAAAATATATATATTCAATCCACTTATTAGGCTACCCACATCCTAGGATTTTTTTCATGTTACTTTAGACTGTGAAGGCCTAAAACTACCTTCACAAAGGTTTAAGTCTAGAAGACAACAATACATTAGTCATAGTTGAAAATCACCTTCCATATGGAAATCATCAAATGAGCTAAGAAATACCTCATATAGATCTTATTTAATCTTGATGAAGTGGTTGAAACACTAAATAAAACCAAGGAACATATCCATAGGATGTAGGCATACTTAGATAGGATTTCTATCATAGAGAGAAAGTGAAGAAATGTTACCCTAATTAATCATAAGGTAATGTTACCAAATTTAAAACTCATGCCTACCTTATTCCTAAGCCTTTATTATACATATTTTAGGAGTATGATGGTTTTAATTGAAGAGTGGTTGAGCTTAGAATATATAGTTGTATAGCCTCTAGAATAAATTAGGGAAAAGATGTTGGACTATTTCAAATAAGTTAACATCATTGTTTTATTCTATCCAAATGGCACCTTGCTAGATAAATGTGATTTTCAAATTCACCTAAGTCATTTAAACTATATCATGAGAAATAAAGTGGAAAAATCCAACAAACTTAGAGCCTAAGTAGTGTTAAAATTCTCAAATCAGTCTAGTGATAACATCAACTTAGTATCAGAAGTCAAACTATCCTTAGAAGCCCTGCTCTAAGTACATAAAATACTATTGGTCTAATTAGATGTGATATTTCAAGAGCCACCAATGAATTTATCCAAGTTGGATCAGGAATTCAACCTAGTATCAGTCATGTTGGCCACTAAGGAAGCACAATCTAATTATTTATTATATGGTTCATTTGTAGCTCATCCACATATCATATCAGTGGGACCTTAGGTATATTTTAAAGAGAGTGGAGTAATTTATACCTATTTTCAATTTTGGTAGTTGTAATGATCTTGAGTGGCCATCATGGCCTAGGATGGGGGTCTCATGTTACTTGAAGGTGAGCATCATCCTTATCTATATATTGTAAATTATTATCCCTTAAAATGGCCAATAAATTAGGTCCCAAAGTAATATTAGAAACAATATAGGATTACACATAATATTCACTCACCCTTTTAGGATTTAAGTGTCTACCATGGTTGGCCCTTTCTAAAGAGACTATGTATTAATGAATGCAATTTCCCACTTTCTAATGAATTAGTTTGTTTATTTGCTAATGTTGTCTATAATTTATAGTTTTGAATATGTGTTGATGTTAAATAGTTTAATAAGTGTTTTGTTAATAAAATGAATGCAATAGTTATGATGTGTTAAATGTTATAACTCATTTATCAAGCCTTCTCATTTACTTCATAACAAAATTAATCTGTGTACTTAAGTTACAAATGATATTTGAGGGATATCTATGTTATCCACTATAGGCCCTTATAAGTGTTGATAAATAGTGAAGGATTTATATTTTAATAATCCCTTTATATTCTCTTTACACTTCTTTCCATACATAAATATGAGTCTTATCCATCGATGAAACTCAACACACAATGGTATAACTATGGTAAGGCACACACAACTCAGTTCTTAAAGGATTAACATATTTCAAGTCAAGAATCATCCCTTTTATGGCCTACCTTAACCTCTAATTTTATGTTTATTTTTGAATTTAATTACTCTCCCCTATTTTATAAATTAGTAAGGTTTGATTTAGTTGAAAATAATGAGGGGTTCTTTAGTTGGTAATGGGATTTGAGTGTATCCACAGATACATTGATCCTATGATGGTAATAATTACTATTCTCCAAGTAGAACAAATATAAATTACTCAATCATTAGACTAAAACAACATCAATCCTAAAATTAATGATTGGATATATTTATCCCATGCATTATCTCCAAGTTTCCTCTTTGGAACACTCAATCTCATGAGTGCCTATAGATGCAAGGATTTTGGGGCCAACAATAAATAGTACTAGAAAGATGGATATTTATTGTATTTAGTCTTATTTATTTTCATCTAAACTTTTCCCATTGTTATAAATCTCAAACCCCCATAAAAAAAGATATAAAAGAAGTCAAACCCTGATAAGGAAGTTGTAGCCTAGTAGTTTACTCTTTAGAAAATAAGGAACCCACTAAGTGGATTACCAAGTCTATGTCTAGGTGAGGAAAATTGATTATTTCACCCCTATAAGTACATCAAAGAGACTAATCTCCTAGATATATACATATACCTATCATTAATTCTATTATCTTATCCTCTTAGTCTCCCCAAAATAGACCACCCATAATGGTCTATCAGTATCTTGGTTATTCAAGTCAGCTATCAATGTTTTTAGAATTTTCCATGACTTAATTAGTAACCTAAAAAGGTACCTTCCCTATTTTACCCTTGGTGTAAGAAAAATGACTAAATAACATCTGACCACATACAAGACCACCCTAAGACTTCTTAATCTGGAACATGAAGATGTGGCATGTAGGATTTTCTCCTTCACTTTGATGGAATTATCATATGATTGGTTATTTAATCTCCTCAAAAACTCTATCATAAGTTTGGACTAGTTTAGTAATTCTTTCCTGGCCCAATTTGTCATGTTATTGACCCTAACATCTAATACTAGTACATTAAATGAGAACTACATGAGTCTATCATAAACTTCAAGGTAGGTTTTATAAAATGTATATTCAAGTCACCATGTTTTATCAACCTAATTCCCAACTTAAAATTGGGATGTAAAATAATGTTTTAGACCCCTAGATGATCATGTTACTAATATGAGACCCAATGATAATAGACTTACCCCTAACTTATGTTGAATAAATAAATATTGAAACAAATTGAACCCTCAAGGTCAAATGATGCCCCCCATTCCAAATGAATTACCACATATACCTACATCAAGACTTGTACCTAATAAAAACCACAATATCCCAATGCTCCAATTGTTACCCATAACAAACAAACTTCCTTTCAATCATGTTATGCAAGACTAACACTTCAATTTTATCAACCTAGTAAATAATGAAACAATTCCTCAGTTACAACACTAAGTGACATTGGCAATATATAAAAACACCTAGGCCATACCCTAGGAGTCTATAAAAAATAAGTTGGATGTTATCCAATAAATTGTCCAAAAACTAATTAATGACTTCCTTGGATTACAAAGGCAAATGAGCAGAAGTAATGTTAAAAGTTCAAACAATAACTTTACTTTACAAATAAAAATATAAATTACCATCATTCCCATAGTAATTTATATCCCTCCACCAATAGGCTACCTAAAGTCAACATCTATGAAATATCTCTACCTAACTAGTGTTTAGTTTATAACATGGCCATGCATAGGGAATTTGATTGTATAGAATTATGTAGCTCCTTTGAGATATTTTAGAGAGAAATGGAGGAATACGAGGTGGTCAAAAATAATATATTGTGGGTAGGTCCCATAGCACATCCATGGTGATAGAAACTAGGGAATTTACTAGCTAGGAAGGAAATAAGATATAATAAGTACGAGTGAGGTTCATGCATTTTAAAAATTCTAGAGCAGTAAGTATGCCCTTAGGAATAGGAAAAAACAACATCTAGTCACTACCTCAACCACCCTAAATAATGGCATAACTACACTAGGTCATAATCCTATACATGGTCATCCAACTCCACAAGATCATGAACCAAAGTCTCCTTTAGAGACCCAACTAGTAAAAAATAAGGTAGGTTATAACATAGTAAAATACATGAAGAAGATTAAATCAAATTTCACCTTTTATGAACTTGATTAGATCACTAAAAAATGTGATCTTATATTAATATCCTTAAATAAAAATATAAATCATCCAGCTCAAACTAAGTATAAAATATTTCATACTAATGTGCTCATCCATTAAAAAAAGACCAAAGTTCCTTCCTTTCTCCTAATGGCTAGGTTATTCATGAAGAACTTGCATAACTCCCTAGTGGATTTATGAGAATTGATAAATGTTATGCCTACATTCATTTGTGATAATTTAGGTATGGTACCCATCAAGTCAGATAAGGTGGTGGTTCAACTTGATAAATCAGAGATCAAGGTAGTAAGTGATCTTGAACACTTCCACATGTAAATAGAGTTTAATCTTAGGATTCAATAATTCATATAAATATATATGGTAGAGATTCTTGAGGCTTAGAAAATGATCCTTAATAGGGATTGGTATAAAACCTTAAATCAATACATATCCACCAAATTACATCTTATGTGGTTAACTTGGAGAGGTGTAACCAATCAAATCAGAGTGGATAGGGAACCTTGTATGAAGCATATGATAACTGAGAACAACATAGTCAATGAGAAATTAAACTTAGTGTCCTCAAACTTTAGGATTTATATATTGAGCATGAAACCTATTAGAGATAAAGATATAAATGAGCCTAAATTACTAGCCCTATGGTCTTTATATGTATATTGGGACCATTTAAAATTAGGTAATGGAGTAGGTGTTATTCTAATAAACCCAAAGGAAATATATATATATATCTTCATATAGGTTAAAATTATAATATACCAATAATCTAGTGGAATATGAGGCATTAATCCTAGGTTTTCAATTGAAATTGAAACATAAGGTGAATTAACTAAGAGTATTTAGTGATTTTGAGCTAGTAGTCAACTAGATTAAGAGTAGATTTAGTGAAAAATATCATACTTCAAAAAGTATAAGCATATATCCTAGGAATTAATGGATATTTTTAATGCATTTTATTTCATCCCTATCGCTAAGGAAAAAAATCAAGTCACTGACTAAGTAGCATCCTTAGCTATGAGCTTAACTCCCCTTAATGACACTGAATTGCAAGAGTTATCTATATAAATAATTCCATATCCCTTTATCCAAAATAAAGTGATGAAATTCTAATTATTTTAGGATGATCAAAAAATTATCAAATTCTTTAATAATTTTTTATTAATTTAATACCAAATAATTGATGAAGTAGATAGATACAATCCTAGGGATGATCTTCGTAAAGATGAGATTCTCGATATTCAAGGAAATAAAATCTTAAGGGGGATGATTTCAATAAAAAATGTATTTTACACATTCAACCCTACACCCCAAATAAATAATCCCAAGTTTGAGAATCAAAAGTGTCAAACCATTAATCTCCATTCTTTAGAAATAACTCAAATTGCTAACGTAGGTATTGACTGGATGAACCTAGAACTTGAGTAACTTTGAAACTTACTACTAAGATATAAGGATGTGATTTATTGGGCTTATGGTGACTATAGGAAAAGGCCCATGAACCCAATATTAAAACCCTTTATAAATAAAGAGGCTCATAAAGTTATCTTACATGGAATAATCTTCCTAGTGCATCATTCTACATGGGTATCCATCTTAGTGCTCATACACAAAAAGAATCAAGAAATTCATTTATGAATATAATTTTGAAACCTAAACTAAGCTTTAAATAAAGATATTATTTGTTTCCTTCCCTTGATGAAGTGATTAAAATGGTGAGTATATCCCAAATTATGTCCTTCTTGGATGAATTATAAGGATACAATTAGGTCCTAGTTAATTTATAGGATCGATCCAAAAATACATTCACAAATAAATGGGGTATGTTTACCTACATGAAAATAAAATTTTGATTGATCAATGATAGAGCATTATTTAAAATGGATATGGATTTTTATTTTTAAGGTTTAATTATAAAATTCATAATAATTTACATGGATGATTTACTTTTGTTTTCAAAATATATACCATATAACATTTGCCATCTACAAAAGGTATTCAACATGTGTATGAGGTATGAAATTTATTTAAACTCAAAGAAGATCATGGTTAGTGTCATCAAAGGTAATATTATTGGTCATATCATTATGAAAGAATGTATTTATATTTATCCTAAAATAATTGATGTGATTTGTAAATTACCTCTACCTAATAACAAGAAAGAGTTAAAACATTTATTTGGGAGAATCAATTTTTTAGGTTCATTTCTATATTTTCCAATATTATAAATTTTATAAATGCTATGTTGAAATAAGATGAAAAATTGGAGTGGCATTCAAATTCAAATAAGTATTTATAAGATATAAAATATTATGTCATGAAATCATATGTGTTGATCAATCTAGACTATAATAAGTATTTCCACATTTATCCTTTCACCTCCAAGCACACCATCATTTCCTATCCCATAAAAATATTATATGGACAAGAACACTCTATTATGTTTATGAGCACCAATATAAAATATGTAGATCCAAAATATTCTACTTTGGGCAAGCATGCTTATGTGATTTTCATGGCTATAAAAAATTGTGGAACTACACTATTAGGAATAATTTACATTCAATCATGTTAGACCCAACCATTGAGAAAATGTTGGGATATAATGAATTATGTGAATGTATAATAAAATGGATGACTAAGTTACAATATTATGATATATAAATAAAACCTACCAAGCTAGTTAGAGGGAAAGGTCTTACTTAGCTGATAATTAAGATTGATCAAAGGATTATTGTACACTACCTAGATCAAGAGCTAGTACTATAACATGATAGGTATGCCCTAATAGTACATTACCTACTATATAATAACACACCTCCTAGATTGAATAAAACATAGAATAGATTCCTCAGACTAAATTCAACATAATATATGCTAAATAAAGGAGTAATTTACTATTAGAATCTAAATCCAAAGAAGTAATGGAAAATTTCCATGATAGCCTGGGTGCTAGTCATCTTACATAAAATATAATGACACATAAGATACTTTGGGCATGATACTATTGTATTAACCTATTCAAATTATTCCATGCTCACATTAGGACATGACATAAATGTAATACCTTTAAGAAATTAGAAACCCACAATGCAATTCTATTACAACTAGTTATAGAAACAACACAATTCACCTGATGGAGACTATATTTTATGGGGATCATTAACCCTAAATCATCAATTAGACATAAATTTGTTCTTACAACCATATATTACTACACTATATGGACTAAGGTAGTGGAAAAAAGAGAAAAATGCCCATAAATGAAGTCATAAAATTCATGGATAATAATGTGACCACTTGATTTAGGACCCCTATCTCATTAATATGTGATAATGGCCCCACATTTCAATCTGAAAAAATTAACTAAATAGACATAATATAAAGGGATCAATTTGAGTTTATCATCCAATAACTACCTATAATGGAATGGATTGGTAGAATGAAATAACAAAAAAATGATTTATTCCATCAAGAAATCTATAAATAAGAAGCCCCAAGAATGAAATTCATTGTTGAAATTAATTCTATGGGATGACCACACTAGGTATAAAAAAGAACTAAAAATGTCACCATTTATACTAGTCTATAGATTAGCTCTAGTTCTATAATTTCCTTAAACTCCCTACCTACAATTTTATGCATTAGTGCCTAGAGAATAATGATAAAGTGAACTCCAAGCTTTTAGACATTATCTAGTTCTAAGAATCTCAAAATGAATTCTTACTACACTTTAGCAAGAGTAATATCACTACCATGTTGTGGTTTGGAAAAAGGCCCAAGGTCAAGTCCTTTAGAGTTTTTTTATCTTGTAATATTATTTGATAAATCCCATGAAAAGAGAGGCCAACATGCCAAGTTCAATCCTCTTTGTATCAGACCCTGTCAAATAGTTGAGATACTCATGTAGAATGTTTTATACCTCAAATACCTCAAAGGGAAAGACATCTAAGTATATGTGAATGGATACTTTCTGAAGCATTACTTCTTAATTACCCCTTCCAATGTAGTTTTAGAATAACTTTGGAGAAGGTGGTAAGTATATATTAGACTATCTTTCTTTTGGTTATGTGTTTGGTTTTGGTTATGTGTTTGATTTTGGTTGTGTTTGATTTTGGTTATCTATTTGTCTCTTGCTAACCTTTCCATAGTTTCTACCTTAATGGGATGATATGATTCATAAATATTAACCTAGATCAAAAAAGGGTGATAAGCACTCTAAATAGTGACAAATGCATGGAAGGTATATTTCAAGCTTTATAAACCTAAAAGGAGAGATTTTATTTTGAAATAGTAAAAATATTTTGATTAGTCCTTTATTTTTTAGATCTCAAATGCCAATGATTCATAATAAAACAATTGGATTTTAGAATAACTATATTTCTTGACAAAAGCCATAAAACTACACTTAGTAAAACATCCTAATGAAACATGGGATCACTGAACTAGTCTTAGATCTTATAAGTATTCATAGTTTTCTAATCATCAAATTTCCCATGGCTTGGTCCAAAACCATCGATGGATAGAACTACAAAATATTTTGATAATAATTTTTTAAAGGAAAGACTGAAATAAAAATACATAATCCAAATTTTAGGACTTCCTCAAAAGGGTTATTTGGCCAACTTTCACCATAGGATTTTCACCATGGACAAAAGTGATTTAAGGTCCTAAGTGGGACAATGGGTATATATTTTATGGATATAGTTTCATGGCTAATAGTTGATCAATTCCCATATGATTTTTGCCAATCCATTTATCCAATTAATCTCCCTTTCAAAATTTTTAATGCCCCAATTGATCTAAACTTATTTTAGTAAAATCAAAATATTATAAGTGGAAATTTACCACCTCACACATGTTGGTGGTCTTTTGTGGATATAAATTTTAGTATTTCTTTTGGTGAAACTAAATTTAGTTCCTTTTTATCAATTTATATATAGGTGTTTTCTTGCATTCTATGTTTTATGTAGGAATGAAGGTTTCTAACTTGGATTATAAGTGATTAACACCACTCTCCTCATATAAGTTACCATTTGTAATGGACAACACACCCACTTATTTCAATAATTAGGGTACCCCTCTTTAATGTTTCTCAAATTCAAATTTCACAATTTTTTGATCCCTCCATGATTAGTGTCTTTCTTTAAGATTCCTTAAATTTTTATTTCACCCTAGTTATGTTGTGTGCCTAATGGATTCATAATAATAATTGATCCTTGTTAAAGTACATACATATATTTTTAGTTTAAGAAAAATTGATTCCTTGTTGCATCATAATAAGAATAGAGAATTTCACACTTAGAATAATTTCATTATGATAATTGTATATCTCTAAATTTGGACTTGTATTAAAGTTCTCAGAGTCTCAATATCCTAGAGTCATAACCTTTTAGATTCCTAAATGGCACCTTGTAAATATTTATTGAAAATAATGTGAGAGTTTTTTGTTTACATGGCTTCCTTTTTAACTTAGTATTTTATTTGGATTTTCATAAGGTGAATGACAAAATGAGAAAGTGCCACATGGTTCTTGATTTCATAACTATAAGTCTCCCAAAATTATTCAAAATGTATGATCCTAAGAGAGCTTGACCAATCAGATTGCCTTAGTTGTTAGTGTTGTCAATATCTCAGACTTGACAAGGATTTAAAATCCTAGGAGATCTTAACCAAGTGAGAGAGAACTATGTGGCCCCACTATTAGAGATGTCAGAACTCAACCAATAGGGTTGCCCTAATATGATATCTATTAGTCTTTAGATATGATGCAAATTTTAGAGCTTGAGATATCCCAACAAAAATAAATGGTGACATGTGGCCCACTATCAGAGATATTAGTCTTATAAAATTGATAGAAATGTTATATCCTATTAGAGCCTAACCTACCAGACCATGCCACACTACACTTCCATATAAATTAGTAGAAGATACCCAAAAATACCCAAGTGGTCAAAGTTGGGTAAATTTAGATTTAAGAGGCTAATCAAAATGTGACATGTGTCACTTCACTCCTCTAGTTGGTGACTCTTATGCCCAAATTTATAAAGGTGAGGATCCAAGTCATGCCTAGATGGTAATTGTTGTAGTCAAAACCAATCAATGATGTATATATGGCATAAGGTCAAAGATATTTAGGATGACACAAGGATAATATAACCATGTGAATACCACACTCCTAACATTAAATAAATTGGAAATCAGGTCTTGATTGGACAATATAAAATGTTGCATCATAATCACCAAAATTGTAGGTGGTGAATATTTGGAATATATGAGTTTAAGCCCATATTGGGAAATAAATGAGAAAATCAAGCCATCAAATTAAATTTGAATTCACATTGAGTAATCTACCAAGATCCATTAATATAATAAATATGTGAAAATCCCTATAAGTTCCATAGGATAAACTTGTTTACCATTATTTCTCTTAATCTCCCAAAGTCTACCTTCTCCTTTTTTGCTCATTCATGTACCCTATGTGTTTCCTTTTCTCAAATTTAACTATCACAAGAAATCCATCACTTTCTACTATGGTCACTTTATATTATAACCCCAAAGCTAATCCTAGATATAGGTAAATGACATTCCCAAATGGCCTAACCCAATTCAAGCATTATAATGAGATGTTAAAGAAAATTTACATGGTATCTAAGTCTTCTTCCAGTGATGACAAAGATAAGGCTAGTTTCAAATATTCCTTATAGGTATACAAGAAGTGTGGGATACATGGAGTTATAACCAAGCTAGTAGTATTTCCCCATGTAGTTTTTTTTGGAAAATTGATAGTCACTACCAAATGAGTACATGATGGTGTTCAAAACCTTGTGTGTTATGTGGGTTTGTAACATAAGATCATGGATATTTTAGGGAATGTGTTCAAATCCTACTAAAACTTGCCATAATATACAATCACTTATGATTTAACCACAATGAGTACATGGAATAACACATACCAGATATATAATGTCCTAAAGGACTATAAAAATAACCCATATGGTAAATGGGTTAATAAGGTAGACATGGAATATTACACCATTCACACCATCAAGGAAGGGATTCATATAGGTATGATACTACTAGATTGAATGTTTAGGGCAATTGATTACATGCATTTCAATATCTTATAGCTTCCCCTAATTTATATAATCCTCAAATACAATTAGGTCCAAAAGCTTGGGGAATTTATCAACTTTAACCTAATCAAGGTAGTAAAATATGACTAATGAGGAGGAAAATTTTATATGATGAGACACTTGGTGGATTTAGTCTATATAATGCTCACATTCAAGCCTTCCACCTTTCCATCATGGGTTCTTGAAGGTGTAGTTATCCATGTATTAATGTATAAACTATATGTACACCATTACTAAAACCACATATGGGATATTTATGAATCATTCTACCCAGTGGTCTATATGGGCATCAATGAGGCATCCATTCCTTGATTATCTAAGGAAATAAATGAGTCTTTCACCCCTATTGGTGAATACTAGTAATATAGGTATGATACTATGATTCAAATGGGTGTCACACTTAAATATCCCCTCTATGTAACCTATCAAGTTCCATACAATATATCAATTAAGAGATCACCTATCAACTGGTGGAAGGCATCTTTAGTCACTGTGTCAGTCAATAGTAGAAGGCTTACCTAACCTTCCCTCTCACAATCAGGTACTATGATTAAAAAAGTCTCCCCCTTTATAAAATATGGTGTTAAGAAGAGATTTTGATGCCCTAGGTAGTTATAATTGCAAATATTAGGACTTTCATAGTGTCATCATGGCCCATGTGGTAAGGTATCAACCCTAACTCAATATCAACTATGTCCAGCAGCCCCATAAGGATGATGATCTCTAATACAACCATATGTATGATTACAAGGTGTTTTATTGGATTGAGATTAAGAAGAATAAGAAAATAAAGAATGTTTATCTTAGGTCATCCACCCAAACTGGCCTTTCCTCCATGTTAACTCAGGTTAGAAGAGATGTTCAAGTAACTCCTCAAATATTTAGAAGGATATTTCAAGGTGTCCTAGATATTTCTCCTCCTTGACCTTATCATTTATGATATTCACCTCTATAACAATATACTCTATATCCACCACCTCTCTTGGTTCAAGTATCTCAACTTCATATAGCTGAGGCCTAAAAAAGTCAACCCAAGTATCTCAACCTTAGGTTATTTAGGTGTTAAGGTTTGACATTCTAAATATTCCATAGATAATCACAAGAATGGACAAATAATAGATGCCCATACATTAGAGGAATTTATAGTAGAGGTTACGGGGCTGCCTACGGAAGGAATAAAATTCTCCAAGCAGACTAGCATTTCAAATGAGGCCTTTTGCAAATTCCCTAAGACGGACATTGAAGAGCAGAAGCTGGTAAAGAATGGGGATTTCTAAGAACAGGAATAGATTACGGGTATATAGAGGGATGTCCTATGCCGTATTTGGGAGTACTTCATCCTTGATGGAAGAAGAAAGAGAGTTCACAAATTCCACTTTGTATTCCTAAATCATTTCAGGCACAAAGTAAGAATTTCCTTTCCCTTTTATCTACATTTCTCTTTGGTCCAAAGTTTATTTTCTCATAGGAAGAAGGAAACTCATCCTATTCTGCATGAAGGATTAATTCTGATAATCAAAGGCTATTGTAAGAATAAGGCCATGGTTAAGAATCCTTATCTGGGGAAAAATAAGGATTCACGGAGTAACAAGAGTGAAACTGTTATAGGGAAAGATAAAATTAAAACCAAGCCCCCTAGTGTCAAGAACCAGAATGTTGATGAGAACACAGAGTGGGAGAGAACTGATAAGTCTGGGGAGGAAAGCTTGGAGGAAGAGGGAGGAACAGAAAGCAAGAATACAAGTTCCAATGAGGAAGAAGAAGTTCAAGAGTAGAATGAGAAAGAAGGAGTCAACATAGAGGAGTCTGAAAATAGTGAAGATGACTCTGAGGAAAACCAACAAGTGTTTGAGGATGATAAAGTCTTGGATGACCCTGTTGAGGACCCTATTTCGATAAATGAGAGGGAAAACATAGTTCAATACAACAACCAAGAAATGGACCTGGAAGTTCAAGCTGAAACGAAGGAATAGAATCAAAGGGGAAGAGAGGATCACTTTGAAGAAGGCATGAACAGTCCTAATAAGAATACAGAAGAGTGGAGTGATAAAAGGCAGAACGATGGAAGGCACACACCTATGAGATGGGTTAATTACAAAGCAAAGGCTATCCTCCAACTCGATTCATGGATGTTTAAGGAGATAATGGATCTCAAAAGGAAAATGAAAATTATGGAAGACAACCAGAAGGTAGTTTGGAAAAAAATCAATAACATGGACAAATAGATGAGAGACATCCCCATCAAGCTCAAATACCATGAGAATAACCTAAGGGAACTCTTCAAGGAGAGCAGAATGAAAATGGAGGAAGTTACATCTAACATATGTGCTGCAGCTGCTAATATTGGAAAAAGAGCTAATGAGGAGATCAAATCCTTGGAGGGGCCTAGCAAAAGGATGAGACAGAGCTCAAGAAAGAAAGCTATGCAAGAGGGAGCCATGTCGGTGGCTACTACCATTCAGGATACTATTGTGAAAGGTAAAGAAGCAGTGAAAATGATTTTAGAACTGGAAGAATAGTCTGGTTCTTCTAGTTGGTTGTGTTATCTGGTCTTGTTTCCTAGTTTTTTATAATCTTTTGTCTATGGTGTAGCCAGGTCTATGTAAAACCTGGGTTTTGACTTGTGGTCTTTCTGGTGGTTTCAGGTCCATATAAAACCTATTCTTGCTACTTCTCTATAGTAGTTTTTTAGGTTTTACCTGTGGTCGTTTATGCTTCATCTTTCTTTCTTTGTATCAGGGTTTTGGGGTCCCTTCAAAACCTATTTTTACCATAATATAAAATAGATTCCCATACATATACCTTATCTTGTTCTAACATTCCTTAATAGCCTATTAAAACACCCCCTGGTTTACATTCTCAAAAAAAACACACTTAGGTTATGCCTCCCATTTTCCCTATTTCACCCCTTACATAGTTCACCCAATTTCTTGTAGCTTTGGCTATGCACAACATTTTCACCTTCCAGTTCTCATCTACCAAATCCATTCTATAATTATGGATCTCTACAGTGCCTCCACTAGTTCTTCCATATATATATATATATATACATATACATATACATATGGAAGAACTAGTGGAGGCACTGTAGAGATCCATACTTATAGAATGGATTTGGTAGATCACTTAGGTTATGCCTCCCATTTTCCCTATTTCACCCCTTACATAGTTCACCCAATTTCTTGTAGCTTTGGCTATGCACAACATTTTCACCTTCCAGTTCTCATCTACCAAATCCATTCTATAAGTATGGATCTCTACAGTGCTCCACTAGTTATATGTATATATATATATATGTATGTATGTATATATATATATATACGTATATATATATATATATATATATATATATATATATATATATATATATATATATATATATATATATATATATATATTTGTAGGTGCCTTGTCTCCAATAATTTTTATTACATCCCCAATAATAAGTGCACTTATGTGAGTAGTTCACTCAGCCCCAACCATGTCTATGATATGTCTAGTCACCCAATAAATTATCTAATCGACCCCTACAACCTCTACCACTACTATTCCATTTATTATATCTCAAGTTAATCTAGATAAGTGACCCAAAAAGAAGCAAAACTCAACTCATCCTTGGCCTCCTACACCAACCTCCCCACTTATCCTCACATCACTCCTAGGCCTCCCTTTTACATCATCTTGGGTTCCCTATAGCTTGGTTTAAACCATATAAATTCATCCCTTTTTTTAATGCCCTTTTCCTTAATATCATTACACCATAGGCTAACTTGACCTAGTACTAGTGGTAGACACATATGTTACCCTAGGATTATCCTTTATTTATGCCCCATTTTTTCCCATTACTCCTCCATTGCTCTCTTCCTTCATTCCATTAATTTTATTTATTTCTCCTCCACCTAGATCTCCACTTGTCACATCCATCTCTACCAGCCCACCAATACCTTTATCTAATTTGGGAGTATCTATGGTGTTTTAAGCACCTAAGTTGATTGTGTATAGTGATCTTAAAGTGAAATGGGACTTTGACTGGACCTCAAAGAACATTAGAAGGATCCTCACACAAAAGTTCATATAATAACTAAACCCTATTGTCTAACATACTCATCAATACCTTTTACACCTCACCAAAGTGAGAAAATATATAAGAAAATAAAGAATAATTGTGAACTCAGTCCTTGTGCTTTTAGCCACACACAAAATGTTGAAAAATCTCATTAAATATATGTAGGAATAGGCTTGAGTACTTATTTTGTAGGTTAAGATCATCTTCCCTATGGAACTAATTGGGAGAGTTAAGGAGGTCCTCATACACCTCTTCTTAGCTCTCAGTGAAGTTGAAATTCTAACCAAAAGCAAGGCACATATCCAAAGGATGCAAGAATACTTAGAGAGAAATTATCTCAGAGAGAAAAAATGTTTAAATCTCACCATAATTACTCACAAGGCCATGTTCCTAGAGTTAAAACTCACGTCTACCTAAGACTTTATCCTTTGTCAAACATATGTTAGGAGTATGCGGGCTTCAATTAAGGAGTGGCTAGGCTTGGAATTGATAGTTATATAACCTATATAATAAATTAGGGAAATGATGTTTTCATACTTAAAATAAATCAATATCATTGTGTTATTCCACCTTGATGGCACCCTTCTAGACAAAGAAAATTTTGGAGTTCACTTGGGTCACTTTAACTAGGTCATGAGGAAGAAAGTGGAAAAATCCAACAAAGTTAGAGCCCAATTAGTGATATAAAATCCAATTCAATCTACTGTGAGCATCAAACAATTCTCAAAAGTGAAAGTGTTCCTGAAGGTCCCACTCTACATACATAGAAGACTAATGGCCCAATATAAGGTGATATTTCAAGAGCCACTAATTAATTTGACCAAGCTAGATCGAGAATTTGACCTACTAATAGCCACATTATTTATGAAGGAAGCACAATCTAATAATTTAAGAAATGGTTCATCTTCATCTCATCCACATATCAACTAAGTGGGCTTTCAAGTATCTTTTGAGGAGAGTTGAGTATATTCTACTTTTATTTATATTTGGCATTTATATAAATCTTGAGTGGCCATCATGGCCTAGGATGGTAATTTTGGGCTACTTGGAGGTGATCCTCATCCTTATCTATATATTGTAATCTACAATCCCTTAAAATTATAATTAATTTTGGTCCCAAAGTGTTGTTGGAATAAATCTAGGATTAAAATTTCTATTTCCTCATCCTTTTGGGCTTTAAGTTTTTACCATGGTTGGCATTTTTTAAAGTGACTTTATTTTACTAAAAGTAATTTCTTACTTTTTGCTGAACTAGTTTGTTTATTTTTTAATGTTCTCAATTATTTCTTATTTTGAATAAGTGTTAACTTAAAAATATTAAATAAGTGTTTTCTTACTTAAATGAATTCACTATTTATAATGTGTTCTTTGTTATAACGCATTTTTGAAACATACTTGTTTTCTTTGTAGCACAATTAATCTATGTACTTAAGTTACATATGATATTTGAGGGATTTGTGTTATCTACTACATGGCCTTATAAGTGTTGTCTTCTAGTGAAGGATTTATAAATTTATAATTTCTTTCTATATTACATAGATTTATTTCCATATGTAAATATGATTTAGATCCCTCAGTGAAACTTAACACACAATGGAATAACTATGGTAGGGCACACATATCTTGATTCTTGAATAATTAACATCTCTCAAGCCTAGAATCATCCCTTTTCTGACCTACCTTGGCTTCCTATTTTATCTTTAATTGGGTACACAAATATTCTCCATTATTTTATAAATTAGTAAGGTTTGACTTAGTGTAAAATAATAAGGGTTTTTTTAGCTAGTAATGAGCTCTAAGTGTAACTAATATCACTCAATCTTGCATCCTAGAGAGGTTTTTAAATCCCTATCTAGATTGAGTGGAACATTGGATTACCTTTAGGCTTATGATTTTATTATAATAGAGGTAAACCTCTATGTTTAAGGGATAACTCCCTAAATTAGTCTTTAATAGATTATCACCTACACTACTTGATTTCTTGGATGAAAAGGGATAGAAGGAATAAAAAAGTAACATTATTTAATGATTTGATACACCAAATATATTTCTAATAGACTAACATACAATTACACTATGAAACATGACTCACAACATTAGTCTCAACATCCCAGATTGATATAATATAAATGTTTCAAACATGGAGGTGATACTAATTAGAATTTTTAAGGTGAGTGAACAAGAGGTCAGATTGTGAACACTAATGCTACTCCTTACACTTAGAGATAGAAAAATACACTAGCTACACTTCATATGACTTTTTATAGGGAGAACTACTTGTACCAAACATGAAAAAGTAAAGAGAATACAATGATAGATACTTATCACTTGTCATTCCACTATGCACCACTTCACACACTTATAAAATAATAAATGAGCCTTAAAAATATATTAGAAATATTTATTTCAAAGGAAAATAAAATATTCAAACTAGTGGGGCTTTGCCATACTAGGTGTGGATCCATTACAAAGCCAAAAAGGCTTACATATATATAACATAGGAGAGGAGAGAGAAGAAGAGAATTGGAAGGGTCACAAGGCCAAGTGTAAAGACCTAGAAACCAATTATAATTAAAGATAATGAAGTGTAAAAGAGGTCAAGAAGTATTCATGTACAAGTGTATATTAGAATTGCATTATTCTCCTAAACTTGTCACAAATACTTCAATTAGCCTTCTTGAAACTACCTTGTTTGATGATGATTTTACTTGACTACCAAAAAATACCATAGGGGTTTTTGACACATTTTTACTATATGGGTAATATGGAATCCTGATGGTGATAGTCATCTAGGCATATCCAACTGATATCTCTCTCTTTGTCAATTGTTACTCACTCTCTAGAAGCTACTTATTAGCCCTATTAGCATTAATATTAACATTTATCACTTAGTTTAATTTTAGTTAATCATAGAGGTTAATTGAAGTGGTGATAAAAGTGGAGAGTTTACAATATCCATTAGGTTGTAAATAAATATCCCAAATTGGTCATTTTGGCCTAATTTATTCTCGGTCATACTTAGAATGACCAATTTGGGATATTTATTTACAACCTAATGGATATTGTAAACTCTCCACTATAGTTTTAAGGTCATAAAATGGTATTTAAGGATCATATGTCCATGTGATACAAGTAGGTCATCTTGAGGGTTTAGGCCTAGTTCTAGGCCCAATAGACCTAGGCTATGTACTTGTGTGTATGAGCACCTATAGGTGATTCCAATGCATATATATTATTATTATCACTCCTCAATATTTATATCAAACACAACTCATTTTAAATTATTTCAATACTCTTCATTCTATCCTTCTAACATTCATATGCTAGGTCTATCAGTTATGTTGTTTATAGAGTACCCTTTGTTTGAGATAAAATATAGGGAATATACCCTATTAATTAGAATAAAATGAGACTATGGAGACATTTATTAGGTAATGGATATAATATTTAAAATTTATCAAGGTTTGATAACCTCTCTAGGGATTCCAAACACTTCAAACTCTACACATTAGCTTTAAGGACTGTGACTGCAGGTAAGGTATAGTTGACTATAGCTTGGGGTTCAAAACCTATGTTTTAATTTTATTTATCCCATTTATTTAATCATAAATATCACATGGACATGTATTATAATAAATTTGGGAGTGATTTTTCACATTATCATCCACTTTACTTATGCTAACTTTGTTAAACTTACATTTTCCATTTGCTAGGCTAGTCTGCATTATGAGAGTCCACATTATAGGTGTTATCATAGGAATAAATAAGTTAATATATGTGACTATATAGGTTTAATCATTATATTTCATACATTTTGTTCCTCTTAATTCATTAAAGATCATTTCCCACCTGAACATATTCAAGAATGCCTTGAAACTATGCTCTCATCCATTACTATCAATGCACTATAGGTCTACAGGAAAATTATGAATGTTTTTTAGGGATATGAGACCTTATTTTAGGTTAATAAATTTTATTTATCACTATTTTCCCCTTATATATTCTCTTAAAGTCACTAGTCTAACCTTTCACTCAAATAGAGTCACTTTATCTTGAGTCATATAACCGCCTTATTATGTGAGGACATTATCTTTAGGCCTAGACCACAAGAGAGAAATTATTAGGACTATCTATAATTAAAGAATCTTCACCATGGGATAACATATTGTATGATAAAAAATTAATTTAGCAAAGTTAAGATAATGTATTTCTCTTACAACTTTTCAAACTCTACAAACATTGAACTCAAGCATTTTATCCCAAGTTAAGGTTTGGAGATGATTCACCATGTCAACAAGTTGAAATTAACCCTATATTGTGATTAGAACCAAAATATTAAATATTGGATCCATTTCAACCTTCTTAGTGTTTTAGGCTTTTGTGATCTCTTCACTTATGTAGGTTTCCATCTATATTTGATTGTGGGTAATAGTCCCATGATTTTGAATGCCTAGTCCTTTTCTTGAAGATGATGGAGAATTTAAATATGTTAAATTCCTTTAAGATGATGGAAACATATATTATATCTCAAATCACAACTTAAATTTATCTCAAATCCTTGACATTCAGCTTTTTAGGTATACACACTCAAAATGTATATTACCTACACATGACAGTGAGATACTAGGTCCATTATGACATCAAACCATATGCATATATGACCAAATCATGTTTATAATACATACTCTACTAAGGATTTTTAATTTTTATTCAAATCTCCACTTTATACCTTCACTTGTAACTATCAAAACATACTATGCTAATTATCACTATGTTCACTTCCTAATACAAGAAGTGGTTCTTATCATCCCTCCACGACCACACATGAAAAACAACTAATACCACATGAAAAATATTATCATAATATTAAAGTACCCATACAAAATTGGTTTTCTTAGATCAATGAAAATAGAGAAATAAAACTGAGGTGTTGGGGATGTGCAAGAAGTTTTGAGAAGCTAACAATCTTAGAGATTATTCATAGAGAAAAAATCACAAAAGTAGAAAATATTTAAATTTAAAGAGAGTAAAAATGGATTAATTTCATCAACCATGTTAACCCACTTAAAATTTTCTCCTCCTATCCATATTGGAGGAAAACTGTTGACCTATTTGACCTTATCCAAGAGAGTGATGAAGGAGAATAATTGTTTTTTTATTGATTTTGGGTATGTTAAAGCTTCTAAAGCATGAAATTGAACTTTTGGGATCTCAAAAGACCCTCATAAAGTCTTTCCACATTCCAAGTGTGTGATTTATGCCTTAAAACTACTAAAACTACCTATTTTCAATTGAGCTCCTTACATAGATGTTGAACCTACAATTTTTCAATTTCATAATAATTTATATGACCATTCCTAACATGTGGGATGTTACATTTAATCTTCACACATTTTTATTCATATGAAAACTCTACAAGTTCATTAAATGACCCAAAAGGGTGGCCTAAGATGACATAGGACCAACTTATACTAAAATTACAAAGATAAAACCCTATGTTTGACCTTAATAAAGACTGCAAGACAACTTTTCAACCTAGGAAACCCTATGAAAAATTTGAACTATATATAGGGTTTAACTAATTTGAGTTGCGGTCAAATTAGTCAACATTTTTTTGATTTATTAGGGGTATCAAACTAGCTATGCTAAAGACTAGTTGCCTTATCTTATCCATTGGGATATGGAGTCACCTATACATTGTATTTGACACTAAAATGCCTCTAAAAGTACACCAAAACACATCAAAAAATAGGAAATAAACACAAAAGACAAGATACTAAAGTAAACATACTTTATTTTCTCAAAAAAACTTAGGTAAAACACACACACCAACAAAAGCAAGAACACACACCTATCTTACTTTATACAAGACATCAAATACTTGAGGTGAAGAACAAATTTATCATTTCTTCAATCAGGGTCAAAGACAATGCTCCTAGAATCATTACTTCTCCATGAAAATAAATCTTCATATGATGCATACTTATCAATGCATACTTATTTATAGAGATAGTCAAATGACTTACCTTCTTTGGATCTTCTGCTAGTAACAAGTTTTTCATTTAGAGCTCTCGTGAACACTCCATCTATCCTTCCAATAGGCTTGTTTGAGTTTGTAATTTTTTTACCCTCTTTCATGTCAACTTGGCATTATTCAGAATAAATCTTGTTAATCATCATATTTTTATCAACTTCATCATCTTCTATAACATGATGTACTTGATATCTAGAACCATAAATCTTGTCTTATTTCTACTCCAACATGTCTAAAAGTGGCTCAAATTTTGATTGAGGTTTGGATTATTCTTCAACCACACATATTTCTACCTTAGATTCAATGGACTCTTTCATAATTGTAACATTCTTTATAGTGGCTTGACACTCATTCTTATGATCAATGGGACACTCTCATTCACATTTATAATATCCATCAACAACCTTACTATCATATTCATGCTTCATGTAAATGGGAATTTACTTACTTATCTATTTAAACTCTTGAACTATGGCATGGAACTACTACTACCATATATCATCTTTTTCTTCATGGCTATCACAGTCATGAGCTCCTCCATATTATTCAAGTAGAATGGAATTATGCTCATTGTTATCATGATCTACCATACTTTGAAAACCATCATTATCATGCATATGGATAAGATAATTATGTTCAATATCTCCTCAAAACTAATTATAAATTTTTACCTTAAAATTTTCATTACCTTCATCATGGATGATGTATGTGCCAAGTTCAATATGTTCAGTGAAAGTGTATGGATCATGTCCATAATTTTTAACACCATACTCATCTAGGAAAAGGTTATATATATATATATATATATATATATATATATATATATATATATATATATATATATATATATTCAAGTTTATAGGATGTTCCATCATCCATAACATGATCTTTATAATTAATGTTATAATTCAGATAAGAGCTTATTTCCACATATGGCTCAATATGAAATTTAGCCAATGCTTGTGTTCTAATAATTACCTTTACTCCATACCCTGTTTTGAAAACTAAAAGGACTAATTCTCTAAGAGTCATCCTCTTATCTTATCTATGGATTCCTTTCATAAATAAATTACAAAGTTAGAAGGTAGATCAACCAATGTTATATTTTAAAGATTGGGAATCATGGGTAATCATGCAATAAAAATCTTGAGCATTTGACTATGCCCATTAATTTATCTGGTATCCTATCAAGTTTTAAAACTCCATTGTTATATATCTCATATTTCAATCCCAACTTAACTTCCATATGTTTTGGCATAACTGAGGTACTTTCCCCACTATTCATAATGCAATTGTGAACAAGCTTGTCTCCCATAATGAGAGTGAGGTAGAAGGGTGGGGGATTTTCAAATTTGGTAGAGGGTTAAATTTTTTGAGTAGGATTATTATTGATGGATGTAACACCATGTATTGATGGTTTAGGATTGATGTGGACTTGAGACAACTTTTCTTGAAGAAGTTCCTTTTGATTGGGCATGCAGAGTACTTCCCAAAGATATATAGATGTGTAATGAAATTACTTAGATATTTACATAAAATGATTTTATATTACATAGAATAATAAAATATGAGATATAAAATAGTGATAATTGATAGTAGAAAAAACTATTGGATACTATATAAAAGCCACTTTAATGGGGCAACCTCCACAATAATGCACTAACAATATAATACTTAACATAACAAATTAATACTAACCAATACCTACTATATATAGTATAATTAACCAAGGTAATTCCATAGGATGATCTATCTAAGAACATAAAAAATGTAACAAGTAAATAAAAGAGGTATGTAAGCCATAAGTTGGCCACACATATCCCTAGACACACCAATGGTTAAGGGCATAATAAGCCCCTCCCCTTCAAAATAATTTTTTCCTCAATGTTGTGGCAACTCTAGATTCTATTACACAAATGCTTCATCCTCCCAAGTGGCATATTCACATGGTATATTCTTCCATTTGATCAAGTACTCTAGAATGTAACTGCTTGGTGTGCCTTTGAAGAATTGCCTCAGGATCAAGAACAACTCTACAATCCTCATCTAATTTTGGTGATTTTGTTTAAATGGAAACTCTATGTCTAATGAATTTATTTAGGAATGATACATGAAATAATAGATGTATGTGAGTGGATGAATGAAACTCTGACTTGTAGGCCATACTACCAATTTTTTGTAAGATCTGATAAGGCCCATAATACTTAGGGGACAACTTGTTATCCTTTTTTTGTTGCTTTAATGAAATATTTGTATGGATATAAGTAAATAAAGACCCAATCACCAATTTAAAAATACCTCTCACTTATATGTTGATCTACCTATTGCTTCATGCAATTTTGGGCCACAGCTAAAATTTCATACAAACTTGCAAGGACCTCCTGTTGATGGTAAATATGTTCTTCAACTAGATGAAAATTAGGATGGACCTTCATGGTTGAAGTTATGGATGGAGGGTGTTATCCATATAGTGCCACAAAATAAGACATTTTTTAATAACTATGAATAGAATTACTATACCACCATTCAGTAAGTGGTGGCCAATGAACCCATTTATCCTATTTATCAGAAACAAAAAAATGGAGATATCCTTCCAAACATTTATTAACTACCTCAATTTATCCATTAAATTAAGGATGATAAGATGAAATATGAGCCAATTGGGTTCCCAAACATATAAATAACTTAGTAAAAAGATTACTAGTAAAAATGGGATATCTATCACTGACAATGATCTTAGGGGTCCCATGCAATTTTTGAACTATATTGAGAAAAGTAGTAGCTACTATACTAGCAACAAATGGCTGGGATAATGAACAAAAATGAGCATATTTAATGAGATGATTTAAAACAACCATGATAAAATTTTGACCATCAAATATTGGTAACCTTGTAATGAAATCCATAGATACCTCTTCCTAATGCTAGCTAGGGATGGATAAAGGTTGTAAAAGACCTAGGGTTTTGATGGTTTTGCCTTTATTTTGTTGACATATCATACATTTAGCCACATACTTTTGGACATCCCCCTTGAGACCATCCCAAAAAATTCTTGCTTGATTTTGTGATAGGTTTTCAAAAATCTTGAATGACCCCAAATTGGAGTTACATGAAGTTCTCGAAGGATTTTTTGTTTAAGAAGAGAATTCTTACATAAGTACTATTTGTCTTTATACCATAATGCATTACCTTTCCATGTGAATTTTTCAAATCCACCTAAACCTTGTTGAATAATTTGAATCAAATCATGGGCAACACTATCATGTTCCCATTGTAATCATGCTTCCTCTAGCCAATCTTCCTACAAAATGATTATGGCATATAGCAATGCCTCAACTAATTCATATTTTCTAGATAGTGCATCTGCCACCACATTGTCCTTACCATTTTTGTAGAATATTTCAAAATCATAGCCTAACATCTTAGTTACCCACTTATATTATTATTCAGATGACAACCTTTTTTCTAAAAAATATTTGAGATTATCATGATCAATTTTTACCTGAAAGTGACAATCCATCAAATAATGTCTCTATTGTTTGACTGCATGCAAAATAGCCATCATTTCCTTCTTATAGATGGGCTTGTGCTATTTTTTACCATTTAGTTGGTGACTTTAAAATGAAAATGGTCTACCTTCTTGCATGAGTATAACACCCATACCATACCCAGATGCATCACATTCAATTGCAAAAGTCTTAGAAAAATTAGGAGTGGCTAATATTGGAGTAGTGCACATATCCAATTTCAATTGTTTAAATGCCCAAGTAGCTACATCAATCCACTAAAATGAGTCTTTATTTAACAAAGAGGTGAGTGGGGCTGTAATACTACCATAATTTTTGACAAACCTATCATAGTAACCAATAAGTGCCAAAAATCTTTGGAGTTGCTTGAGTGTCAAAGGAATTGGCCAGTCCACCATTGCTTGTATTTTTTTAGGATCCACTTTCACTCCTTCATAAGACACTATATGACCCAAATATTCAACCTCACTAGCCCCAAAAGTACATTTGGAAGGTTTTGCATATAATTTATTTTGATATAAAATGGAGAGTACCTATTTCACATATTACAAATGGTCTTCTTGATTTTTAATATAAATGAAGATATCATCAAATAATACTAGAACAAATTTCCTAAAAAATGGATTAAAAATAGTATTCATCAAACTCTAAAAAGTATATGGTGTATTTTTTAGACCAAAAGGCATAACCAAAAACTCATAATGGCCCTCATGAGTCTTGAAAGTAGTTTTGGGTATGTTTTCATCATGGATCCAGATTTGATGATACCCATAATGTCTATCTAACTTGGTAAAATAAAGAGCACCATTCAATTCATATAGCAAATCATCAATGACAGGAATCAAAAACTTATCTTGGATAGTGTACTTTTTGAGTTATTTATAGTTAGGGCACATCCTTTAGGGGTCATATTTCTTTCTCACCATGACAAGTGGTAAAGAGTATTCACTTTGGCTTTGGAAAATGATACCTGAATCCAACATCTCTTATACCATCTTTTTAATTTCACTTTTTGGGCATAGGGATACTTGTATGACCTAATGTTGGGTGGTGTAATGCCAAGAATAAATGTGATATCATGATCATGCATGCAGCTAGGTGGAAGTCCTTTTCACATGTCTCTAAAAATAATATAATGATAATCAATTATTTATTGCATTAAGAGGTGGAGATGGCTGAGTTGGTTGTACTTCTATAGAAAATAAGGGAGCTAAAAATCCCTTAATACCCTTATAGATAATATTTGTCATTTAATGGGAGCTAACAAGTTATGGATATTTAGCCTTTAAACCCCTTAGCTCAAATTTTCTTTCCTTAAAATTAAAATGCATGAATAATTCCTTAAAATTCATCTCAATAGTGCCCAAATTGGTGAGTCACTAGACTCCTAGAATAGTATCAACTCCACCCATAGGAATAACAAACATAAGAGAATCAAATAATTAGTCTACCATGGCCAACTTAATATTATGACTTTTTCCTAAATAGCTAATAGTACCACCATCTACAATCATAACCTAAAATTCTAGAGCTAGATAAATGCAATAGTTTAAATGAGTAACTAATTTACTGTGGATGAAGTTGTTTGTGCTCCCAAAATCAATCAGTATAGTGACCTTTTATTTCTTAATGAAACCCATCACCTTAAGATTTTGGGGAGTACTAATACCTAAAATGGCATGACAAGAAATAGTAGGCTAAGAGTATTCAAATTCCTCCTCAAGAACTTTTGCATCATCTTCGTCATCATTGACACCTTCAATATAAAACAACATATTTTATACACAATGATGTTCTTTGCTCCATTTTATATCACAACCATTTGGCTCACTTCTCCTCAATTTGTCATTATGTTAATCTAGTGAGATATAGAAATTATGGTGTGAGAAAGTTACGATCATGACCAGTAGTGAAAATTTTCCTTTTGACCATCTCTTTTTCTTCTATCATGCATGCCTTAGGGATATATTTTAATACATATGTTGGGTTAAAAATTTGAAACTCAAATTAGATTCTATCTTTGAGGCCACCTAAAAATAGATCAATCAAATTTTCCTTTGTGATATCTTCCACCCATAAAGAGAGATTCTAAAACTGATGAATATAATCCTTCATAGTTCTTGTTTGCCATAGCTTGGCTAATTGGCTGAAATATTTCTCAAAGACATTATTTTGATAATGAGATAATAACTCCTCAGTGAAAATAGTTCATGTAATAAGAGCACCATTCTTTTTATTTTGAGAACATAACCAATGATTCCAAATGAATTGCTCAGGTTCCAAATACAAGGATGCAACTATCACCCTTTGAGAACTAATGGTTTGATGCAACTCAAATCAATTTGGGAAATCCAAGTGAGAAGATCCTTACCATCAAAATTATGCATGTCCACTTTTGGCAATATTGGTTTCATAATAGCATGGGAGTTGTTGAGAGGAGGATTTGAATGCCAAAGTGAAGGATTGTTACGTTGAAACTGAGATTTAAGGGCAGCCAATTATGTATTGATATGATAAAATTCATTTTGAACCCCATTAATATCTTTGTGCATCCCTAAAACATTATCTTAGAATACAATAAAGTCATCATGCCTCACCAAGTTCTTTATGTCCACTTGAAGTTGAGAAATCACAAGATCTAAAGTTCCAAAATCCATGTCATTGGTAGGAGTCTTAGGAGTTTCTCGCCCCATTTTATTCCTCAATTACCTAGATCTATAATAGACAAGCCCTAGGAGGGTTTCGACCCCAAAAAAAGTGTATTAGGAAATGGTAACATTATGATCGTCTTGTCAAGATGAATACAATGACTACCTTTTCACACTAAGGTAAAAATTTTGGTACCAAAAAAGTGTACCAATAGAATATACCATTGTGAACATCTCACCAAGATGAATCCAATGATAACAATTGTGCAAGAGGAAAAAAATTTCCCAAACTTTTAAAAAAAAAAATTTCAAAAAAGCATTTCAAGAAATATTGTGCTAACAAAAAAAATTAATTATTCCCAGATTGCAAGTTATGTTTTTTCACTCTCACCACTCCCAGAAGCCATGCCTTGCGAGATCCAAAAAAAATGCCATTGGAAACTTGCCCAAATCAAAGATTTGATACCAATTGTAATAAATTACTTAGATATTCACATAGAATGATTTTATATTGAATAGAATAATTAAATATGAGAGATCACACAATGATAATTGACATTAGAATAGAATACTAGATAATATAGCAAAGCCACTTTGAGGGGGAAACCTCCACAATAATGAACTAATAGAAGAATAATTAACATAATCAATAAATACTAACCGTTACCTCCTATATATAGTCTACTTATCCAAGTTTATTCCATAGGCCAACCTATCTAGGAACGTAGAGAAATGTAACAAGTAAACAAAAGAGGTATGTAAGCCACAAGTCAGCCACATATATACCTAGACACACCATGGTTAAGTGAAAAATTAGATGTTTTAGTCCTCTTCAAAGAATCAATGATATTAAAATAAGGAATATTTATATTTTATTATACCCCTGAATGCAAATAATTTCCATGAGCTTGAGGTAATGGAGCACTTTGAGTCACCATTCCCACATTCTTATTTTGAATAGGTGAAAAACTTGTTGGTGTTGTTATACTTATGTTCATAGCTTGCTACCTTATAGAAGGGTCATTTAAAATTATGTCAACACCATGAACATATACCAAATATATCCTCTTTAATACTGTATTGGATACCACTGAGATACCTTGGTTTAAGACAAATGTGTCTTCCATATTGGTGAGGTGGGAATATAATTGATTTTGGAGGATAGGAATAGGGGATTTGATTAAATCCATAGTATAGGTTTTTTTTCCTAACTTGAGCTTCTAAGGCTTTAAATATTTCCTCCCAATCAATGGTATCTTCTGACTTCTTTGGGAAAGCTCTGGACTTGATTTTTGAACATAGAATTGGGGAAAGCCTTGGAGAAGTAGAAGACATATTAGAAAGAATGGGAATGTATACTTTTTGAGGGAGTCTAATAGCTTATATTAGACCATTATCAACTCTAATAGATATGTCATAAGCGTCAATCAAAGTGTAACCACCCATGGATTATAACATAACAACTATGTCAGTCCTAATATCTCTTAGGTATATTGGGAAGATAAAACTTGAAAGGGGTCTCATCGGAGGTGGCAGACTATACCATGTTATTTTAAATCTCTCATTAAATTCATGCATGGTTTCTTTAGGACTTATTTAAATCATATTTAGCTAATGAATGAGTGGTGTGTGATCACCTTTTTCTTCAAACCCTTGGGTCAATAACTCTCAAAACTCATTCTAAGTGGTGATATATCCTCCTAGCAATGTCCTATACCAATCAAAGGATTTTATTCTAAGATACATGGCAAGTAACCTGACTAAAATATTAAATTTAGTGACATTATGAAAGTTGAAAATTTTAGAAATGTCCCTAATTTGCTCACTTGGGGTGATAGGACCTTCTCCATTGAAAGTGGGAACACTTTGGGTGGAATTAGGAGGGATGACATGAACTGAGGTGTATAATATTTTTAGTTTTTAATGCTGGGAAGTCATGCATCCTATCCATGTTATAAATTTCCTCTTCACTCTCTTTATCTTCTTGAACTACAAAGTCTTCTTGCTTTCCAAATATCAAGATAGGCTAAGGATGTTAAATTTTAAAGGGAAATTCATGTAGAAATAATGGGTTTATAGGATTATTACCTCTAATAGTAGTTGACCTTATAAAGACCACTAATTATGAATAAAAATAATGATAAAAATTCATCTATAATAAGATATTACCTTTAGTGGAGTCACCAAATGTTGAGTAGAACACATGTATGCAACTATGATGTTGTCAAGACAAATATTCACCTTAGAAGATGTACATGAGATTATTATCCCATTGGTCATGCCATAATTGTTTCCACTCAATATTTTACCCTAGATAGTTTATAAAAGCCTTATCTAGATTAAGTGTAACATTGGATTACCTCTAGGCTTGTGGATTGCCTATTGAAGAGGTAAACCTCTAGGTTTAAGGGTTAGCTCCCTGGATTAGTATTTAATTGCTTATCACCCAAAAAACATTATTACATGGATGAAAATGAATAAAAGGAACACAAAATCAACCTATGTTAATGAGATGATACACCATATATATCTCCACTAGACTAACATACACTTATACTATGAAAAATGACTCACAACACTAGTCTCAACATCTTAGATTGCTCTAACATAACTATTTCAAACATGGAGGTGATATGCATTTCACTTCTTAGGGTGAGTGAAAAAAATCTCAGATTGTAGACACTAATGTTACTCCTTATACTTATAGATAGAAAAATACACTAGTTACACATCATGTGAACTATTATAGGGAGAACTACTTGCACCAAACATGAAAGAGTAAAGAGAACAAAAGTATATATACTTATCACTTGTCATTCCACTATTCACCACTTAAAACACATAGACAAGAAGTTATGAATATAAAAAATGGATTGGAAATATTTATTTAAATGGAAAATATAGTATTCAAACCATCAAGGCTTCACCATACTAGGTGTGGATCTATTACAGAGCCAAAAAGGATAATATGTATAGAGCATATTAGAGGAGAAAGAAGAAGATAAGTGGAAGGGTTATAAGACCCATTTTAAATAATTTTAAAATAGTTAGAATTCAAGATAATTAAGTTTAAAATAGGTTATGAAGTTGTCATGGACAAGTTTCTATTAGAATTGTATCATTCTCCTGAAGTTGGTGTAAAGACATTAATTAGCATTCTTAAAACTACCTTGTTTGATGATGAGTTTACTTGAATATCCAAAACTACCATAGGGTTATTTGAAAATTTTTAAATATCCTAGGAATATTAAATCTTTATGGTGACTATCATCTACACCTCTCTAATTGATAGTTCTCTCTTTGCCAATTTTTACTCAATCTCTAATAGGCACTCATTTGCCCTCTTTGATTTAGTCTTCACATTTTTCACTTAGGTGAAATTTATTTACTCATGGAGGTTAATTTAAGGGGTGATATATAAATCATAATATTATCTTTGACTTTTATTCTAGCATATAGACTTCAATAAATCTCAATACAACACTTCTTAGCTCTCAATTTAGATAGTCATGCTCTTTCTCATTATCCGTGTAAGATTGTTTATAATCAATAGTGTAGTAGAGAGGTTTATATTCTTTAATCAAGTGATATATGAGTATGTTTAGTTATAAAAAGTACCTATATACCTCACTTAATGGCTTTTATCTACTCCTTCCTTTCTTCCCCTATGGAACACATGAAATCCTTCAAGAAACTTATTATTATGATTGTTCATAAAAGAGATAGTATAGGTAAAATGTATGTCATGGATCTTAGGAGAGTTTTATAGAGGCCCAAATCACTTCTAATTCCATCTGGACACTTATATATGCATAAATTCCCATATCTTCTCGATCAGGTTTGTTGAAGGGTTTTAAGTCTCTTGGACTATTAACAGTGGTTCATAAAAGTTAGATGTCTAGATTTTGAACCAATTCCACAAGGTTAAGGTATATGATACCCTTAAAATATTCCTATATTATTGAGTTACCATGTATCTCATATGTATATATGTGATCAATTGAATATGGCTCTTGAGCCCCTTCTAGGCATTCTGAGTAGGCTTGAGAACAAATTAGGCCAAAATGACCAATTTGGGATATTTATCTAAATATTGATGGATATTTTGGACTCTCCAATATCAATTTAATGTCATCAAATTGTTTTTAAGGATCATATGGTAATGTGAGATAAGTAAGTCTCCTTGAGGGTTTAGGCCTAGTTCTAGGCCTAATAGACCTAGATTAGGTGATTGTGTATATGACTACCTATAGGTGATTCATATGAATTAATATGACTATTATCACTCATTATTATTTATATTAACATTTAAACTCATTCTAAAATGTTTCAAGACTCTTGATTTTATCCTTACAATATTTTTATGCTAGGTTTGTAGGTTATGTTGCCTGTGGAGTGCCCTCTATATAAGATAAAACAAAGTTTATATCCCCTATTCATTAGACTTAAATGAGACTATGGATAGATTTATTAGGTCACGAATACAATATCTACAATGTTTCATGGTTATATCACCTCTATAGGGATTCTAAACATGTCAAACTCTCCACATTAGCTTTAAGGACTGTGAATGTAGGTAGGGTTTAGTTGACTGTAGCTTGGGGTTTAAAACATGTTTGTTAATTTTATTTAACCCATTTATTTGATCATAAATATCAAATATAAATGTATTATCATCATATTGGGAGTTATTTTTCACATAATCATTCATTTTACCTCTACAAACTTTTCCAAACTTGCATTCTTTGTTTGCTAGGCTAATCTGCATTGAGAGTCTACATTGTGTTGGGTGAATATTTTGTTGTCAACTAACTGATGAAAAAATGGGTATATCAGCCATAGTGTAGGGAGATTTACACCACGAAGAGTATGGGTTTACCAGATCTAGATGAGGTAAATCTCTCCTCTCATCAAGGGGAGGTTCCCTATTAATACTTGCGTGTCGGATATATATAATTAAGTAGAAAATAACACATGGGGGTGGTATAACAGCATCTACCTCTCTTTTTTCAGAGGTAATGTATAAGGAACAAAAGAGGGAAAATCTTGGTCTATTGCTAACAACAGTCCTCTTCTTTTAGGAATGATATTAAACAGAAAACAAGAAATCACCTGTAGTAATAGAGTTCACAAGAATGCTCATGCAAGCACAAAGTCTTCGGTAGCTTATTCACCGATCCAAAACAAGTACAAACGTAAAGTGAAGCACAAAGTCTTCACCTGAAACTACAAAAGATAACTAAATATTAAAGATAAAAGCAACACAAAGTCTATCTTCTACCCTCTAGAAATGCCCTTAGACAAAATAAACACACCCACTTTGCTTATCAAATCAGATGAATAAGAGATTACTAGGAAAAAGGACATAAGAACTATTTCCTAAATAACATAGAAAATGTCAACACAAAGTCTGAAATAACCTGCTTCTCATTCATTCAACAGAATATGATTTACAAATGTGAGCACAAAGTCTCAAAAGTTGGTTCAATTTCAGCAGAGTTTTTGCTATTAATTTCTCCAAGATCCTTTTTACAAATGAGGTCTCCACTATATATAGGGAGAAAAACCTCAAAAAATAAAAAATAATAAAATATATAAAATATCTTGGTCAAAGATGACTCATCTTTGACTTTTAGATATTTTTTTGAAAAAATTACATGTAATTACATTTTTCAAAACTACATGCACTTTGTACAAAACGAAAGTGCATAAGGATAGAAGAAGAAAGAAGGAGAGAGAGAGAATCAGTTCTAGCCACCAGGTTTCTTCATATAAGCATCGTACATGGCGATTGATACCTAAATTCCTATGCTGTCTAGTGTAACCAAATTTTGGGAAATGATTCTCGCTCTAATCAGTGCGTCTTTCAATGCTGTGATGGCTTTAGAGTGGCCAGTTAACTTGGATTTCAAATTCTCCAAAGTTAACTGAGCATCTAAAATGCTATCCACCGAAGTCATTGAGAAAGACGCTTCTTCAAAATCTTTTCAGATCATCTCTTTGAAATTTTGAATCATTTCCTCTATCAGAAGGAACTGATGATCCTTGGAGGTCAAGTCACATGGCAGTTCTTCTAACTTGTTCAGCAGGCTCAGGTCACTCTTTTCACTAGCTTCCTTGAAATCTTTGAGATCATCAATTATGTCTTTAAGTACCTGGATCTTGAAGACCATTGACTCCTTGATCTCAACATAGGAGTCTTTGTTGGGGATGACACCAACAGACATCAGGGTGCTCTTCTTGAGATTTTCCATTTCTTTTCTGCTTGCTGAGATCTTTCTTCAAATAGTCAATCTTTATTTTCAGTCTTCTTCATGGTCTTGGACTCCTTCAGAGAAACTTCAGTGACCTAGAAGAACTTCTATTGAAAAGACGTCAATGAAGAGGGACCCTTCACACAAACTATAGCAGGAACCATGATTGTGCAATTAGGGAAAGAAAGTAGCGATCTAAGAGAACTACACATTTGTTGGTCATGATCAGGGAAATGCGTTTGAAAAGGATGAGACATGAGCAGGTCAAAAAGTGGAAGAAAAGGGGAGTGGGCATGGAAAATAAGAAGAAGAGACCTTGAGCAGATGCAGTCAGCGGCAAAATTGCCACTCACAACATAGGTGGCAGATCAGAGACGATAAACACAGCCGACATCGGCATACTTGCCAAGCATGGCAAACAAAACCATCAACATCGGTAGACAACATCACCAACATCGCCATATCTGCCGAGCATGGCAGACATATCAGTTGACATCGACAATATTGCCTTAAATAACCCTACGGTGGTTGGTAGCAAATTTACCACCCACTGCATAGGCGGAAAAAAGGGGATGCAAAACATAGGGAAGGGTGACAAAAATTGCCACTCTTGCAGGGAAAAGTGTAGGGGTGGCAATTTTAGCCGCCCTTGTAGGGAAAAGTGCAGGGGCAGCAATTTTAGCCTCCCTTGTAGGGAAAAGTGCAGGGGCGGTAATTTTAGCCACCCTTATAGGGAAAAGTGCAGGGGTAGTAATTTTAGCCGCCCTTGCAGGGAAAAGTGCAAGGGTGGCAATTTTAGCCACCCTTGCACAAAAAATAAAGGAAAATGCAGAGGCGGTGAAATTTGCTGCCCCTACAGGGAAAATGGGAGAAAAGACCAACTCTGGAAGGAGTCAAGGGGAGGGAAAATTTCGTTGGGATGAGATGGTAACCACTCATGTTTCGAGGCCAAGATGAGAGAGAATTTGAAATCCATCTCGAAGAACAAATTGAGGGAGATGAAAAGATGAAACGGACAAGTTTTGTAGGGGGTTGTTCCCAAAAATGAGCTAAGCTAATTTTGGAAACAACAGCTGGCTCCTATTGGAAAACTGCCTTCTATTACAAAAAGTAATTGAAGGGAGTAGAATCTAGAATCTCCAGTGCCTTAGAAGCATGCCATTAGGCCACAGAGTCAAGCTACTCAAAAATAAAGGCTCCAAAAAAAATGAAAAAGAAACGAATAAAACAAGGCAAAAGACTATACAAATATATAGGTGAATTTATTTGGTACTTCAAGAATCGAAGCAACTCAAATGCTGCCCCTTTAGAGGCAGTGGCAATGACACCCTGTCTTGATAAACCAGCAAGAGGCCATTTTCTCCCTAGAATTGACGATGTGTAAATGGAAACCTCCACCAAAAAACTAACTTCCTGTGCCATCCCTTTAGTTTTCTCTTTTTGCCCCACAACAAGATTTCTCTTTTGACTCGAAAACCATGAATCTTTGTTTTCTTGGTGAAGAGTTATTTTCCCTAATCATGATGCATAGCAACATGGTCATATACCATAATTGGTTGCTCTTCTGGTTCTATTTAGCACCTGATTTGATTGTCCTCATTTGACATCTGCCACTGATTGGCACTATCAGGTCCACTTGTCATTATTTCAGTTGAACCAATTTTCTAGTTGGCATTCTCAAGGGCTTTAACAGGCTCTTCATGAACCTCTTCTATGGTCAGAAGATAATTACCCCTGCCAAAGGACTCAAAAAAAATCTGAGCCATAGGAGATGACGTTTGGGTGACCACGTACTTTACCTCTCTCTCAGGAAGCAACCTTTGCATCACGCCTTTCATAGGGATCCTTGCCTGGGATAAGTCTATGCTCAATTCTCCTCCGACATCCTTGCAAAGTTATACCCAAGTAGAATGCCATATGAGGTTGGGAGGTCAGCTACCAGAACTGTCATCTTGATCCTCTTGTCAGGGAACACTGCAAATGCAAATTGGGCATCTTTGATTTGCCCCAATAGTGGTACTTGTTTGTTCTCCATGGAGAAACATCTCCCAAAAGTTTTAGTCAATGTGAGACCAAGAGATTTTGCCACTCTAGCAGGCATGACATTTTCAGATGCCCCAGAATCGATGATGCACTTGCTCAGCTTGCCATCATTTATTAATAGGGAAACATAGAAAGGTTCTATTTTCCTGAGAGCAATTGGAGGAATCACAACAAGATTGTTCTGGGTGGATACATCCTTTGGGAGATCATGAGTTACCCTCAGAATTTCTTGTCTTGTAGGGACGGTTGTACCTTTCACACATTTTGCCAACCTATCCAACTATTCAGGATGGGCTTGTAGAAATTCAAATTTAGACATTTGAATTTTAGTCTTTTTGACATGCTCAATTATATCAAATGTCAGTATTAAACTAGGCACAGAGGATGGGAGTTCACTTTTTTGGTTTTTGGGATGGGAAGGGCTGGTTTGTGAAGTTGAAGTAGAGGGTGCAGAGATGCTTGGGGTACGTACCTTTTCAACAGCCACCGGGTCCTTTGGTTGGAAGGGCAAAGTGGTTCCTCACTTGGAAATTGAAACTACTGGCTGAGGTTGATCCTCTATCTTTTCTTTATCAGCGTGTCGGGCTGAATTTTTTTGAGATCAGGTGAATATGGAATATGATCCCTTAGTTGCATTCCCCTCACTTCTGGGTTCATCTTGATAATTCAAGTAACCAATGACAGAGTCACCAGCTAATTCTTCTTCTTGCTCTTCAAAGAGATTAGCATCATATGGTTTGTCCAACTCAGGTTGGAGAGGGGGAGTGCATTCTATTTCCATATATCCAACCGCTGAGTTGGTTGGAGTGGCTTTAAGGGCGAGTTTCCTCTGTGGGGGAGGAAGATGATTTGGCTGCCCTTGATTCCTAGCAACATTACCTTGGTACGCTTGATTCTGAAATGTCCTCCTTGGTATATCTTGATTAGGAGAAGTAGACATAACTTGGGCCATCTATCTTCTGAGAGCTAGCATTTCATTTACTAACTTTTGTACCATAGGATCCGTAGTACTGGTTGAAGGGCTTTCAGCAGATGAAAGGAATTTATTTTTACTTGGGTCTTTTCTGATCTTACTTGCTAGGATAAGATCATCTTCAATCTCAGTAGCCAAACTTTGAGCCAATGCTAGATCCATAGGGCCAGCTCGCCTTAACAAGAAACTTACTTTGGGAAGCTGCGAGTTGATGAAAAAACACTTGAGATTTTTCAGTGTGGGCTGAGCCACAGTTGGAATCCGGTTTCTCAAATTATTGAATTTAGCTATGAAATCCCTCATGGGTTCCTGGGATTCTTTTTTCATCTGTGTTAGCTGAGCTAATAAAGCATGTGCATCCTCAGCGGGTTTAAATCTAGCTTCAATTTGGACTTGAGCGTATCTCAGCTTGTTACTGATCCAGCCTGCAGGTGATAAAACCAATCCACGGCAGCTCCTTGTAAAGTTTCCACAAAAAGTCTCACCGCTACATCTTCAAATTTGACCCCAATTACACCACATGCTATGGAGAAAGCGGCAATATGTTCATCAGGATGAACCTTCCCATCACCAAAAAACTTAGGAAAATTTTTCCTAGAACTACGAGGTAGTTCATGCAAGGGTGCGGTCAAGTTAAGGGGACCAAAAGAATTGCCCCACAAGCCTTGAGCCATTATGATAAGAGGATTTAATAGTGGAATAACAAACCTTGGTGGAGTGTTTATAGGTAGGTGGCGATTAACAATGGGAAAAGGAGTTCTACCTTGTGTTGGTGACCTGACAAGGTTGGAAGGAAAACTCTTAGACCGTCAAAGAGACGCTGATGGAGGAAACAGATTAAAATTATTCTGTTGTGCCAACTCAGACATAGGGTCAACAACACCCTTAGATCTCTGACTTCTTGTGTAGCATGGGGTTTCCAGATTTTCAAAATGAAAATGGAATCGAAACTGCTTCAAGTTAAAGCTTGAGGCTTCAAAATGCACGTTCTTCCCAGTGGCTCTAGTTTTGCATACCAGATAATGTAACAGATATGGATGGAAGTGGTAAGGCTATAATGATAATGGGTAAGATATAGAATGGAGTCACAAGACTAATGTAATGGATAAGGGTGGTGACTGCTTCAATCTGAAACTTGAGGTTTCAGACTGTACATTTGATTCCCCAGCGGAGTTGCCAAAAAATTGTTAGGTGAATATTTTGTCATCAACTAACTGATGACAAAATGGGTATATCAGCCACAATGTAGGGAGATTTACACCATGAAGAGTATGGGTTTACCAGATCTAGATGAGGTAAATCTCTCCTCTCATCAAGGGGAGGTTCCATATTAATACTTGCATGCCGGATATATATAATTAAGCAGAAAATAACACATGGGGGTGGTATAACAACATCTACCTCTCTTTTTTTAGAGGTAATGTATAAGGAACAAAAGAGGTAAAATCTTGGTCTATTGCTAACAACAGTCATCTTCTTTCAGGAATGATATTAAATAGAAAACAAGAAATCACCTGTAGTAACAAAGTTCACAAGAACGCTCACGCAAGTACAAAGTCTTCCGTAGCTTCTTCACCGATCTGGAACAAGTACAAACATAGAGTAAAGTGAAGCACAAAGTCTTCATCTGAAACTACAAAAGATAACTGAATCTTAAAGATAAAAGTAGCACAAAGTCTATCTTCTACCCTCTAAAAATGCCCTTAGACAAAATAAACACACCCACTTTGCTTATCAAATCAGATGAATAAGAGATTACCAGGAAAAAGGACATAAGAACTATTTCCTAAATAACACAGACAATCTCAACACAAAGTTTGAAATAACCTGCTTCTCATTCATTCAATAGAATATGATTTACAAATTTGAGCACAAAGTCTCAAAAGTTACTTCAATTTCAGCAGAGTTGTTGCTATTAATTTCTCCAAGATCCTTTTTACAAATGAGGTCTCCACTATATATAGGGAGAAAAACCTCAAAAAATAGAAAATAATAAAATATATAAAATATCTTGGTCAAAGATGACTCATCTTTGACTTTTAGATATTTTTCTAAAAAAATTACACGTAATTACATTTTTCAAAACTGCATGCACTTTGCACAAAATAGAAGTGCATAAGGATAGAAGAAGAAAGAAGGAGAGAGAGAGAGAATCAGTTCTAGCCACTAGGTTTCTTCAGATAAGCATCGTACATGGCAATTGATGCCTAAATTCCTATGCTGTCTGGTGCAAGTGCATTTTGGGAGATGATTCTCGCTCTAATCAACACATCTTTCAATGCTATGATGGCTTTAGAGTGGCCAGTTAACTTGGATTTGAAATTCTCCAAAGTTAACTGAGCATCTAAAATGTTGTCCACTGATGTCATTTAGAAAGACGCTTCTTCAAAATCTTTCCAGATCATCTCTTTGAAATTCTGAATCATTTCCTCTACCAGAAGGAACTGATGATCCTTAGAGGTCAAGTCACATGGCAGTTCTTCTAACTTGTTCAGCAGGCTCAGGTCACTCTTTTCACTAGCTTCCTTGAAATCTTTGAGATCATCAATTAAGTCTTTGAGTACCTGGATCTTGAAGACCATTGACTCCTTGATCTCAACATAGGAGTCTTTGTTGGGGATGACACCAACAGACATCAAGGTGCTCTTCTTGAGATTTTCCATTTCTTTTCCCCTTGCTGAGATCTTTCTTCAAACTATCATTCTTTATTTTCAATCTTCTTCATGGTCTTGGACTGCTTCAAAGAAACTTCAGTGACGTAGAAGAACTTCTGCTAAAAAGACGTCGATGAAGAGGGACCCTTCACACAAACTGCAACAAGAACCATGATTGTGCAATCAGGGAAAGAAAGTAGCAATCTGAGAGAACTACACATTTGTTGGTCACGATCAAGGAAATGCATTTGAAAAGGATGAGACATGAGTTGGTCAAAAAGTAGAAGAAAAGGGGAGTGAGCATGGAAAATAGGAAGAAGAGACCTTGAGCAGATGCAGTTAGTAGCAAAATTGCCACTCACAACACAGGAAGTGGATCGGAGACGGCGAACACGACTGACGTCGGCATACTTGCTGAGCACGGCAAACAAAACCACCGACATCGGTAGACAACACCACCGATGTCGGCATATCTGCCGAGCACGGTAGACATATCGGTTGACATTAGCAATATTACCTTAAATAGCCCTACGGTGGTTGATAGCAAATTTACTGCCCACTGCATAGGTGGCGAAAAGGGGATGCAAAACACAGGGAAGGGCGGCAAAAATTGCCGCCCTTGTAGGGAAAAGTGTAGGGGTGGCAATTTTAGCCACCCTTGAAGGGAAAAGTGCAGGGGTGGCAATTTTAGCCACCCTTGTAGGGAAAAGTGTAGGGGCAGCAATTTTAGCCGCCCTTGCACAAAAAATGAAGGAAAATGTAGAGGCAGTGAAATTTGCCGCCCCTATAGGGAAAATGGAAGAAAAGACCAACTCCGAAAGGAATCAAGGGGAGGGAAAATTTCACTGGGATGAGATGGTAACCACTCACGTTCCAAGGCCAAGATGAGAGCAAGTTCGAAATCCATCTCGAAGAATGAATTGAGGGAGATGAAAAGATGAAACGGACAAGTTTCGTAGGGGGTTGTTCCGAAAAATGAGCTAAGATGATTTTGGAAACAACACATTGTAGGTGTTATCAAAGGAATCAAGAATGTATTGTAAGTAAATATATAGGTTTAAGAATTATATTTCATAAATTTGGTTCCTATTAATTAATTATAGATCATTTCCATCCTACACATATTCAAGACTACCTTGAAACTATGTTCTCATCCATTACTACCAATGTATAATAGGTTTGCAGGAAGACTATGGATGTTGTTTTTGGATATGATAACTTCTTGTAGTTAAACACATTTACTTGAGCACTATGTTTCCCCTTTTATATTCTCCTAAAATTAATAGTGTCACCTTTCACTCAAATAGTGTCACTTTATCTTGAGTCATACAACCACCTTCTTATGTCAGGACATTATCTCTAGGCCTGGACATGAAGAGAGAAACTATTAGGCATGTCTAGAACTCAAGATTATTCAGCATGGGATGAAATTATGTATGAGAAATAATTTTTTTAGATAATTTAAGGCAACATATCCCTCTTGAAGCTTTTTAAATTGTGTAAACATTAAACTCAAGTATTTTATACCAAGTTGAGGTTTAGAGATGCTTAAATTTTTCAACAAGTTGATATAAACCCTATCTTGTGATTAGACCCAAAATATTCATTCTTGGATTATTTTCAAATTTATTAGTGTTTCAATATTCCATGTTCTCTTTACTTATGTAGGTTTCCATCTATATTTGATTATGGATAATAGTCTCATAGTTTTGAATGCACAAACCTTTTCTTGAAGATGATGGAGAATTTGAATATATTATAGGTATTAAATATTATTGATATATATTATATCTCAAGGTAAAACATGACTTTCTCTCAAATCCTTGACACTCAAGTTTTGAGGTATACACACTCAAAATGCATACTAAATATAGATGATAATGAGAGACTAGGTCCATTATGAAGTCAACCTAGATGCCTACATAAACAACTAAGGTTTTATAATTCATATTGTATTAGGGATTGCTAATTTCAATTTATTCTTCAAATGTCCACTTCATATATTCACTTCTAACTATCAAAACATATTCTGATGACTAGCATTATGTTCACTTCTTAGTAAAAGGAGTGATTATAATAATCCCTCCATGACCACATGTGAAAAAAAATTTAAAACCACATTAAACTATTATAATACTCTACAGATACATATAAAACACTTGGTTTACTCAGATCAATGAAAATAGAAAAGGAAAATTGAGTTGTTGGGGATGTGCAGGTAGTTTTGAGAAGCTACCAAACATAGAGATTATTCATAGAGCATAAATCATCAAAAAAAATACATGGAAAGGGATAAAAAATGGATTAATTTCATCCAACAAGTGCACTCTCTTGAGCTCTTCTCCTCCTGTCTATATTGAAGGAAAACCATTAACTAGTTTGACATTGTCCAAGAGAGAGATGAAAGAGGAGATTTAGTTTTTCTCAATTTTGGGTCTATCAAAGCTTCCAAATCATGAAATTAAACTATATGGATTTGAAGGGACCCTCCTTAATTCTTCCCATGTTCCAAGTGTGTCATTTAGACTAGACAACTACCTAAAACTTCATATTTTTAGTTGATCTCCTTGGATGGATGTTGAACCTACAATTTATTAGTTTCACAATAGTTTATCTAACCATTATTAACATGTGGGATGTTAAATTTAATATTAACATATTTTTATTCTTATAAAAACTATACAAGTTCATTAAGTGACCCAAAAGGTGGCCTAAGATGACATAAGACCAACTTAGACATAAATGACAAATATAAAACATATGTTTGACCTCATTATAGATTATAGGACTAGTTTTTAACCAAGAAGACCCCATGTAAAATTTGAAATATATAGGGATTGACCTAATTTGAATTGGGGTCAAATTATTCATTAGTAACCACACATACATTGACCCTATACTGGTAACATTTACTGCTTTTTGATTAGAAAAAGGTTAAACTCTTGGTCTTTGGACTAAACCAGCATTAATCTTAAAATAAATGAGGTGATATATTTATCCCATACATTATCCCCAAAATTCCTCTTATGATCACTAAATCTCATGAGTACCTTCAATTTAAAGGATTTTGGGGCCAATAACAGTATCATTATGTTTTTAATTAAAAATCACAATGGGGCTTCCTATATGAGCTTAACCCCATGCCTTGTAATATTCATTTAATGGATCTCATGAGGACATCACCATATCATTAAAATTTTTTCAATAAATAATCACAAGACATATAGTAATCCACATATAGTTATATTTAACCATATTCTCAACCCTCATCTATTTATTATAATCAAAATATATGACACTCTCATAAGGAAATTACTAGTGAAATAAAGTTTGAAAATTAATGTCACCTCTATCTTTTTAATCCAACAAACTAGATACTCCAAAGATTAAATTAGAAAAAAATAGACTTACATGTTGTGAATTTGATAAGACTAACCAAAATCCTACTGGTTACATTTGCCTCTCTCATACTATTGGGCCCAAAAATAGTGCACACTTCTTTAACCCTAATATATAGATATGGGAAATCTAGAGCTTGTGGGGTTAGAGATAGTGTTAGGCACAATGATGGTATATTATCTCTATAGTATGCTAATTTCTTGTGAAATTTAGATAAACATATACTAATTTTATTATGCTAATATTTAAAATATAGATAGTATAACTATGCTAGATATTACAATAATAATGATAATAAGATAGCTAGTTTTGATGTTAATATATATCTAGATCTAGAATAAGTAGAAAGTGGACTGGATATAAATTCTAGAATAGTCACCTAATTTTGGAAATTATAACTCTGCAACTATAAACACTTGCACAAACTTGGGATGATTGTGTCAATGCTACTATCCAAATTAGATGGATGTGTGTAGCACATAATACCTAAGAAAATTAGATGTGACCACCTAGATGGTTATATATTGTATGTTTCCTTCACTCTTATGAATTTATATTTGGGTCATGGACTATTTTTCCTTTTTAAAAGAGAAAAACCTAGTTCTTAATATTCATATTGGTTATGGGAAAAATGGGTTAGTGGGAACATGTTGAGTTACCTCAGATACCCCTCTATTAATGAGTGTTTCCTACATAACAAATAATCTGAAAAGGGCTTCAGATTTATGTAGTTCTCCCTATGTGTTGGATTATGTGTGAATCATGTAATGTGTGGTAAGTAATTAAAACAATGACCTAGATATTAACTATGAAAATATAGCTCTTGGGATGTTCCTTCAATACTTCAGACCTATAGATGTGATATCCCTATGACTGATATGGAAATAGGAGAAAATATGAATCTTTTCTCACTTATGTTCTTGATAGAATGCTTTGATAAATTTCCTTGGTATTTTCATGTCTTTTATAGGTAAGGAATGAATGAGGTTTGATCTTATATTTATACAAAACCCTTTGGAGAATATCTCACCTTTAATAACTTGGGCCTACCATAGGAATATATTTAATTTTTAAATTGGATGATTTTATGAAACTATATAATTGCATTGTAATAAGGAATTTATGTCAATGTAGGCATCTAAATGGGATTGTAGTGTCAAGGAATTTGAAAAATAGGTGTAGGTTGAAAACTTGTATAGATGGAAGATAAACATTTTTATAACATTTTGGGTAACATAGTAGGTCTGAGTCATTACAATAACATTGGTCATAATTAGGTAAATTATTATCCTTAGGTAAACTCTTAATATAAATTAATAACACATTCTTAGTGTTAGTTCCTAAAAAAGTAGGGGCCTCAAATTTTAAATATTCTAGACCCATAATCTTGTGAAACATTGTTTACATAATATTTACAAAAATTATGGCATTAATATTTCATCCTTTGATGGATAAATTAATTTATAATAACTAAGGTTTTTTGATGGGTTTTTAAATATAGGATGGTATTATTATAGTTCATGAAACTATTAACTCAATGGAAAAATGAAGCAAATCTGGCATGGCCATCAAATTTGATTTAAAAACTCTTATGACAGACTGGTTTGGGATTTATTGGACAATTTTATATATAAATTTTATTTACATCCTCATATTATAATACTTTTTAAAACTTGAATATCTATAGTTATGTTCTTAGTCCTTGTTAATAAGACTCCTCAAGGTTATTTTGGGAGTAAAAGGGCATTAGACAGAGCCATCCTTAATCACCTTTCCTATTCATCTTAATGGTGAAATAATTTAACATATATTTTTGGTAGTGATTACATAGTGAAGGTTTAAAGGTTTCAAAGTAGACATTAGAGGTGATCCCTCCACTCATTAATAACTTGTTGATGAAACTATTTTATTTTTTAAATCATCAATCAAGGAAGCCAAAGAGCTTAAGATTTTTCTTAATAAATAAAGCTTGATATAACCAAATGATCATATTTTTAAAAAGCCTCATATTTTTTATTTAACACCCCCAAGGTGAGACAACACAATATTTATATCATCTTGGGATATGATATCTATAATTTGCTTTCCTCCTATTTAGGTATGCCTCTCTTTTCTGACCATTTGTGCATCTAGGCATAGAACCCTCTTATTGAAATATTTCAAATTAAATCAGTAGGTTATAAAGGTACAATATTATCTTAGGAAAATAAAGTCACTCTCATTAAAATAACCTTGTAGAGTCTTTTGGTATACTTGATGTCAATGTTCAAGATTCCTAGCATTATCATTAAACAGATTAAGAAGATTCAAAAATTATTTTTATGGTTCAGAATGAAAGATAATAAAATAATTCACTTGGTAGCCTGTGATAAAGTTTGTCTCCATAATTAGGATGGATGCTTGGGACTAATAAAGATTAAAATCATGAATCATGATCTTATCACCAAACTTAGATGGAGATTAATCAATGAGTCCAACCATTAGACATCGATCTTAGAAGCCAAATATCTTGAGGATAGAGAAAGTTCCACATTGCTCACTAAGGATAGCTTTTTTAGAGTATCAATATTTTAGAATCATTTGGGAAAATTGGAAGTGGAGAACAAGTCATATTTTTTCATGGTTATTCAATCCTAGATAGTCCCATTCTTATTTAAGATCCATAGAATCAAATTGTAAAAATTATGTAGAGAAACTTTGGAACAAAAGTGGTAACCTACATTAGGGTTTTTGATAGAATAAAAGATTACATACACATTCAGGTTGACAATATAAACCCTAAATTCTCATACATTATATTAGATCTAAATTTTTATCATCAAAGGATATCATCTCCCCAACATTACTAAACAATATTATTTTATTTATAAAAAGTATTCCAATGGAGACTATAATGTGAAATTAAGTTATGATCTTGTGGTGGTGGGAGGATATGATGGTTTTCCCTGGTCAAATATCTATTATAAAGAACTCATACCCAAATTTAACATATTATGTTAGCTCGTCTTCTTGAATAAGTTTCTTACTATGCACAACATCAATAAACATGGTCTAATGGTGGTCAATATGTGCTCTTTACTTGATAAGGAAGAATAATCAATGTATCATTTGTTGGTTGACTGTTCCTTCTCCTTTGTGGTCTAGGTTCATATTCTCAATAATTTTAGGATAGCTTGGGTGAAGCCTATATACACATAATATTTTTAAACTTTATCAATAAATTATGATTTCTCTCTTATAGGAACCCATCGAGTCTCAATATATCTTGGGTAGAAAATTGGTATTTCATAGGATTGTTTTCCCCTATACCACTACTTTATATCAACACAACCTTATCTTATACAATTACATAAGATTTTATACCTCTCATACACACTAATCCAAGAAATTCACCACCTTAATTATCCCCTACCTAAGCCTAAAACCCTTTTTACACTTACCACATACTATCAATCTAGGTTGACCCTATATCATTATTGATATCTGCATGTTACTAGTTTAGGTTAGCCTTGGCTAACCTAGACTGGGACCTAACTTATTTTTTTTAATTAATGATATAAAGTAAAATTGGTTTAACCCTATCAGATAAAATTTTATAAAAGGTTAGATTCAACTACATATACACATTCATTTTTTCATTTCTTAGAGAGATAACAAAGTCAATTATTCATTTGCACTTCTTTACAATCTGCTCTTTGACTATTATACTTGAGGAGCTATTTCATAGGGTTTAGACTTGGAGAATAATATTATCTTATGGAAAAGTCTTGGATGCTTAGTCCTTCATTATTGATCCTTAAAAACCATAATAAACTCTTTTAAAACACCTTTGGCCAAGGGATATATTGTGTCTTGACGGGTTCATTTTCAAGGTAAGTGTCTCTAACTTTACTCTATTCTAGTAGATAGAAGTAACATAAGTAATGGATTTTAAATATATTTCTCTCCCCATGAATTAATGTTATATCTATACATATATTAATTATAAATATTATATGCATTTTTTATTTTTTTTATTACCCCCACTTTGTTTCAAATGCTTTGGTGAGCACTGGATTAAATTTTATTTATTATTTACTTAGTGAATATGAAAACATAGGACCTAGCTAGGGTTATTGCGTAGTGTGATTGACTAGAGACTTTGGGACCCTCTCTAGTGATTTTATTGTGGTAAGATATCTCTTAGTTAGGTCTAGAAAATAATTATTATTCATGACCCCAAATATCTAATGTATAAACACACAGAAGTGTAACTAGGATATATCTTCTCTAAATTAGGATTGATTAATAGGTCAATTGCATTTTTTTTTGTATACATTCAATTAAAACCAATGTGAATTAAAACCTTATAGGATTTATTTCATGAATTTCATGTTATTATCATATTATATAATTTTATTTTTGAAGTACTGTATGATATAATTATAATAGTGCATGTGTTGTTTTAACACATAGTCACCCTAAAACAACTATGTTTTATCTATTTAGGGATTATCCAAATACAAGTGACTAAATTGATCAACATGATGAATTCTTATTATTCATTTACAATACTACATACATAGTGGAGACAATCAACTCTATTCTCAATTCCTCTTTTTATCATATATGTTTTTAGACATATTTGATCTAGTTGACTCTATTAGCATTTTCTTTTTTAGCACACAGGTTTTGTGAACTCTATTGAGCCGGTTGACTCTATTTGTAGAATATTTAAATTATAACATAATAATAATAACATAAAATTTTGAAAACTAATTATCTTCAAAACCACCAAGATTCATTATTACATTCTTTTCATTTTTGTTTTTCATTTCCATTACTATTTTTCACAAGTTTGTAGTATATAAAACTACAACCCTAGAGTGAACTAAGTCAGATATCTTGACACAGTTCTACAGCATGTCTTCTATCTAGAAGACATAAATGACATGTTAAATTATCTTCTTCTAGAACTTAATTTTTTAGAGTAATAGTGACCCTATCAACTATTTTATACATTATTTACATATGGCATTGCCTAAATTGACTATGTACTCTTTATAATCAAAAGAATTAACATATTTTTTGATAAAAATTAGTTTACATTTTATTTTATTTACTTACATGCTTAGATTAAAAAACATATATTAATATGTGTTTTTTCAATTTAATAATTTAGTCACCCTATTTTTCCCTTTTAAAAATCACTTTACACAAAAAATAAATTAAACATTTTCTTCCCAAGGTTTGCCTACTTGGATTTCATGTATAAACACGTGTTTGATGGTATATATTGGCAAATCAACCAACACCCTTATCACTATAAGATTATGAAGTGAGGGGTTACACCCCAATATTAGGTGAAAACCATCACTAATATAGATCCCTTTTAGCCTAAGATACCTAAAACTATCTATAGATTGAATTTTAGTTCCTTCTTACAACCAACTTCCCATCACATGAATTTCAAATTTTATTATAACTTAACAACATTTAGGAATGTCCAAGTAGTTAGAATTTCCATTAAAGTTTATGATTTATCTTTTATCATTGTATTTTATATTTCAAAACTTGAATTAGCTGGCATTAGTGTAAGGTTTGTGTTGTGTGTGCCAATTGGATCAATCACATTGCTCTAATTTCTTGTGTGCTTCTTTTCATTTTCTTAGATATTATTTTTCACATTTTTTAAATCTATTTTAATAACAATTTTATCCCTATAGACATAGTATATTATAGACTATTCATATTATATCTATTTAATATATAGTCAACCTATTCAACTATGTATCTTCTCATCCTTTTATCTTCCTATCTTGAAATATAGATTTGATTTATTTGGTTATGTCCTCTTTTTCATTTTATTCTACTTCTTAATTTGTAGTACATAGTTAACTCATATGACTATGTATCCTTAAAGCCTATATCAATTTTATATTTTGTAGAAAATAGTCAAATAGTTTGATTGTCTTTTACATCCTATTCTATGAAGCCTTTTCATATAATGTATCAACCCAGTCGACTCTGTACCTATTGGTGAATTCTATCCTATGTGTAGTTGACCCTATCCATATTTTCCATCCTTGCTTCTTGATCTCAAATTATTTCTTCAAGCATCATGAAATCCCATATTAGAATCATTTTAGACAAGTTAAATCCATTTAGACACGAAATAGGATATTTTTATCCTACCTTCACTACCTAAGAGGACCTTTACTCTAGTAACACCTCTTCTTCTCCCTCATATTTCAATTATAACATGGTTATAATCATTCTAACAGATGATATTGGTGGATCATATTAATTTCATAATTATCAATATAATTCCCACCTTCAAACATCTTACCATACTATTGGGGAAATTGATACAAGCCTAAAAAATAAACCCATAGGAAATAAACCACCTAGAAACCCTCCCCCTAATACCATTTTGGGTAATCCTCCTACCAACACCAAACCACCAACTGATATAACTCAAATTCTTGCACAAATAATGCAACTTAAAATCATGAAAACATATAACACCTATTAAATGATTCAAATAAAACATCATTTGATAAACATGGATAATCATTCTCCTATTCTTCTTCCCTAAAATAATCAAAATTTTATCCCTCCACCTCTTAAAGATGTTGTGGGAAACGTTATTCCCTAGCCTATCATGAAAAATAAGATTCTTCAACACATTAAAAATTAGATTTTATCCATATTTTAGCACTAATTTTCACCCTTGGAGAGGGTTCTTCAAGATCTCTCCAACTAAGATACAAAATGGGAACAACCCCAGACTATGGGTATCTTATTGTATGGTTGAACCTTTTGGCTATGGGAAAGCTCCCTAGGTGTATCATTTAAGCTCTTATTAAGATGATTATATGACTTAAGAAAGAGTTTATAAGGGGGAATTAATAAATAATAACATAAATAAAGGCTATACACCATATAATTATATTCCAAGTACATTAAAACACACAAAACTAAACCCAAAATATCTACCACTCACACAACCCTAACATAATATGGGTTTGCATAAGTAATTCTTCAAAAAGATTGTCAAAATGGAATGGAATTGAAGGAATGAAATAATTCACACCATACATCAAAATTATGACTAATAAACATGACTCAGTACCTACAAAATCAAAGCTATCATATATAAAGGTGAAGGGAGAGGACAAAAATCAATGGGAGAACTCCCACCACATGATCCTCATCAAATAAACCATAGTACACACAAAGATGCAAGAATAATAGAAGGTAATAAATATTATTCAATTAAATAGGCTATCTCAATACAAAATTTGTTAGATTTTCCCCTTGCCAAATCATGAAACTTATTTTATAAATGGAGGAAAGAAGGGAGATATATGAAGAAGAGGAAGAGATGAGAAAAAAAGATTTTTGAAAGATGACATCATGTCTCAAAATATCTGGAAAAAATATCCAAACATATCCAAATATATATAATCATTATTAAATATTCCAACTTTCTCTCCCAACCTCCAAACTCTCTCACTTGGACTATTATGCCCCACATGACCATTAACATCTTGTAAAAGCCACCCTTGACCACTAGTGGTTAGTGAAGATAAAATATTTCAATTGGGAGATCATAAAGTGAAATGATTATAATTTAACTTTGACAAAACCTTTTTCCTCATTTGGACACCATTATACCTACAAACATTTCCTTTAACTTGCACTCCACCATTAGAGACCACTTGAGAGCCTAGGCCACCATGAGAGTCTTCACCCTTATGTTTGCCAATGCCCCTAGAATATTGATTATGACTTATAAGGTATTTTAAAAACCATGTGATGATTTTTTGACAATTTATGGTCTTAAAACATACTTGGTTCTTCATGAATCCATTAATGGAGGTCAACTATGTTGAAAACCTTCAAAACTTGCAATTTTAGCCATTTTGGGCCTCATGATAGCCCACACATGTCAAATTTATTTTTAAAATGGGTAAAAATTGTTATTAAAGGATTTTTTAATGTTTTAAGATGTTATAGGACCATTTTAGGTCAATTTAAGAGGTTTAAAGAGGGTTTGGGCAAAACTGGTCTTTTGAGAGGGCCAGGCAAACTAAAACCTATAATTAGCTTTGATGATGGTTTTTGAATTTTGAGGTAAAAATAGGGGAAATTATAGAATTTTATGGAGTAAAATAATGAATAAAACTATCCTCAAATTTTTATGTCATTAATATTTACCATGTGTGATAAATATTAAAAATAATTTGGCTTCTCAGGTGGCAAAAAGGCAATTTGAAGGTTTGAGCGTGGGCAAACTTCTTAATGATTGTTAATAAAAATAGGGATATTAATGGCTGGATAAATTAATATAATTGGAATATAAAAACCCAAATAAACCTTCCTTACCACATTTTCCTCCCATGTAACCTCTATGACACATGTCAAGCAAGTGAAATGTGACCTTCAAACTCCAAGACTACACTTGGGCTAGAGAGTGAAAAAGAGGCCAAAACTAAAATTAGACATAAAATTTAATTGAATAGATAACTAGATGATTTTAAAATTTAATTAATGTTATAAATATATTAAAAATTATTTTTCACACCTAAAAAATATCAAAACTTGATTAGTCACTTGTTAATCCATCACTAGCCTTCTCAAGGCATGCATTGGCTTTGGGGTCTCTCTACATGTTTGAGGTATTCCATGGAATTTTTTAATACAAAAGAATATTTTTGTGAGTTATAACTTCCATAAATACTAATTTTATCCTCTAATACCCTTAGGAGATCCCTAAAATAGATTGAGAAGCTCCGTCACCTTCTAGGCCTAATAGGTTTAGGTGTGTCTTTATGCTAAATTGGGATAAACTAAGCCTCTATTAGCATAATAAACATGATTAAATAATTATAATGGATATTATGGATAATTATTAACACATTTAATCCAATAAATATCCCATTTTACCCTTATAACCTTCACTTTTAGTCTTGGTTTTGAGCACAAACTCCATTAATGGAGAAATGAGAGCTCAATTTTTCTCTTGGATAACCCTCTACAAATATTGGACCATCCCATGGAAATTTTGAGATATATTAAATATTTTAATTCATATAAACATTTTTACAAATGTATCATGCACTCAAAACCCCCATTTCTTTCTTGAAGCTCCATACTAGCTCTCCCATGCTTGCAAGAAACAAGAAAATTAGGAAGTGAGAAAAGGTCATATCATAGAGATATAAGAGGTTTAAATACCTAATTATTTTTTAATATTAGCCTCCGATACCCTTAGGAGTTCCTTGAAATATCTTGAGAAGGTCTACCACCTTCTAGGCCTAGTAGGTCTAGGTGTGTCTTTATGCTAAATTCAGCTAAACTGAGCCTTTATTGGCCTGATCAATGTTCTAACATCATGATAATGGTATTAGGGATAATATTTATCACCATTAATCCCATAAATTTCTCATTTTACCCATACGAACTTCACTTTAATACTTGGTTTCGAGCACATACTCTATTAATGGAGATATAGGAACTCAATTTTTCTCTTTGATAACCCTCCTCTATCAATCTTGGACCATACCATGGATATTTTGAGATATATTAAATAATTTATGGAATAAAAAAATGTTTATAAATTCATAATGTACTCAAAACATCCATTTTTTTCTTGAAGCTACATACTAGCTCTCTCATGCTTATGAGAAACAAGAAAACTAAGAAGTGAGAAAAGGTCATATCTTGAGATATACAGGGTCTGAAGACCTATTTTTATTTTTTTTTTGACATGTAATAACTCCTATAACTTTTCAATTTTTTTTTTTCATAACTAAATCAAAACAAACCTCTGAAATTAGCAATTAAGGCTTGACACACACCCTAGCTCCATGTTCTCCTCAACAGATAAACATAGGACTATGTAAAAATAGTGGATACTTACACTCTTATTTTGTAAAAAAATATTATATATAGGTATATAAATATTTTATTAAAATATTTAAAAATTTTCATAACTTTATTTTACCTATATATTCCCCAAAACTCATTTTTCCATTCCAGAACACACTCATAAATTGTGAATTGTGAGACATAGGGAGAAAGAAAAAGGTGTATCTTGAGATTTATGAGGTATAAAAACCTAATTAATTTATTTTTACCTTTAATAACCACTATAAATTCTCCAATAATTATATTTTATTATTCAACCTTTTAAGTGCCTCAAAAATGCCTTTAACAACTGTCTACATTTGCATGCCAAAACCCTGAATTTGGCCAACTTGTAATTTTCCACATTTTGACTCTAAAATTTGATTAATTAAGATTTATAAAGTTAAAATATGCCCCCTAATATATATCACAACACATTTATTTTTTATCAAAAATATAAAAAATGTGAAAGTTCTCTTAAAACCAAACTTTTAGGGTTTAAGAAGGGTTTAAAACTAATTCTGGCTTTAATGATGGTTATTGAGTTCTAGAAATGACATAAGGAAAATGATATAGGTTTATGGAGATAAACCATTACTATAAATATAATATATATTTTATTTACTGAATATCAAGGAAATTACTTATGTCACCCCCTCACTTGTGGCACTCTAGGCCTCTCTTCATTCTCTAGGCTTAAAAAATTTAAAAATTGGATTTTTAACCTTTACATATATGAAAAAAATTGGGAAACATTTTATTAACATTGGTTAAGATAATATAATTTATAGTTATAAATTTTAAACATTCAAACATTATTCTCATATGCAAACCTTGAAGTAGCTTTGGTGTTAAGCTTGAGAAAATGCATGGTTTAGGGGGTTGAAACACAAAATTTATTCCTTGAGGGATTAGTGGAGTATATAATGTCATTATATTAATAATTATTCACCATAAACATAAATTTATCTACATATTGGTTTCAATTTGACTCAACATAGATGTTTTTCCTTGCACCTTAGTCTTCTAGGACTCTAGGCTTGCCAATGAGTGTTCTTACATCCTAACTCCAACTTGATGATCTCATTTTGATGGTTTAGGAAGGTATATTATTTAAGAGTAAAATTTTTAAGTTATGTGTGTTTAAATTTGGTATAATGAGGTAAAAAATGGTCAATAATCCCCTTTTATTATCTCTATTGATATTGCTAATATATCTCCAACTATTAAATATGATGGGACTAAAGATCCTGCATCTTTTCTTAAAGAATTCAATAATATAATAAAAAGTGGATCCAAACTAATACCTTCACCAAAAATAAAATTTTAGTTAAAAAATTTACTAGTGATGTATTATAATGGTATAAGAAACATCCCCAACATTATGTATGGCAACTTGAGGATTTAGCGAATCCTTTAGTTAAAGAATTTCAACACAATGATCTTCTTTAAAATTGACTTAGTAATTCAATAATTGATAAAAAAAATATACTACTAAATCATCTCATGATTTTATCAAATGATGGAAATATTTGGATCAAAAGTCCAATCAAAACATGATTGATGACAACTTGTTTAAAATTTTCATAATAGCCTTAACACCTTCACTCTAATACAAGGTTTGAAATTTTTCTCCATAAAATTTAAATGATGTTCTTAACCAAGATAAACATCAATACTTCCTAATCAAACAATTTGAACCTAACTCTAAAATCATTCAAATATTGTGATAATTATAAATCTTCCTCAATCTAAACTAAGAGTAGCCAAAGTGGAAAATCCCCAATCCTCCCATACACCATTAACTATGCAACAAATTAAAAAACTTTTAGTGAATTCTAAACCATTCACGTATCCTAATAACCCCCTAAAATTGTATGATTCTAATATTTTTTTTTTGTTTTCATGTTGATATAGGTCATTTTTATGAAACATGTTGAGGGCTTACAAAAAAATTTGTTTCTTTTATGGTAGGAGATTCATTCAATCATGATGCCATGATAAAATTTATCATCAATATTATGTTAATTATTTTCAAAAGAAGAAAGCTTCCAAATATTCTTCCTCTAATAATCCAAAAACCTTCTCTACATCTAAGCCTCAATAATAAAAAAAGGATATTTGTGTGAATAATGTTGATTATGATCAATACTATAACAATCACTAATATGTGAATGAAGATAAGGTTAATTATCAATGAAAATTGGCCCACAAAGATCATATTCCCAAACCAAAGAAACCATAGTTAAAAGAGCAACTTATAAAATATATTACTACCACTAACTTACCTTCATAAACCAATGAGGAACCAATTCCTCAATTTGTTCCTCTTATAAAAATAGTTGGATCTTATTATAATAACTCAACTCTATGTCTTTTAAAATTAATCTCATGGAGTTAGTGTGCACATCTCCCCATCTTCATAAATTCCTCATAAAACAATTCCAATAAATTTAATAACCATATTACTTAGAAGAATAAAAACATTATCATGATCCTCAAAAAACCAAAGATCATACCATAAAAACTATTTTACCTTATTCAAAGCCTTCCATAGAGTTCCTTGAAGAAGAAATGATCAATGATGAAATTTTATTTCAAGATGATGATCCACCTCTCTTTATCAAAATAGCCATTAATACCACCTTAATTCACAAAGTATTTGTATAAAAAGGTGTTGGATAAAAAATAATTAAGAGGGGATGAATCAGTCTTCAAAAACTTTATTAACAATATCACTTAAGTAATCATGAAACATTCAAATAAGCGAAAAGATTCTATAAGCATAAACACCTATCCACATAAGCATGAAACACAAGAACACATCACATATGTGGGAAACCCTCAAGGGGAATAAAACAAACTAATATCTTCAAATTAACTATAGTTGTATAAGAAAAACACCAAAATTAGTGAAGCACCCACTTCATGTGGAGTACCAACCCCAACTAGCTAAGCACCAACTTAGCTTGGATTGAGTAGGAAAAAATTTGTAAGGAGGAAAAAAACCCATATATGATTAGCACCAGCTCAACCAATTAATTAATTTTATCACCTTTAGGACATATTATTTCTCAAAAAATATATCATGACCACCTCTTTAGCTCTTCACATTCTTATCCTTCACAAAATATCTTTTAGGCCTCTTTGCTTAGTTAGGTCTCTTCAACATTGATTAGGTCATATTACCTTGATCCTCATATATATAATCTCTATAAAATATTCATAAATTAACCTATACACCCCTATGATGGTCTATAAGACCTCCTTATACTCAACAAAGTGGTATCTTGTTCGCTTACACTCTTCACACACTAATAGGCCTAAATTGTCTTGTATATATACAATCCTCTTACTCATATTACCGCTTAGTCAGAAAAACACCTTTAAACACTTGGGTTTGACACATAATATATCTTAATACTTATCATAAAAATTAATCAAATTTTGTTTGAGTCCATTTAGGTCTATAATATCTTAATTAGGCCTTATTTCATCTTTAGGTCACATGGAGACTTAATTCCATTAGGTCTACTTTAGGACATGTTAAACTTTACCTTCCTTATAAAACATTAAAACACATAAAATAATATTAAAATATAATATTCCACTCAAATATACCAATTATAAGCTCATATAGGCTTCATAACACTTTTTAGAGCCAAACACCACTTGAAGCATGTCATTAGTACTATTCATAACTAGCCTTATGCAAACCCATAAAGTTTGTCTTAAATTAATAAAGGTAAAAAACTAATTATATTAAAAAAAATATGGAAAAAAATCACAAATTTATAAACCTAATGACCGTAGGGTCATCAAAAAATTCATTAGATACTTCAACTCAAGGCATATATTCTCAAACTCTTCTCTACAAAATGCTCACTCTGAACTGGCAACTGGCCTCAAAACATAATCATAGAATCTTGAAATTATCAAACCTAAAATGACACACTCAAGGAATTAAAATTAATTAAAATTATCCTATAAAATAATTATAACAACCTCCAATAAAAATATCATGATCTTTATTTGCAATCATTGGTCTTGTGTACCAATTTATTGACCTTCTCTCTCATAGACCTCACTCAGCTAGACAAGCCATTTTGGCTTCAAGATATCAACCACTTTCACTAAACTAAAATATTACAAAAATAATGTATAGGACATAAAATTAATAAATATAAACACCATGTACATTGGATACATCAATTCAGATCATAGGACCTCAAACTCATTACTACAACTTGCTTACCCATTATTACTAGTTTACCTTAAAGCATAATCATGGTGACAATGACCTTAAATCACCTATATGAACATTTTTATAGAATCCTGATGCATATGGATGATTTTATGAGATAATTATACCATTAATAGATAGATATATAATATGTTTAAATTCACTTTCTTGGTCTTACAAACTAATTTCATAATCTTTTACCTCACTATATCATCTGAACCAGATAGATTAACTTATGAGAACCTTTTCATCATATCCACTAAACTAAAAAAAATTATATAAAGAATTAAATGTATTAAAATTATTGAAAAATTTATCCATGAACATGGATTCATCCCTATTCCATGATAACACATCCCTAATCATCTTCTCATTTCTACCTAGGTTTCTCACTATTTCCATCAATAGCCTTATTAGCAACTGGTCAACTTGGATGACCAATTTAGCATAATTTAGGGATAAAAATTGTATATAAACCACCATGTAAATAAAATAAAATTCTCAAAAAAAATTCTTCCATCCATTAATAAACTTTTACTTGGTCAACTTTGACTACTACAAAAAATATTTGAGAAAAAAGGACTTTCTGGTAGGGTCCACTCACTCACCTAAAGACTCAATCACACTTAGAGATGCCTGGGATATTTCATTACAACCTAAAATAAATATAATATACATATGAATACATTTTTATCATTTTATAACAACTTATTTCATATCTCATCACTGTTAGGGTTTTTTAAGGGTTTAAACCATCTTTCACTATTAACAATCCTTCATAAAGCTTAGTCTCTCATTATAAAAAAATGCCTAGAAATTTTAGATAGGACCATTACCCATATGCAATGAATATATTATGTTCAAATTTAGATTTTACACATTCTAATGAACACCTAAAAGTCTTTCTCAGACTGAGAACCCTTCATTTTGTACACTTGAGAGACCTTAAAATCATTTTTCATGCATTTTCTTACAAACCATGACCTAAAATTTTTGTAAACATGTTTTAAAAATCATATCATACCTCTGTAAATGAAAACATACTCACACTTTCCTTTTAAACTTATCTTGATTCCCCATATAGCCATATTTTATGTCTTTGTTTGCTTAAAACTTGACTTACAAACCACATTAGGCCTTGAGACTGGCATTCAAGCCTATTTTCATTTGATCTCCACCAAAATTACATGATCACACAATATTTCACATTCTCAAATAATTTAAAACATCCTTCATGTTCCTTAACAATATATTTTGATGCCTTATTAGGCCAAGCAAGGTCTAGAAGAGGTTTAGTTGCATACTAAGTCTATAGGTCCTACCCCTATAGGCTCACCTTGAAAATCTTCTATGTGCTCCAATGCCTCATATGAATTATCAATAAAACTTATATAGCCTCTTATGCCTCTGTGAACCCATCTAACTAGGTCACCATGCTTATACCTTCTCACAAGGTCTCTTCATACTATTACAAATGCCATGTCAAGACTTCTCAAGTATTTGAGACTTGACAACTGACTTTGAAACACTTATGAAAGTATATATAAATGACTCACATATATTACATGATTATCAAATAATTTAATACTTATTTTCATACCTATTCATTCTCATCATGCACATGCTCATGATATGACTATGCTTGCTATGACTAGGCTTCTCAAGACACCTTATACTCAAAGACTAGTACTCAACTTGATTACCTCAATGATGATATAAATAAAGAACATTAATCAAACAATAGTATCACATAACTAAAATAACATTGAAAATAACCAATAAACTAAACATTAGGTTGCCTTCAAATTCTCTCTTTGACATGCACATTGACATCAATGACATCAAATGACATCAATATTGACATCAATGACAACACTTCTCAATAAAAGGGTCAATAATAAATGTGACATCTCTTTGTCTCATTTAAAAACTTATATATAAAAATATCATCTAAATAAAACATGCTTAACATGTCATCGATAAGATAAGACCAATCAAAATTCACTTGGTTGTATTTGGCTCTCTCTTACTATTGGACACAAAACTATATGTACTAATATTATGGTCCTTAATTTACCATTATCATATAATATAATTATAGGATGCCCATGGAATCATCACATGAATATTTACTCTTCCAAAATATAATGTATTAATTATATTCATGACAAAATGGCATACATATGAGCTTGATCCTAACCCATGGAGTATTCATATTTCCAATCCTAAATCTCAATATCAAATTCCCACTATTCCAAAAATTAATAGTGCATCATTACCTAAATTTTTCCATATGAATCCAAAATTACAAGTAACTCCTTTTGATTCTAATGATGATGATCCAAATGATTTGAAAAACACATGAAATACTACCAAGATACTTCCTTACATTTTAGAGTGGCTTCCTCCTTCCTTGTTACCTCATGATTGTACCATCCCTCTTATCAATGAGGTCATAAATTTACCTCCTCCATGTAATAGACATTAATCATATTATATAGAATATGTTTTCAATTTTAATGATTATGGAGTGGAACAATTATTTCAAGACCCTTTAACCATGTCACTATGTAAATTTAGTGATCTAGGCATATAACCTTATGAAGTTCCTTTATAGACAAAAACATGTACTATCTATCCCACCTATGATGATAATTACGCCATGTCCCAATATAAATCAAGATACTTGGATGTTAAAAACTATAAAAAAACCTTAACTAAAATACATGGTTTTAACCATGATGTCATACTATTTCTATAGATATTGAGTTAGAACTTGAAGGCCATGGAACTCTAGTTAATTATCCACTTATTGATACTCCTTGGGTGGTTGAATAAATATTACCTCTCACACCTTTAAAAATTATATAACCTTATATAAATCCTATCACAATGCTTATTCTACCATATCTTCTACCCGTTAATCATTTCAAAGATACACCTATTTTCTAACCAAATGAATCTAGTCAACATTTATCCATAATTCCACCTATTCTTATGATATATTATGTACCTATTGGTATTATATATTAATGTATATGGTTTTATGGAGATGTTGACATGTGGCATGCATCCTCTTTAGTTGGTTATATGGGTCTAATATATTATGATAATTGAGTAACTTGTAGAATTAGTGCATTGGGTAATGTTTAACCTATATTGAGATTAGGAGGTTACCCATCCATTTTTAGTTAGAAAAATTTATATATAAAGGATATGATTATAATTTTAAAGGAATCAATTAATCATTGAGTCTTCTATTTTAGGATTATATTGGAAGTTGTCCCATTGAAGAGACATTGTGGAGTTATTCCTTCCTAAAGGACAATTGTATGGTGTTACCCCACCTTAATGGTGATTATTATATTTATGAATATATTTAATATTTGAGAATCTTGGCCTACAAATATCTATTGCGTTTGTTGATCTATATTATATTCTATATATTATCCAATTATTATAAGTATGGATCATAAAAATTGGTCTTAGATCTTTGATTTGTGAAATTTGTGTGTGGTGAAACCCTAGTTTTATGGAATCATCGATATCTTTCAATTTCCTATGAATTTTACAATTTTTTTTTACCAAATATGAATAATATTTTAATAAAGTCTTAGTTAAAAAATTGAGCCCTTCTAATCATTTTTGAGGGAGTTGATTATATTTTAGGTTTTGTACTTATTTCATCATATCTTCCAAAATATAAGTAATTTTTTTTGTGAATTTTTACTAATTTTGTATCATAATATAGTAAAGTGATAAAAAAAATCAGATTTGGTTGAAATTTTTGGTGTGAGTTATTATAATTTTACATTTTTCCATATATTCACTATATAAGTCTAAATTTGTGGAATTTTTTCACAATTTTTTTAAAAAAGTTCCAATATCATAATGGGAATATACATTAAAATTTTGGGACTATTTTTATAATATTTTAATGAGTTATTTACATTTTATGGTTTTCAATAACCTTAGTTTTTTTTGTGGATCATGAAATTGTAAGTATTTTCAGGTGAGGATGATATTTATTCTAGAGAATGGTGGATAATTTTTAAGGAGAATAATACTTAAATAATTTTTTTCAAACATCCTTGTCTCTTTCTTTATCTAGGACTACACAACATTGGTTTAAATAGTTTAGCTTCACACAAAGGTATTCTTCATAGGAAGAAATGGAAAAGGTCTTCCTAGATCAATGGGATATAAAATAAAAAGAGGATGAAGAAGAGGAATAAAATAATGATGGTAATAAATAAGATAATGGAGATGAATAAGAAGAAAAATTAGTGGAATAAAATAATGACAATGAGGAAAAACATGTAAGTGATTATGAATAAGAACAAATTGAGGATAAGGATAATGAGAAGAATACAGATGGTGTAGAAGGAGATGTAGAGGATATAAAATAAGAATAAGAAGAATTGGATGATAAGGGTCCAAATAGTTTGGCTAAAAATAAATGAGTCAATTTTAGAATCTCATGAATGCATTCAAAAGAAGAATGTTGTTGTGTCCATAAACCCTATCAATAAGTATAACTTCATCAACATAAATATGGCCAAGAATATACATTCTAAAGTAAATAATATCAAGGAGGTTCAAGTATATGGTAAGAATATTATAGTGTTATAATAATTGAAGCTCATTATGGACAAATATATTTTTCATTCATATTTGTATGCTTTGGATATGGGTTATGTGGATATGTTTTTTGGATATCCATGGTTAGATACTCTGGGAACAATCAATATTAATGTTTATAATAAGTTCATGAAGTTTTAGTATAAGAAAAATAAGGTCACTTTACAAGATATAATAGTTGGAAAGGTATAAATAATATTAAAGGTAGATCATGAATATGAGGTTAAAGTAGGTGAAGAAGAGCATGCAAAAGATTTAGATGAAGACACAGATGAAGAAACAATACAAGAAAATAAAAACACTTCATCTATTCAAGAGATAAAATAAACACCAAATAAAAATGTAGAAGAGGTAGAATAAAAGGTTGATAATGTCAAAGTATCAAAAAAATTGAGGTATATAGACACCCACATCATCATGAGAAGAAAAAATCATGGAACCATGTGAGCGAATGACATAATAACATGCACTTTGGATATATAGGAAATCAAAGTTCTAATATCTATAGCTATACATGGAAGCCAAAGAAGGAATACTATGGTCAGGTATGGAATCAACATAACAAAGTGACATATAGATCATGGCATTAGTGGTTAAATAAATATGATTATGCATGGAATAATAAATACTATTTTCATGAATGGAATCAAAATAGTGCAACATAATATGGTACATGGAACCAAAGGAGGAATAATTATTCATGGACACCAAGGTGATATAGTTATGATCATGAATGGAATTAGATTAACAAATTATAATTTAGTAATAAGGTTGAAAAGATTTCATCTACTAGGATCACATATGGGTGGTTGGATGAGCAAGATTGGAGAAAAGTGTGCAATGATTTGATGCACACTAATTATCTGGTTTCTTACTATGTTTTAATTATGAAACATGTTAAGGAAGAAAGGAATTTTATATTCTTATGGATATGATATATTAATGTATAAGGGTTGATGGAGATTCCAACATATGGCACACATCACCCTTAGTTAGTTATATGGGTCTAATATATTAAGATAATTGAGTGAGTTGTGGAATTAGTGCATTGGGTAATGGTCAACTTACATTGGAATCAGGAGGTCACCCATCCATTTTTAATTAATCATAGGTATATATAAAGGAGATTATTATCAGTGTAAAGGAATCAAGTAAGCATTGAGTCTTTTATTATATGAGGATATTGGATGTTATCCCCTTGAAGAGACATTATGAATTTAATCCTTCCTAAATGAGTATTATATGGTGTTACACTATGTGAAGGGTGTTTATTATATTTCTAAATATATTGAATATTTAGGCATATTGGCCTACCAATATTTATTATGTTTGTTTATCTACATTCTATTCTACATATTTTCTAATTATTATAATTGAGAATCATAACAAGATCAATCTTGATGCCAAGACCATAAATGTATGCTAGATACATTAAAAATATGATCATGATGGTAAAAAAAATATTGATATTAAATTAGGTGTTTAATATTATATACTTCTACCTACATTACCTAGTGATAAATCCATCCTTAAATCAATCCATGCCTAAGAACCTCAACTTCTTTAGTAACATCACAAACCTGGGAATTTGAAGTGAAAGGCCACTTTTTTTAACAACTTAATTACTAGCATTAATGCCAAAACCAATCCCATTTATTTTATTCCCAATGAAACATATCATTTTCAAGATGAAAATTCTATGCTTATCGAGGAAACCATGATAATAGAATATATCACACCCATATTTCCTCAACCTATAACAGTTTATAGATAACTCATGCCAACTGATAATGATAAATTTTATCTATTCTTTGAAAAATATCATGATAATTTTGTATGGTCATATGAGGGCATGCTTAGAATTTATCCTAGTATTATGGTGCACAACATAGTCACATACCTTGACACCAAACCTGTTTAGTAAAAAAATAAAAAATTTCCACTTGAAGTTTCTACCTTATGTCATAAATAAATTATCAAAATATTAGATTCCAAGTTTATTAAACCTATGGACTATTCGAAATGAGTTTTAAGTTATTCCCATTAAAAAATTTTACCATGGTTATTCACATCTACAAAGACTTCCACAATCTTAATATCACTTGTCCCAATTATAACTTTCCATCATATTTGATAGATTCCAATATAGATTTCACTTATGGATATAGAATGTTGTCCCTCATGGATGGTTTTTATAGCTATAATAAAATTCATATTTCACCTAAAGATCAACACAAGACATGTTCACTATCGAATAGGGCACCTATTGCTATGTTAAAATGCCCTTCAGCATAAAAACACTAGAGCTACCTATAAATGGGATATGACCCACATTTTTAATTAACTTATCCATAATATTTTAGAAACCTATGTGGATGATCTCATTTATAAATCTAAAAAATTTAAAACCCATATATCTAATTTTTCCATCATTTTTGATAGACTCATCAAGTATAAAGTTAGACTCAACCCATACAAATGTGTTTTTGGAATTATATATGGTAAATTGCTAGGGATTTCAGTCTCTCTTCATAATATTTATGTCTATCTTACTAAAATAAATGATATAGTCAACATGCCTATTCCTCATTCCATTAAAAACACTCTTACTTATCTTGAAAATCTTGGGGCAATATAATTATTTGTCCCTAAAATGGCTTATCATATATATTCAATCAATTCCCTTCTTAAGAAAGGTAATGCTTTAGAATGGACCAATCCTTTTCAAAAGGCATTTGACAACATGAAATAATCATTTCTCCATTTGATTAACCTTCATCCACATTCAATTTATCATCCTTTAATTTTGTATACTTCTTCGACACTGATATTACTTAGGGTAATGCTTTCACAACAAGATGATACTAGAGGATAATATGTTATTTACTATATTAATATGGGCCTTATTCATTATAAAAAATGTTATACCAAAGTATAATGTGATTACCTTGCTATATATTTTACAATTAAAAATCTTTATCACTACATGCTATATCAATCAACTTATGTCATAGTTCACTCCAACCCACTTCATTACTTTTTCTCCAAAGCCTTTCTACCTAGATATAAAATTTTCAAGTGGATGGTTATTTTAATGGAGTTTAAACTTTGCATCATAACACAATTATCTATCAAAGGTAAAATAATCAATGACTAGATAGCATTGACACCCATTCCCACTACCAATCATCTCCAAAATAGTCTCCCAATGATAACATTCTCTATATTTAAGGTCTCAATTAGGCTATCTATATTAAGGGTTAATTTCATAACTTCACTACTGATTTAGAAGCAAGTAATCAAGAAGACACCTATGTCATTCTTGATACTACTAAATCCAAAGTATTTATCTAAGAACATCCTAATATCAATGTTAATTTTCATGAAGACACCTAAAAATGACAGTTAGATGGTACCAAATGTCATCAAGGAGATGGGGTAGGTTGTATTCTAACTATTTTTCATGGAAAAATAATCTATTTGGAACTTTGGCTCACTATTGATGTCACTAAACACATAGAAGAATATGAAGAATTAATATTATGCATAGAAGTCGCCCTTGAGTTACACATTTCATATTTGCATGCTTTGCATGATTCCCAAATCATCTGTCATCAAGATAATGATTATCAATGTAAAATTGAAAATATTATCACCTATCATCAAATTTATAATACCTTTTCCAAATAGTTTACCTCTTTTACCATCAAACCCATTCCAAGAGATCAAAAATCTATTTCCAACTCTCTTCCTTATTTCATCCACATCAAGTTCTTAGTGATTCCTAATTTTTTATTTAAATAAGAAATTTGATATCATCTATCCAATTGTAATATTCACTTATTTTTCATATTTTAGTTGTCACCATTTGATAAATACTATCGTATAAATAAATTATCCAATTCATTAAACATAAAACTTATCCTCTAGTCATAGAATCTCATGATAAGATTAGAATCCACAAAAAAGATTTTAAATGTGTCTTTCAATATAAAAACCTTTAATTTCATAATGTCAAAGGTACTCTACTTCATTCTTTAATGAAATAAGAGGCCATTCCTATCTTTTAATAAGCACATGGGGAAATTTATGATGGTCACTATAGTAGATGTGCTAAAACATGTAAATGCCTATGTATGGGATACATTTGGCCTACTCTTGAGAAATATACTATCGATTTGTCTAAAAAGTGTAGGCCTTGTCAACTCCATAATTATCTAATCCATTCAGCACTAGCTAAGATAAAAAATTTGGAATCTCAATGGCCATTTTTCATGTGGAGATTTTATCTCATCAGTAAATTACCTAGGTCACAAGATGGGCATGTTTTTATCATCACAACTACTCAATATTTTACTAAATGGGTACAATCCATGCTTCTCATCAATGTCATAGGAACTAATATCTCCAAATTTATCATTAATAAAAATCATTTATCATTTTAGAGTTCTTGATACTATCATTTTTGATAATGGCATAAATTTAAAGAAGGATCTGAAGTATGTGTTCTAAATTTAAAATATGCCACAAAATTTCCACACCTTTTCATCCATAATGTAATATCCAATCTAACAACACAAAAAAACTTCTCAATAAAATTACTCAAAAAAATATCTATGAAACATACATAAATTTGGCATCTTCATTTATATCCTACAGTTTGGGCCTATCATAATATAATTTTCACTTTTACATAGGCAACAAATTGGAATATTTGTCATTTATGTCAAAGGAATTGTAATGGATATGAATAGAAATGTCAAATGGAATTGTTGCCAGAAGTGAATGAAATTGTTTCTAGAATTTAATGGAATTATTGATGAAAGTGAATGGAAATGTTAACAAAAATGTCCAAAAAAATATCAATGGTCACATCTCTTGGTGAAGAGGTAACTCTTGGATGGGACATATCCTTTAAAGGTTATATAAGGGAGAAGAGATGTGGAAGTATTAAAAGCATTCAATTTGATTGAAGATCATATAAGTGTGAGAGATAAGGAAGAGAGGAAGAGTAGAAAAGGAAAAATAATGTCTGTCAAGAAAAGAAGGGTGAAGGGAAGATTTATTCTGATGAAGAATATCATTTGAGAATTATGAAAGAGAGGAGAGACAAAAATTTATAATAAAATTAGTGAGAGAGAAAGTGTAAGAGAAGAAAATCCATTATTTTATTGAAGAAGTAATCATGGATGGTGGAATTGATTTGGCTCGGCATTGGTGCCTCATATTCTAGGGGTTAGTGCTCTTGTGGGTTGGTGCTCATGAATTGGCCAGGTTGGTGCTTGTAAAATGGGATCAGTGTCTCTAGTGGGTGGGTGCTCAAAAATTGATTTATTTGGTTCTTGGTTTGGGGATTGGTGTCTCCAGTAGGTTGTTACCTATAAACATTGTAAAATGGTTATATATATATATATATATATATATATATATATATATATATATATATATATATATATATGATCAATATTTTTCCATGGTTTTCTTCCAAAAGGGTTTCCATGTAAATCATGTGTTCTCTTGTGTTATTAATTTATAGATATTGAATGCTTATGGATTTTTTGGTTGATTAAATTTGAAAATATTAAATTATTATGTTATACTGATTCACCCCCCCCTTTTAGTATAAACATGTGCTTAACACAACACTATTCTCTCTAGTCTACAGTTCTGAGTCTATCTTACAATTATAAGTTAATCTTCAATCCTTACATATATATTTTCATGGTATCATTACTAATGAGGAATTATTTTAATCTCACATTAATTATCTTGATATTCTCAATGAACACCATTTATCCATTCTATAAAAGGCTCGTATCACCAAACAACATAATTAAAAATTTAAAGTACACACTTTCAATATTAGTTATCTAGTCCTTAAATTAGACTATACCCATGATAAAGAAGGAAAATATTCCCAAAAATGGTGGGACCCTTATTTATTAAAATATATTATGTCCTAAAACTTGTAACCTCTAAACTAATGAAGGCCATGTTTTCAAAGAGCCCAATAATACATAGTTCTTGAAGAAACACTTTGCTTAGATATTTCCCTTCTTATAATATTTATATATGATATATTACTAGAATTTTTTGAAATATTTATACATGGATCTCACGTTAGTCAACATTATTCTCTTTCCACAGACCTTATTTCCTTCTCTTGGTCATTTGGTTTCTTTTTCTCATGAGTTATATTGTAAAACCATGGATAAGACCTAATCTTCCTCATGAATTCCTTTTGATTTTATTGACTTGTTATTTTCCAATTATTTTTGCACCCTCTAGGGTTTCCATTTTATTATTTTTAGTGTAATACAATGGATAATACCATGCCCTCCTCACAAATACCATTTCTACCACTTTATTTTCATGTGCTTTTTTCACTCTTTTGATATTCTCTTTTGTGAGTTATAGTGTAAAACCATGGATAGGGCCATGACCTACTAACAAATACAATTTATTCCTTTATTTAACCCTCTTGGGTTTATAATTTATGAGTTAAAATATAATACCATGAATAGGACTAGGATATTCTCATAAAATCACCATTTTATTTCAACACACCTTTGCTAAACTAAGTGTTCCTTTTCTATAATGTTAAAAAATGGATGCAAGTTTATAATCACTTATTCTCATATTTAGTTTTTATTTATTTTGTATATAAAAATTACATGAAAAACTATGTTAGCATGCTTCCCTACACTTCTAACATTATTATGATAAGGAATCATACTTACCTATCATTGTATCCCTTTACACCTTAGTCACATTTTTTGTGATTTGAAGTAAATCAAATTATTTCATGTTTCATTCCCCTCAATTTCATTTCATTTCATTCCAATTTGGATAAAACAAGGTCAAAGTCAAGATAGCACTTTATTTTCACACTAATTAACAATATTCTTAGACACCATACTCTCTAAGTTCTCTTTCTTAGCAACCAAGTCCAATGTTTTCATATGATAGTTATTCTTAGCACCCATGTTTTTTTCTCCAAATCTATATGGAGGAAAAAAAGACATCAAAATTTAAAATCTAGATCATTTTAAAAAAAAGGTAATGATAAAAAGGCAAAAAAAATATTTAAAAGTAAAAATCACACCAAAAGATATGATTTATAACACATCTCCTATCTCCAATCGAGGCTAAAAATCCACAATTGGCCTCAAGATAGAGCTGAGGTCCATTAGGGTATGGTAAGATAATAGATTTGAATCACATAATTCAAAATAATCTATCAATACTATATAATTTTTCAATTAATTACATAATCTTCACAATAGACCAACAACTCTGCAAGGGATCATGAGGAATAGGGAACACACTATGGGAAGGTAGGTCTATTTTAATTTTCATACATTTATCCTTTATGGGGTTATTTTCATAATTCATTTGTTGACCCAAGATATATGTGGTTAGGATAAGTTATTTAGAGTCCTTAATGTCGACAGTCCTCTTATTTTGACAAACCTAATTTAAGTGTCTTAACATTGATAAAGAGTTTCTCTACCTTGATTTTTCCTTCATTTCCCCACCATCCATTTCATTTTCCACCTTAATAATAATATTTTGATTCTAAATATATTATACCACTTCTATATTTCCTCTTATCCACATCTTAAAACATGTTATCACTACTTTTTTTGGTTTTATCTACCCTTAAAACAAAATAGTATGCTTGAAATATGATGGATCACTTTCTTTACACCACTACTTTACATTCTATAATTACTTTGAAAATTTTCCATTTTTGTACTTCCTTTATTTGTACAACTATGTCCATTTATATATTTATTACTTTTTCCATTTTAAATTGATATCAGATTGTTACTTCTCACTCACCAATTTTATTTTTCCTTTTATGTACTTTTTTGTTGATGATTAAGTAAGGATTGTTACTACTCACTCATCAATGTTGGTTTAACACTACTTTACCATCTTTGTTCAAGTAAGTATTTTACTAATTTCACATTGATGTTTGATTAAAAATTTTACTTGTATTCTTGGTTTGACTTGGTTTGTTTGCCTTTCTTGCTTAAGGTTTACTTTTCTGATTTTTTCGTTTATTAAGTAGCCTTGGATTTTTAGTTACATGATTTACTCTAAATTTAAAATTGGTCATTTTGTCCTAACTTAGAATTTTTTCACCCTAGATTACCAAATTTTCAAGTAAATCATGCCTAAACCATTTTAGTTATCTTGACTTTCTTACATTTATTTGTTTTTTCTCTTTAATTTTGTATCCTTGGGTTTGTCCAAAGTAGTCTTTACACCTTCCATGATCAAAACTACAAACACAACAAACAACCATCCAATGATAAAGGTAAGTCAAGGTATGAATAAATTAAGTTTATCTTTAGTTATTTCATTTCATTCATTCACTTTCAATTGTTTTATGCTTTAAAATGCTATAATTTATTCAACATCAACATTATGTGTTACTATGTTCTTTTCTCAAAGCACCATCCCCTATAACACCTGAGTGACACATGATGAGATTCAAGTGGGGAATATGTATACACATAATATTTTAAAACTTTATCAATTATTTATGCATATTATCTTGAAATAACCTATCAAATATTAATCTCTCTAAGTAGACACCTTAAAGGATACATTAGGAAAGGGGTGGGCACACCATTGGTGATTTGCAAGATTTTCATCCCCTATACCACCACTTACTATCCAAATAACCTTTTCCTATATACTTACCTAAGATTTAACACCTCTATTAGACACTTATATAATTAATTAACCACCTTAATTATCCCCTACCTAAGCCTAAAACCTTTTTTGACATTTACTACACTGTTGGTCTAGGTTGACCCTGTATTCTTGTTGATATCTTCACATTATGGGTATAGGTCACCCTTAGCCAACCTAGAATGGGACATAACTTATTTTTATTAATTAAAAATATAGATTAAAATTAGGCTTACCCTACCGGATAAATATTTAGAAAGGTTTAGGGTTAGATTTAGCTATATATACACATTCATTTCACCATTTCTTAGAGAGACAAAAGACTTAATTATACATTTATGCTTCTTTACAATCTTCTCTTCGACCATTATAATTGAGGATTTATTACTTAGGGTTTATACTTGGATAATATTATTACCTTATGGAAAAGTCTTGGATGCTTAAGCCTTTCTTAGTGATCCTTATAAACCATAATAACCTATTACAAAGCACCTTTGTCTAGAGGAGAGATTGATTCTCGATGGATTTGTCTTTAAGGTAAGTAACTCTAAATTTACTCTTCTATTTCAGTAGATAAAAGCATCATAATAATTTATTTTGAATATATTACTCTCTCCATGAATTACGATTATATCTATACATAGCTTAATTATAATTATTCTATGCATGTTTACCTTTTACTTCTATTACTCCCACTTTTTGACACAAGCTTTGGTGATCACTAGATTAGATTTTATGTTACTTGTCATTTACTTAGTGAATATGAAAACGTAAAACCTAGCTAGGGTTATTGCATAGTGTTATTTGACTAGAGGCTTTGGAACCCTCTTTAGTGATGTTATTGTGGTAATATATCCCTGGGTTAGGTCTAGTTGATCCATATCGGTCATGACCCCAAATATCTAATATATTAAAAAATATAAGTGTAAGTAGGATTATCTTCTCTAATCTAGGATTGAATAATAGGTCATCTACATTTTCCTTTGTATACATCCCCTATATCTCTTTTATCTATTTGGAAAATCTATAAGGTCCCATTTAAAAGTGAAGCTTTTGGAGGTGGGATTTACCTCACACCCTTTGGGGGTTTTGGAAAGAATGCAATGATAAAATATTTAGAGGTAACAAGAGCTCCATCATAATGATAACCCTTATAATAAAAAAATTGTTAATATAAAATCTAAAAACTTATAGTAACATTAATAAATTCACATGTATAGAGTAAGAATACCTAATTTTGTAGAATTGTTAATTAATTATTTCAGGATCCCTAAGCTTTTATCCTATAAAGGAGATGAGAAGGTTTAATTTCTAGAAAGCTCCCTCTTCAGGCTAGGTTAATAATTTTTTTTGATGATGCCTATAAAGGGAAACCCAGAAGAGTAGATGGAAGAAGTATTATGAGAGACCATAAGGGCAGTTTTTTATTTACTTATGTAGGATGCAAGGGGATTTAATTTATCCATTATGTTGAAGCTTGTACAGCCCTATGAGGGATTAAAATAGCCACAAAATTATGAGTGGAATGATTATAAATTGATGGAGATTCTATCAACATAATTCAATGCCTATTGAAGGAAAAATTAGCCAGTTGGAATTTCAACAATATGATTGAAGATGATTTAGATATCATCAACCCTCTTTAAGGCATTAAAATTCAACACATTTATAGAGAAAGAAATCAACTTGTAGAGTAGTTTTCCAATTTGGGAGTTGAATATAATAATTTTAGGATATGGTGATCAAGGGAGGAGATTATTAATGTCATCATCTAGAGGATAAACTGGGAAGCTTATGTTTCAAACCATGAAGGATAACATGGAAGACTTTATCCATCACTCAAGTGGTAGAATGTTAGTCCTAATGTACTACTCATTTTGTGTCATGTTTGATATGATGATCCATAATAATAGTTTTTTGAAACATGAGACTAATAATGGGACTCTTAAATTGGTTTTTTGGAGTGACACACCTAGTAATATCTGTGAGTAAAAAAATATCATCATTTATAGGAGGAGGATTGAGGAGGTCATATGATAATCAATAAAAATTGATTGAAAATGTGGGATGAAGACTACTTCATGATGATAGGATGTAGGTGATAGTTTTAATTAATATTTGAGCATTTATACATTTTATTTGGTATTAATAATACCTGCATTCTTTTTTGTTCCATAATTAGTATTAATTATAAAATAATTAGAAAGCTATCAAGATGGTAGGGGATATCTATAAAGTTGAACCCTCTTATACAGAAACCTTGGTTAGGGATTTAGAATTATGGGGAATTATAAATGAGGGGGATTAATTAATTTCATACAAAAAGTGGAGGGATATGATCCCCATGTATCTAGGAAATTATTTTAAGGATAGAATGACAGGATTGTCAAGATTATTGATATATAATTTGAAGTCATAGAAGAGTTCATTGGGCATGCCATAGGTTTAAATATTGAGGGAATAAAATTTTTAAAATATAATAAGGATACTAAGGATGAAATTTATAAGTTTATTTTCAAAGGGGATGTCTTGATTCCCTTTCAACATGATTATATTATAGATTCTATCCTACATCTGTTCAATAAAGTGGCCAAATAGGTCATGAAATTTGACACTCTTGATGGTAGGTTTCATGTCATGAAATTTTTCCACTTTGTTCTTTATAAATATTATTAGACACCAAATTTAGGTTAGTATCCCCTATTTTATCCTTTTTATATGGATTTTTTTGTGTTGAAAACCAATAAATGGAAAGGTATATTCCCATTACACTAGGGAGTGATGTTACTTATTTGGAGATATGTAAAATTTGAAAATATGATGATGTCATAGCCTCAATATCTAATAGAATTTGAGAAGAAAAATATTAAAAATCCTCCCTTTTAGCTTAAAATATTTAATAAAGATTCTTCATATATTGAAGAAGAGAGATCATAAGACAAAGAAGCCATAGTTGAGGGATATCACATAAGGAATGTTAAGGATAGATTGGTTGAGGTAATTATAGGCCTTAAGGTTTTTAAGACCCAATAAGTCAACCCCAATAGAATCAATAAAGATCAAACATTCAAAGAAGGAAAAGTAGGGGAGCTTGGGGAAGTCAAGGTGTTGGATAAGTAGAATGAAAGCCACAAATCCATTTGGGAGGAAATTGATCTCCATAGAACTCTCATAGTATGGTCCAATAAATATCACCATTTTATTGAATGATCCATTAAGAAATGAGATGGATTCAATTATTATGACTTTGGTCTTTAGGATGTGGATTCTCATGTTAAGATACTTGTAGATATGATTTCAAATATTGAAGATGAGAATTCAGATCTGAAATACAAAATACAAGTCATGGTTGATTATAATAAGGCTAGGTCAACAATTTACTTACTAGTATGGATGTTTTTGTTCAAATTCTCATAGAGAATTATGAAGAAAGGGCTAAATCAATAAAATCATTGAATCTAAACATGTAACTAAGATGAACACCATGAAATAGAGATTGAAGGATATTCTCAATAAGTATAATTCTATCTTTAAAGGCCATGCTTTTTAACCTATGTTTATTTGTTTATTTTTAAACTTTGGCTCATGTTGTCTTTGAAATGTTGATGTTTTGAGCTGGATGTGACCCAACTAAGTTTTCTATTTTGGTTTGATTTTACATTCCCTTCTAATCTGAAGTATTTTAAATTTACCAAGCTTCATCGATCATTTATAAAAGGATAGCTATAAAGACCATAGCCAATGGAGCCTACTTTTATTATGGTGGGGAACTCTACCACCATATATGGTAATAGTGTTTTTAATTTTTCAATTACACTATAATTTACCATACATTATTTTGGTGCTTCTGGTTATGAGACATGGTAGGGTGAGGAGATTTTGGAAAGGTCCACATGGTGGGTCCTCAGGCCACCACATGGCCTACCACCATGACCTCCACATATTTTTCCAAGTCACTCATGTTTATGCCAAGTTAAAATTACCAACATGAGACCTAAATCATCACATATTTCTAACTAAATGTATGCTAATCAATAGGAAACTTGTAGCTTGATTTCCATCTTAAGACTAAGTCCAAGTTTGAGTTCTAACTAATGTTATGAGTTTAGAGGATATGCTCAAGTAATTTTCCAAACCAAATCAAAGTCTTTCAAACTTAGCATCTAAACCAATGCCAACCAAAAGAGTGAGTTGGATATGGCCAAAACCATAAATTGCATGTGGAACATAAAACTATTTGAGGAATTCATAAGGTTTATACATAACAAATGTGGGATTTATCCCTTAAAAGAAAACTATTTTAAATATTAATGTTTTAAAACTATTGGTTTAATCCATTGGAATGACTGAGAAAAAATAAACAAAAACAAGTTGTATTTTTAATAAAAAAAGATGATATAGTCCATTTTTATGACATCTTTGATTGGACCAAATGGGGAGCCAATTATTGTTTATGGATTCATGCCTAATTGGTAAGGCCATTAATATTTTGAAATAGGGAGGAGATGACTTGATGGTGAAGGTCATTAGCCATGGGCCAAGTCTTTAATGTGACTATTGTTTATAAGGTTGAGCCATGAAGGGATGTCTTAACCAATCAAGGAGGACCTTTAAAAACCTTGGTTGATTAGGGGATTTGGGGATGCTAGGATTGATCAATTTTATTCTATTTATAAAAAAGGAGATTATCATTGGTCAGGTGATGGAAAAAGTTACATGTTGAAGACATTTATTTCATATCTAGATGTTTGTATCCTTAAGTAAACCAATCTTTATTAGATAGGTGAAGGCGTATTTGGATAACCAAACTTGTGTGAATATTATCTTCTATTTTAGTCATAATGAAGGATTGATTTTTTTAATAGGTTCTTCTAGTTGAAAGACCATTTCACCAACCTATATCAATATATAGTGTGGGTTTTTATTTACACAGACATGGACCAAGCTTGTAAATACATAGTTAGTCCTAAATGGTGGAAAGCATATACACCTATATGCCAAATAAAAATTATGTCTATTGGTAAGGCCCTCAAGCCAAGGGAGAAATGTTTTCTTCTTGTAGAATTCATTTCAAGACATGACTATATCTTTTAATGCATACATATTCCCAAGTGTTTAATGGTATAATTAGCATTAGTGAGAGTATGTTGGCAGGGATGTAGATTGTGGCTAAAAATCATGTATTCTTCTATGTTACAAAGCCTTTTGGGCATAATGAAAGGTATTTAAGCATGATTTTATTTTGTAATGCTTAGTTAGATTGTTAATTCATCTATTTCAAGTTTTGAACCTTAGGCAAATATGTTGGAAAAACCAAGCCTATATTATTACATATTTATACTATCTTGGATGTATTGGATGACACAAAGAGACATGAGTCCCATGTCAAAGAATTTTATTCTATTGTATGCTAATAGGCAAGGAAGAAATGTATTTGTGTGACTATGTATTGATACATAGAGAGACACATGACTATGTAATTTTGATTTCCTCTATTATTTTATAATTCCTTTGGCCATGGAGGGATGTATATAGTTTTAGGGTTATTAATAGATTTTTAGGTCTATTATAAGGTAGAACACTCCTTGAGATCATTGTGCCCTTTTTAAAAGTTTTAAAGATACTCTTAATGGATAAATTTGCCCACAGGAATGAAGAGGAAATATAGGTACTATGGATAAAAGGAAGATAAGTTTTTGAGTATCTTTGAATCTTCACATCATCAGATTATAGTATTATTTTTAGTTTCTAAATCCATTTTGATGTAAGTCAGAAATTATTGGCATTTACATTATTTTTAATAGATCAAATTATGGTTTAGTAATCCTTAAGATGTATCCCCAAAAAGGGTGAAATCCTTTATCAGATTGTTGTTTATTTTTCCATATTTAGCTATTTTGTGTTTCATTTTAATTTAGTTTAAAGAGAATTGATGAGAAATAAATAAGAATTTAGAAAGTTATAATAATGACACAAAATTAGGTGTTTAATGCAGGAAATGAATTTATAGAGTTTTCTAAGAACTCATCATTCATTCCTAGAATATTCCACAATTGGTTTTTACATCATTTAAATGGGAATTAAGAGTTTTATTATCCATTTATATAAACTATTTAATCATTTTATGAATCAAATTTGGTATCAGATTAGCTGATTGAAAGACTTGCTTTAGTTATGATATACTTCAATTTGGAGTTTGTTTTTAGATATAAGATTCTTGTTAGTATTGTTCTTATGTTGACTTGATTATACAAGTGGCTAGTGAAAAGGAAAATTAGAAGACATTCTAATTCATTGGAAGAAGACAAGATTCTAATAACAAAGGTTCTATAACCACTAGCCGTACATAATAAACATGGATAAATAACACAACACGTAGTCACTTGAGGTGTGAGATGGTGTAGTGAAAGATCAACCTTTATGTATTGGGAAGCATTCAGATAAAATGCAAGTCATTTTTAGTAATGCACATTCAATAAGAATTAGTTACATTTGTATTACTAGTCTTACATAGAGGGAAGATTGAGGTATGATTGTGGTATAATTTCATATTGGTATTGACACAATATTTTGGTCTTTGATAGCTAGTTATGTAACCTTGATAGGATTAATAATTATATTATGGGTGCTTATGTCTCTCATTACAGGAACAATTGAAAGGACAAGTTTCTATGGTAAAATGTTGGACTAGAAAATGAGGCGTTTTGTACTTTGAGTTTTGAGCTTTTAACTAGTTTATAGATTGGTAGGTTTCATAACTTGTTTAAGAGTTGGAGGAAGAAAATAATTATTTTTTTAAAACACCAATAATATATTAAGCATTACTCAATAGGTGCACTTCATAGTTTCTTTATAGGTATATCTGACTTTCAACATAACTATGTATGCACAATTTTGGTTTGAATCCTTTATGTAGGATTACCTTAGAAGTAAAATATAACTTTGTTTGAAATTGTTTTCAAAAGCCTTTTTGAAATTAAAACATGGATCATCTAAATCTTATTAAGATATAGTTTATAATATGGAACCACCTCCTATTCATTTATGAAAAGCATGAAAAGGGAACAACCCTTATTGGTTAAATGGTTTATTTGAATAGTTGATAAATAATAACTATAGAATAGAATAATATGCTTAATTATCACTTCAAACACTATTGTAGGTAAATTCATAACTATTAAATTTAGGAAGGAATTCTGACAATCTTGGTGTTGTGGAAGGATATTATTACTATCTCTTATATTAGTTTTTCATTATGATAAGATTTTGGAAACTAACACAGTTGGATGAGTGTGGAGGTATGAATCAGGGAATGGTCAGATGGTGAAGGAAACCATGAGATAGGTTTAAAATTATTGGTTTTCTTCTTACCTTTATATGATATTTACTTTTAGATACTTGAAGAGTATATGAGTTTGTAAATAAAATTTTATCATGGAAATTATCCAAGTTGACATTGGAGTTTGATAGGTACAAGGAATGATTGATAATCAATTTTAGGGATCACAATAGTTAATCATGTTGTTCACAATTCCCTTCATTATTATTTTAGTGTATTGTGCATTAGTCACCTTCGAATAGACAAATTCATTGCACATGTTTATACTTTTCATATATGTTTAATTCATATATTATTATGGGAAATGTTTATATTTCAGACTTTTTGTACTCACATGTATTTTTGTCATATACGTCATGTAGAAGTACATTCTAAGGCCCATATATGGGCAACATTTATAAATGAAAGTATACACATGTTTTAGTTGTTTGTAAATCCTATAGGCATATGCAACACAATTTGGTTTACCTTGTGTGATGTTGATAACAAGGAGAATACGTTAGCCTTTTTGCCATATAAGGGTTGAGAGAATCTGCTAGACGTTATAACTATTTTTGAAACATGTTAGTTTGGTATATTAGATATAGAGTTTATTTTGCTCTCTATGAATAGGTTCAAATTATAGTTGGACAATTGAATTATTATAGGGGATTATTATAACATCTTATTTTACTTTTGTAAAATTAATTTTTTTCAATTGGAGTTTATTTTGATAGATTAAATCCAAGACCCCTTCACTTGATATATTCTATTTTTTGTAAGTTGATGTGATATAGAAAGCCATTTAGCATATTTAGTTGAGATTATTGAAACTTTTAGAGACCAAAAGCCTCTTTGTGGGGAGGCTTGATCTAGAGGAATTTCAATTTATTGAACTTCATCGATCATTTGCAAAAGGATGGATATGGAGGCTGTATCCAGTGGAGCCCACTTTTATAATAGAGGGGGACTCTAACATAATGTATGGTAATAGTGTTTTTAGTTTCACAATTAAAATATCATTTACCATACATTATTTTGGTGCTTTTGGTTATGACATGTGGTAGGGTGAGAAACATTTGTAAAGGTACACATGGTGGGTCCATAGGCCACCATGTGGCCTACCACCATAACCTCCATGTATTTATCCAAGTCACTCATGTTTATACCATGTTCAAACTACCAATTTGAGACAAAAATCATCATGTATTTTCCAATTGAATGCATGCCAATTCAATAAGAAACTCACATCTTGAGTGTTAGCTTGAGATTGAGTCCAAGTCTGAGTTCCAACTAATGTTTTAAGTTAGAATGATATGCTCAAGTCATTTTAAAACAAACTCAAAGTATTTCAAACTTAACATCTAAACCAATGCCAACCAAAAGGGTCAGTTGGATGTGGCTAAAGTCATGAATTACATGTGGAACGTAAAACTATTTGAAGACTTTATAAGGCTTCTATATAGAAAATGTGGGATTTATCCCTTAAAATAAAACTATTGCTAATATTAAAGATTTAAAATTATTGGCTAAATTATTGGGAATGGTTGAGCAAAAATAAACAAATACAATTTTTATTTGCAATAAAAAAGGATGATACAGTCTATTTTTGGGGCATCACCGATTGGACTGAATGGAGATGCAATTATTATTTATAGATTCATGCCTATCTAGTAAGGTAATTGGTTTTATACAATAGGAAGGAGATGAATTTTTGTTAAAATCCATTGGCCATGGGTCAAACATTTGATGTGATTTTTATTTACAAGGCTGAGCCATGAAGGGACATCTTAACCGATCGAGGAGGAATTTTAAAAACCTTAGTCAATTAGGGGATTTAGATATTTGAAGATTGATATGTTTTATTATATTTACAAAGAGCGGAGATTTAAAATGGTGAGGTGATGGTAGAAGCTATAGGTTGAAGATGTTTATTTCATATTTGAATGTCTCTATCCTTAGGTAGACTATTTTTGATTAGATAGGTGACAACGTATTTAGATAACTAAACCTGTGTGAATATTATATTCTATTTTGGTTATAATGGAAGATTGATTTGTTTAATAAGTTCTTATAGTTGGAAAACCATTGCACTAACTTGTATCAATATACAGTGTGTGTTTTTATTTACATAGATAGAGACCAAACTTGTAAATATATAGTCAGTCTTGAATGGTAGAAAACATATAATCATACTTGTAAATTATAAATTATGTTTGTTGGTAAGGCCTTTAATCCAAGGGAAAAATGGTTTCTTCTTGTATAATTCATTTTGAGACATGACTATATTTTTCAATGCATACATTGTCCCGAGTGGTGAATGGTATAATTAGCATTAGTGAGAGTATGTTGATATAGATGCAAACTGTGGTTGAGCATCACACATTCTTCTATGTTATAAATAATTTTGGGCATAATTAAAGCTATGTAAAATTATGTCTATTGCTAAGTCCCTCAATCCAAGGGAAAAATGGTTTCTTCTTATAGAATTCATTTTGAGACACGACTATCTTTTTCAATGCATACATGGTCCCAAGTAGTGAATGGTCTAATTAGCATTAATGAGTGTATGTTGATATGGATGCAGACCATGGCTGAGCATCATACATTCTTCTATGGTACAAATCATTTTAGGCATAATTCAATGTATGTAAGCATGATTTTATTTTGTAATTCTCAGTCATAATGTCAACTCATCTATTTTATGTTTTGAACCTTAGACAAATATGTTGGAAAAACCAAGCCTATATTATTACATGTTTCTAATATCTTGGATGGATTGGCTGACACACAGAGACCCAAGTCTGATATAAAATTATTTTCTTATATTGTATGGTGATAGGAAAGGAAGAAATGTATTTGTGTGACTATGTATTGATACATAGAGAGATCCATGACCATCTAATTTTGATTGTCTCTATTATTATATAATGCCTTTGGCCATGGAGGGATGTATATAGTTTTAGGGTTATTAATAGAGTTGTAGGTATATTAGAAGGTAGAAAATGCCCCTTTTAAGAGTTTAATAGATACTCTTAATGGAGAAAGCTACCTGCATGAATAAAGAAGAAATATAGGTACTACGAATGAAAGGAAGATGGGTTTCTGAGTATCTCTGAATCTTCACATCATCATATTACACTATTATTTATAGTTTATAATCCATTTTGATACAAGTTATAAATTATTTCCATTTAAATTATTTTTAATGGATTACATTATGGTTTATCATTCTTGGAGATGTAGCCTCAAAAAGGGTGAACTTTGTTATTAGATTGGTGTTTATTTTTTTATATTTAGTTATTTCATGTTTCATTTTAATTTAGTTTAAAGAGAATTGATGAGATACAAATAAAGTTTTTGAAAGTTATAATAATGACACAAAATCAAGATTTTAATGTGGGAAATGAATTTATATAGTTTTCTAAGCACTCTTCATTCATTCTTAGAATATTCCACAATAGGTTTGTATGTCATTTAAATTGGAATTGAGAGTTTTAGTATCCATTTATAGAAACTATTTACCTAGTTTATGGATCACCTTCTTACTTTATTTGGGTTATCTACCTTGGATTATGGATTTTGTATTCAAGGGTAGATTCCCTTTCAAAAAACACATTTTACCCTTAATTAAAAAAAACATTGGTCAAACTAGGAGATAAATAATTAGATATAGAGAGTTAGTATATGCAATCTGTTTGGTAGTAGAGAAGGTCTAAAAGTGGAAGGTACATCCATGATATGTATTTTCTAAGTGTACAAGATTGAAGTGTGATATAATTAAAAAATATTGCCTACAAAACTAAATATACGGTCTTATATTTTCAGCTATATTATAATCTTATTTTAATCTCTTCTTAAATTCATCTCAAAAGAGCTATGAATTCTTATAGAAGCTAATGTATTATTTTCAACCACAGTGGTAATGTTTTAAACATGAAGATCATATAAACCCATGAAATCTCAAATTTCCTAATCCTAAGTCTCAATATCAAATTATAAGTATTCCTCATATTAATAATATCCTTATTTCTGGGTTCATAAGCATGAATCCTGATTTGCACTTCACTCTTGATAACTTTCATGATGATGAAACCAATGAACTTCAAACCATTTGTAACACTAGTATATTTATTTATTTCATATTGGATGGCTTCCTCCACCTCTCCTTCCATGAGATATGACCCTTTAATTTCTTGATGATGACACTGAGATCCCACCACCTTGAAATGCTAATAAATCCTCCTATAGAAAAATTGATTTCTCATATAATGTCATTGAAGTTACCAAAATTTTCTATAATATCTTATTAATTTCCCCACATACTTTTAGTTAAATCAATATATCTTCCAAATATACATCTGATCAAAATTATCAACAACTTATGCACACTTTTAATATTTACACATCATGTGACATTTATTACATGATTTCTTTATCTCAATCAAGGAATTTGGATGTGACTCATGATTTTGATTGAGATGTCCATTTATTCCATATCTCTCATTTTAATTCTAATGATGATGAGGATAAGTTTGAACCTAAAGTCTCTATTTTCCTACTAACCTACAAATGATGAACACTCCATGGGTTGTTTAATATATTTATAAATGTCTTAGCATTTATAATTGTCTTAGCCAACTTGATATAATAAAAAAAAGTTTCCCATATTTATAACTATATCAAACAAATCAATATAATTTATATACTTTCTTATCCTTATCACTATATTAACCAACCTAATTAGTTTTTAAAGATCATGATGTAATTATGATTTGTTTAGATATTTTTTATTTAATTTATTATCATTCACTAAAGAGTTTCAATATAATTCAAATAACATCTTACACTTGTATCATCCATTCACTATAAAGTATTTATATAATTTAGATATCATATTTTGACTATATTTTCCAATCATTATAAAGTACTAATAATGTTTTATTAACATCATACCAATATTTCCAATGGTATTTACCATGATTCCAATAGTTATGACACAATGCTAATTCCTCTTAATTTTTATTTGTAATGTATCAATGCTTTCACTTATATTTTATCCAATTGTATTAGTTATCCTAATATAGGAAAATATTTACCAATCTCCACTAACTATATCAACCAACCTAATATGATTCAACCTAGTTCTATTGTACCATATTGTATAGGCTTGGATGATATATATATATAAAAATTCAAACATATATCCCCTAAACCCAAACATTACCATAGATGCAAAAACCACTTGTGTGAGATGCATCTATTCATAATTTTATATAAAATGTAATAACATTATTGATATTGATGTGGATTTTTAGTATTATCATCCACTAGCTACACTTTCTAATAACGAAGCCATTTTATAAATCCTTCATGCAATATAACCTCAACTTCCATACCAACATCATAAGCTTGTCCCCATTAAAAACACTTATGCTTTAGTAGTTTGATGTATAGTTTTGATCATTATCTTGATCCCTTTTTCAAACTTACTTACACACCATATCATTTTGAAGATGAAAATTCATTTTTTATTGAAGAAAGGAAATAAATAAACTTTAGTACATATACAAATCCTAAAATCATCCTTATATGTAAGTTTATCTACCTTGAAGAGAAGGATAATTTTAGCTTATTTTATAAAATATATCATGAAGAGTTTTCTTGGACATATGAGGACATGCCAAATATTAGACATAGTATTTTTGTCTATAACATAGTTACCTATCCAAATGTGAAACCTATTTTAACAAAGAACTAAAAATTAACTCTACTCTTTATCACAAATAAGTCACTGAGCATTTAGATTTTAAGTTCATCAAACCTATAGATTACTTAAAATGGGTCTCCAACATAGTATTTTTTAATAATAAATTCATTGTGGTCATTCACATTTGTATTGTCTATCATAATCTTAACTTACCATGCCCTAAGAATTTTTTTTCTCTACCTTCCATAGATGCCATTGTTAATTACACAACTGGATATGAAATTGTTTCCCTCATGGATGGTTTTTTAGAGTAAAATTATATTCACATCATCCCAAAAGATCAAAATAAGACTCCATTTAATATAAAATAGGGTAAATATTTATATGTTAAGATGCCTTTTGAACTTTAAAATAATGGAAAACTTATCAACATACAATGATCCACATATTTCATGATATAATTCAAAAAATAGTTTAAACCTATGTGGATGAATTTATAGCTAAATACAAGAGTTGTGAAAACCATCTTCATGATTTATCTATCATATTTAACCACTTTATTAAAAACAAAGCTAAAGTTAATCCAAATAATATGTCTTTGATTTTAACTCTGGAAATATTTTAGGATTCTTGGTCTTAGAATAAGGGATTGACATGGGTATTTTTAAGATCAAATTATTATTGACATGTTTATGCCTTGATCCATCCTTGATATCCACACTAATATTGATAAAATAAGGGCAATATGTATATATATTGTTTAGTTGGATTACCATAAACATTCAATAAAATCCTTTTCTCATGAAAGGTGTTAAGATTGAGTGGATTAATGTTTGTCAACAAGCATTTGAAAATATGAATAAATTCCCTCTTCTCCCTTATAGTTAATTAACACCTTATAGAAACCAACCACTCATGTTGTACACATAATTTACTCCTATCTTAGTTAAGGAAATCCTTATGAGTCTAACAACGAATATTCTATTTAATAAAACTAGCATGATTTGATAGATTATGAGACCTACTAAACTAATCTGAATTTTAACTACCTTTAAATCTAATTTTACATCAATAATACTTGATATTATATGCTTCACCATTTATTATCTAAGTATTTATTGATTGAAGATCAAATAAAAAAGTGTATGGTAATCTTGATGGAATTTAAACTTAGTATTATCACTCAAACATTAGTTAGAGGATGAGGTAGTATTGATAAAATTATTTATACATCTATACCAACTTAGAAAAACCTTCATGATACTCTTATAGATGAGGATTTCCTTTTGATCAGTGAAATCATTCACGATATGGCCCTTAAATCTTAATTCCATAATTTTGTGTTCTCTATTAAGGAATATGTCTGAAAAATACCTAAAATTTTCTCCTATAAATTTAAAAAAAATAAATTATATGAAAATAAAATTTTCATTGTGTAATATTTCATGATATTTGATGATGAGGCAAGGAACCCTATAAATAATAACATGTTTATACCTAGTCTTCTTTCATTTTCCATGGTTTTTCTCTCTACAAATCTCATGTAAGTGCCAACATTAAAAAATTAAAGATTAACTATTACAAATATATGGTTATCAAAGTTCATGACAAAACCATCGTGGAGGTTGTGAACTTTTTTCATGCATATAATAGTGGTTTTCCATTGTTACATGAAATTTTAATTCTTTTCTCATGACACACATTTTGCTGAATTTTACATGTTTGACTCTTCATTTTTATTCCTATTTTTATATAATTAATCCCAAAATTTTATATTATAATAAATTTCATTTCCAATCCATTTTTATCTATCTCTAAATCAAATTTAACAAGTTCTCAGCCATCTCTTTTTAACTCCCATATAAAACATATATTATTTTCTTACGAATAACTCATTTTATCAGTAAATTCAAAACCAAAACTTGCATAAAGAATTAAGTATTTATGTTTTGGGATATTTATATTATAAATTATTTAAATTCCTTGAGAAATAAATTCCAATATTATAACAAACTTCATGTCACCATACTAAATTAGAGGAATAAGCTCACAAATTTACAACATAGCACTCTATTATTCATGAGAACCAATGATTATCCAACTACTTCTTCTCTTTATTTTATACTTGTGTTTTAATTTCCTCTTACATTATTCCTAATAGATAATACTCAAGTAATCACTTAAAAATAAGTAAGGAGATAATATCCTAAGGATAAGAATAATTCAAATTCCAATCAAGTTCTGTTTTTCCACCTATCTTTTATTATGGTCAGGTTGGGGGATTACATTTTATTTCTTATTTTATTTTTGATTTTAGCTAGATTATATATTATTAGTTAAGTTTGTTTAAATATTATAAAAAATAACCAAAATTAAATTAAAAAATAAATAACTCTTTGCATTCCTTTGTATTGCCAATTACCCAATCTTATTAGAACTTTGTTTGCATACATAAAATCTAAAAGCACATTGTCTTTCACATTAGTTTTCAGATTTAAATAAAAAAATATTTTTTAATTTATGTTAAATTAAATATTTTAATTTAGTTTTCCAACACACATACACATATACATATACATTCATATAAAACATCCAATGATCTTCACACCCACTTACATAAAAATAACAAAAATCCCAAAAAAATTATTTGCGTCTAAAAAATATCTCTCATCCTTGAACACTTCTAAAAATTTCAATCATAGTAATAATTCTATAATAAATTTAAATTTTCATTTTAGTATTAGTTTGATCCAATTAAAATAAAAAATATGGAACTTGTATTCAATTATAATTTATAAAATTTAGGTATCTAGTTGCTTGAATTTAAATTTGAAAAACTAGAGATTTGGATTTCATCTTTTCATTTTAAGTTTAGATTATTATTTCATTATTAGTTGTATTCATTTAAAAATAGATATTGAAACATTAATTTTAATAAATTAAGATTAAATTTCTACATATTTATAAAACTAGAAAATTAGAAAAGTTAGCACTCACATTAAATTTTGTCTAGTTCAATTTTAAATTCATTGACATTCACATATTACATATTTGATAAAGAAAAAGAGATATTTGATTTATTTATTTTTATCACTTTTCATTTTAGCAGTAGTTGTAGTTTGTTTAACCATTTTCAAAAAATTAGGTTCTAATAAAAAAACATTTATTTATCCAAAGGTCCAATCAATTAAACAAAAAATAAATAAAAATATACTTTAGAAAACAAAATAAAATAACCATATAATATTTTTATAAACTTTAACAACAAGAGAAAAACACATCAAAACCCTACACAAATGGTTTCCTTACCCTTTTGTGATGCTTATTAAACACAAACACACACACACACACACACACACACACACACACACACACACACACACACACACACACACACACACACACACACACACACACACACACACACACACACACACACACACACACACACACACACACACACACACATAGAGAGAGAGAGAGAGAGAGAGAGAGAGAGAGAGAGAGAGAGAGAGAGAGAGAGAGAGAGAGAGAGAGAGAGAGAGAGAGAGGAGAGAGAGAGAGAGAGAGAGAGAGAGAGAGAGAGAGAGAGAGAGAGAGAGAGAGAGAGAGAGAGAGAGAGAGAGAGAGAGAGAGAGAGAGAGAGAGAGAGAGAGAGAGAGAGAGAGAGAGAGAGAGAGAGAGAGAGAGAACATTTCCTCAAGTACTTTCCCATGTACCTACATAAAATATCCAAATTGATATAGACTCTAAGATTTGACTCCATGAATTTACCCAATTTTATCATTAGTCAACTAAATGATCTAGAAGAACAAACTAGGTTAATTTTTGCCTAGCTAGTTAGGAAAATTTACCTCTTATCTCTTGAAGATTGAAACCTCCAAATTTTACTTCTTATTTCATCATTGGTTATAGGCTTGTCTAATTTCATTAGATTTTTGGATGACATTATCTGAGCAAGCCCAACCTGATAGAGTTGACCAAATACCTTGAGTAATCTAACTTAAATTTATCCCATTTAGGGAGGGTAATATATAATTTTTTTTAAACTTTAACAACAAGAAAGAAACACATAAAAACCCTACACAAATGGTTTCCTTACCCTTATGTGATTCTTATTACACACACACACACACACACACACACACACACACACAGTAAGAACATTTCCTCAAGTACTTTTCCTTATACCTACATAAAATATCCAAAGTGATATATACTTTAAGCTTTGACTCCATGAATTTACCCAATCTTATTATTAGTCAACTAAATGCTCTAGAAGAACAAACTATGTTAATTTTTGCCTAGCTAGTTAGGAAAATTTACCTCTTATCTCTTGAAGATTGAAACCTCCAAATTTTACTTCTTATTTCATCCTTGGTTATAGGCTTTTATAATTTCATTAGATTTTTAGATGTCATTATCTGAGCAAGCCCAACCTGATAGAGTTGAACAAATACCTTGAGTAATCTAACTTAAATTTATCCCATTTAGGGAGAGTAATATAGACCAATAGTTATTCTACCTAATTCTTTTTAAATCAAGATATTATTTGAATTTTATCACACCCCAATTTTTTATCCTTAATAAATACTTTGACGTAGCATAGTTAATTTTTTATAGACACAAGTAAACACTACCACACATTTTCAAAAACCTTATGCATGTAGCTCATCAAAATAAACAATCCCTTTTAGCTCAGCATATTTAACCACCTCAACCAAACTAGCTAGATTCATATCTTGACTATCATATCATTTATCTATAGTCATCTCACCTTAGCCTCAAGAGGTCAAGTAAAAAATGTTATAGTGTCATCTTTCACATGTTAAAATATGGTGAAATCAACATTAAAGTATTCTTATTTTTTGTTTATCCATTTATTTCATTTCATCTATCTTTTCTCCTATTCTATTTATTTTTTAGTTGTTTATAAACTACATGAATATGTCTAGAGATGAATTTGATACATTTTTCAATAAGTTTACAATCTTTAAATAAACATTATTTATTTAGTAAGACTAACATGTAAACTAAAAACAATGAAAACTAGTCTTCATATTATAACCCTTCCCCCTCCATACCACAAACCAACTCTTGTATGGTAGTTCAAGAGTTGTGAGATCACTTAAAGAGTTCCACTAACTAAATTTACTATATTTACATGACCCTACATAGTGTAATTTTATTGTATCCACAAGTTTTAACTATATAATAACTCAACTTACAAAGTGAAAATACTAAAAATACCTTAAAATTTGACCAGTATGCTCACAAAAACCATGTTATAGAAGATGGGTTAAATAGAATAAAATCACCCCCAACACCTCCTAGTAGTAACCAATTTTTTTTTTACACCAATTATAATAACTATGGTGACTCATTTAGAGACATCAAACACAAAACAATTTATCTTGGTCTATCATTCTCCTCTCTTAGAGCTCATATGTGAGATGATTCCAAACCCACTACTAATGTCACTTCTAATGAGCTCATATTCAACTTGGTGGATGCATTTAGGAATTAGATACAAACTAATAATATCTCCAAGTTAGTCCTTTTAATAAAGGAATGATCCAAAAATTCAATAATCAAAGTCATTCCTCTCTCATTCTGACTCTAGTATTACCTTACCAATTGTCACAATATCAACCCACTTATCTACCAACTAGTTTTATGCCTAATGTAATCACCAAAAATTGGTATTTGAGAGTTAAGAGTGATATTTAACAGTAAATATTCCTAGCTTATCCATAGATCTATCCTAGAGCCTATTTTCACACTTTTATACCCTTTTCACAAGCCATAGGCATCTCTAGTAATCTCAAATGCAGTATTAGACCCTCATTTCCTAGTCCTATCCCTTCATGCCTAGTATTTTTCGAGTTATACATTAACACCACATTAAGGACATTAGAGACATGTGGTGTTAATGTCCCAAAAATGGTAAAACCCTCATAATTTTCAAAGGTAAAACCCTCCTAAGTTTAGCCTAAACATCTATTTTTTATCTGTACAAGCAACATTACACTACAAATACATGACTTTTATCCATATATATAGGAGATTGAAATAAGATGAAAAATAAATATTTAAGCATGATCAAAATCAAGGTTATTAATCCTTATTCTACCCTAATAATCCATACTACCACTTACAACAACCCTAAGCTCAAATTTTCCATATTTCTAATCTCATGCACACTTAGAGGACTAAAAGTTATTATCATAGTATAATCACTTAAACATGAAATAAAACATAGTTGGGGAGAAATAAATTGGGATTTATCCTTCATGGGATTAATGGTATCTATGCAATTCTCTTCATAGTGGGGTGTTGAGGATGTCCATCCTATCTTACTAAAAAACACACTTTTTAGCTCAAACATTACTTGTAAGGAGGAATAGGGTTAAATAATAAAGCATATATGATAATTATACTATAAATTTATAGACTTCATGCACATGATAATATAACCTAAAACCATAGACATAGTTTCATCCATAATTTTAAGACAGTCCTATGTAGAGGACATTAGCATCATTATTAGGACACTAGAGCCATAGGGTGCCTCTATCCAAATGTGATGATACAATCTAGGATAGGTTTTGATATAAGGGTGTATTTAATGACACTTAGACCTATCCCTATCTTAGTTTCCAACAATTAAATCATTTGTATCAGGCATTTCTTAGATAAGTGTTTATTTACACATATTTATTATTATTTTAAAAAATCTAAAGCTAGTAAAAATTTATAAAAAAACTTATGCTTATTTTATGCATATTATTTTCATTATTTATACTAATCATCCTTTTATTCAAACATGGGATTTACATTAGGAAAACCCTAAAAGGTTAGAAGATTTGGTGAACTTGACTTACTTTGAACATTGCTCGAAACCTAACCGTAGATGTTCCTAGGTTTTGTATCCTTTTTTTCCTATATTCATTAGTTGCTTCAAATTTTTTAGATCTCATATATTATATTTTAGTGTCTATATTCTAATTTTTTTAGTATATGCCATCTATAAAATTTCTCTCTTCCATTAAGAATAATTCCTAGACTAGGTGTTAACCCTATAAAACATATTCATATTTGTACTATTCAAGATTATAACATGGATAAGCGACCTATTGTAACTCCAATTATTAATCCTCCACACCTTGATTATGTGGATTTCAATGATAATTCATCCAAAAATGAACAATATAATCAATAATGAGATGATACATAAATTAAAAAATGGGGCACTCTACATCCACTTAATAATGATAACATGATTTTCAATAAAGATGAGGTTAGAGATATAATTTGAGAACAACCCCTTAATCATTCACAAATATTAAAATCCATATTATAAATCAAGAATAGATCAAACATTATTACACATATAGTGGAGCTAACTTAGTTAACACAACCTATAATTGTAATTCAATAACCTTTAATGATAGTTACACATCTTGTGGATAGTTCCTCCACTCCAGATGTACATTCCTTCATGACGAGGTTCATAATCTACACACTAAGGTGTTACATATTTATAAGGGAACCACTAGGCCATAACATGAATTAGATTCTAAAATTCACTTATATACACCTTTAACACACCAAATACTATCAAATACCTTACCATATATATTTATGGCACCTAAGATTACATTATATGATGGAAAGAGTGACCTAGAACACCATATTAGAGATTTCCATGCAACATGTTTGGACTATGTATCCAATGATTAGATTTTTATGAAGTTATTCCAATGAATTTTAAAGGATTATCCCCTACAATGGTTTCATTTTTTACTAAATCAATCTATCACATCATTAAATCATTTGGAATACATGTTTTTATCACACTTCTCCATCAATATCAGTGACAAGATCTCATATACCCAATTTGCATAGTTGAAACAAAAGTCAAATGAATCTAGCACAAAATATTTATTACAATACAAGAATTTATTATATAAATTAAATAGCCCCATAGTATATGAATAGATTCATGATATCTTCAAATAGAGTCTTTTGCCAACATTACATGAAGCTATCTAGTTTAAGAAATTTCCTACATTCACATATTTGTTCCACATAATAAAAGAAAAAGAGGTAAAGATTTTATCAATGGAGAAAATAAAATATACCAATGGGTAATAATCAACATATAAGAGTTAAAATAAACCTCCATACAATTTAAGGTCCACTAAGAAAAAGAGTGATAAAAATACCACAACCAACACAACTTTAGAGACATCTCCTTGCTTGGTTTTATCAGCTCCTTAGTGTTATATAATCTCTTATAATTAAATTTCATATCTCTCCATCCCATTAAATATGTGTATATGACATGAAATATTCTAAATAATTATGATTCCAATGCATTGTATGAGTATTACAAGGCACTATACCACACAACAAACAAATGCATAAGCCTAAAACATAAGATGCATGATTTGATTAAGACTAAAATTATGGATGTGGGAACACCCATAGAGGAACCAAAATTAAAAATAATAAAATATAAGGTATTATATATAATCTCATATCCATTTCTAAAGCACACATTGAATGAGGTAAGGAGCACATTAGGTGTTCACTACACATATCAGGCACATCCACCACTAGCTTCATATCATATTATTATACAGGAGGCACACCCATTACATAATATAATTGGTATGTACCACATTATAGTTCAAAATATACCACTTATGACCTTATTATATCATGATATTGTTGATGATGATATATACTTGCATGCACTTTTTGTACGAGCATACATATATCTTCATCCTATCCAAAGTGTTATGGTTGATAATAAGTTAAACATTAACATGTACACTATGACACATTTACATGATTCAGGATAATAAAATTATGATATATTCCACATATACATAGTTATTGGTGGTTTTAGTGTTCATGTTCAAATCTCCATCAAAGAGATTGTGCTTCCATTATAGGATAGACCAACACATATAGCCACTAGGTTCTTACTAGTACCTAATACTGGTGTGTTTGATATGTTATTGGGAAATCTATGGTTATTATATCTAAGATCCATACCATCTATATTAAAAATATTCCTAAAATGCATACACATAATACAAGTGTAAAATTTAAGGTTCTTCCATATGAGTATCTTCTACCTATTCCATAAGCAGTTATAACATAGTTACCGGTTACAATTCCAATATAGTTACTAGATATAGCATAATTATAAATTATAGCTTATATCATAGTTACTAAGGATACATAAAAAAAATTATTATATCCACCAATGTAGGTGAGGTTTACTACTATAGTGTTGACATGTAATCATACTCTCCCATAAAGATCATTATTAGAGAGACCCTTGCATAAGATATATGTGATAGATTATATAGGGTCTTCCCCCACTAAATTTTTACTTAGATTAGTTTTATTAGGTTCTCAATGTTCTCATCATAAACCATCCATATCACCTATAACTTATTCTACAATATGGGTTCTTAAGATCCCTACAGTTAAGACACAATAGTCAGTGCCAAATATTCCTAGCACCACTACATAGGTAAATACAAATATAGATGCAAATTACCTAGTAAAATAGATTATGGGATCATAGTTTCCCTTTCACATAGCACACATAATAATAATTCCCTTATTTGACACAAGTCATAGTGATAATGAGTCTCCCATGAGATTCATCGATTAGTATGGTTTCTCTTTTCTTGTACATACTTTCCTTCTCTCTTGCTCATTGTACATAGTTCATTTTCATATTGCTTTTACATAGATTATACCAAAAAAATAAAATTAAAATTAAAAAACACAAAATCATTCAAATAATTACTTATAAAACACAAAAAAATATAGACTATATGCATTGTTATATTTACATCTCTTATTTTTTCCAGACACTACATAAACTGGTTATCTTAGTATAGTCAGTTTTATCATACTATAAGCTTCGCTTGTTCTTGTTGATTGATTTCAGATTGCTCATAGGACTCTAGTCCAGTAAAATTATCTAGAATTTCTATTATCTACCCACTAATTTCATATACATGAACTCATCGTTATTCATCTAACACATTGACCCACTTGGGGGCTTCCTATACAAAGTTTCTATTACTAGGTTTTATCCTTCTATACTCTACATCCTAGTTTTAGCATTTTTATATCTTGATATTGATCATTTCTACTCATACTCAATTTTTTACTGATTATTACTACTTTAGACTCAATATATGTACATCCTATCTTTCACACATATTTTTACTACATTCATTCATGCTTTCATTTCTAGCTAGCATAGTTTAGACATGATTGTATTTATATCCTTCTTCTATTTGAGGGCATTTGAAAATTCCATTATTAATTGGCTATTTGTCACTTATTTTCATAGTATGTATGCCTTATACATGTTCCCATGTTGCTTATGTGTTCTCTCTTTATTGTATATGTTAACATTTGAACATGTCCTTCTATGTGAATCTAAGAAAAATTTCTTCTTGCTTGAGTATGTGTACATTTGAACGTGTCCTTATATGTATTATTTTCATATATTAAGTGAAAATTACCCATATCCTTCGTATTATGGTCCCTTGGCCTACTTTGTGTGCCTCAAGTGTTTTGTATGTATGCTTTATTATATCCATCATGGCCATGACACTTTTATTTTATTGTTACACACACCAATTTTTGATGCCATGATGGACCTCATGAATCTATCCTTCCTACTTGGATGTTATGATGGACATCATGCCCCATCCCACTAGGTAGCTACTTAGGTTTACTTAGATTTATTGTTATATACATTGATTACATCTATATTGACACCCTTGTGTTATGATAAACATGACATACATCTTACATTGCATACTTATGATCAGACTATAATACATTATGATGTTATATTTTCACATTATATTGTATTATCACATAGTTATCATATGTGCTCTGACTAACACATTTTATATAGATTTTTATTTTGAGGATAGTTCCTACATAGGTTAAACAACTCCCCTCAAAAGAGGGGGAATTATTATGGGTTTGTCGCATAGATTAGGCTCTTATATTTCATTCAAAAAACATTTTTAGAACATAGGCCCAGTTTCAAATAATCAAACACGAGTAAACATAGAGGAAAAATAGTGAATCATAAAGTAGTATAGTGACACATATTTTAGACTAGAAAAACATTAGTTCCCAAATAGGGACACTAGCACCACATGGTACTACTATACAATATACGGTATTACTTTTCATTATCCTCAATTTTAGGATAGCTTGGATTGAATATAACAATACAATATGAACAATATAAGTTTGAAAAAATTTAGTTAAAATTTTATTAGCTATACTAAGTTTTGATAAGATTCACATTAGCTGAACTCAAATTTATAACATTTTCTCAAATTGGGGGCATCATACACAACATGATCATTACCATAATTAGTTTAGTATTTAGATAAATTTATTACAATTTAGTCCAAAATAAATATACTCATATACTAGATTGGGGGCATATGTGTGGCACATTATTTCCATATGCTTAGTTACACATCAGTTAATCAGATGGAATGGAAAATTTCATGTCATTTTCTATGGTATATACATTTGAAATCATATTCCAAGTTATCACTAGATTCATATCTTAATCTATATACATTGTTTGGTATTCTTGAGTGGCCTAGAGCTACCTAATGTACTTGATTAGATGTGGAATTGACATACACTATTAGATATACATAGTTAGACATTTCTAGTACTTTACATAATTTATTTTTAGATGCATGTACTACACATGGGTGGGAAATGATGGATTCATATCTTACTTGATATTTTTATCCACCCACATGAGAGGGTTTGACACATTATTAGTCCAATCTAAGCTATTCACAAGTCATGATCAACCAAGAAGGGGTGGGAATGATGGATTCAAAATTGGATTGAGTTCTTGAGCCATCAACACATGAGAATTGATCAAGCTATCAAATCAATCTAATTATTCAAATATTTATCACTTTACACACAAAAACATAGGTTGTCACCAGGTTCATTCATTAGTTCTCATACCCAATGAGGTGTATTCATTCCTTTCTTTTTTTCCACCCATTTACTTAGGTTTACTCAACTACTTCCTTACTCAGCATAGTATTTTGCTTTTGATATCTCTTAAGTAAGGACTTATTTATGCATGTTTAATTTTTAGGTCATACATTAAATCATACTTCACATACATAGACCAGCCTTTACATAATTAAACTTAGCTTCACAAGCTTCACTTCCTAGGTAAGTCTAGGTATGCTTATTTTTCCTTTATAATAGTCATTTCAATTTGTTGCATTTATATCATAAAGGGGGAAAATGTAATCACTTAAAATTTGTATTTGAGTTCTAAGAGTGATACTTGAGACTAAAAAATTGTAGCTTAGCCCTAGACCTATCCTAGAGCCTATTATTACATTTTTCTAGCCTTTGTGTAGGCCATAGGCATCCCTAGTTAGCTCAAAGATAGTTTGAGATCCTCATTTCTCAATTCTGGGACCTTTATGCCCAGTGTTTTACCAACTAGAAATTAGAGCCACATTAAGGACATTAGAGACATGTCATGCTAGTTTCCCCAAAATGGTGCCTTTGTCTTTTACCCTAGCTTTACCAAATGAATATATTTTCAAAGGTAAAACCCTCCAAAGGTTGGCCTAATTTTTTTTTATTATTTTCACAAAAAAAAAACACTATAAATATATGACTTTTAGAAATTTATCTAAGAGATGGAAATGATATGAAAAATACCAATTCAAACATGAAATAAGTTAATAAATATCAAGGTTATGAATCCCTAATCTACCCTAATTCTACATACTACCATCTACAATAACCCTAAGCTCAGATTTTACATATTTACAATCTCAATCACACTCAAGGCACTCAAGGCCACTATCACACTAACATCACTTGCACTTATACCAACACTTAGGTGGGGAGAACTAAATCACACTTGATCCCTCAAGGGAGTATTTGTATGTAGGAAACACTCTTCATAGTAGGGTGTTGAGGATGTCCATCCTATCCTACTAATGAACACACTTTTCATATCATGCCTTACTTGTAAGGAGGAGGTCTTGCATCATAAATCAGCTATTAAAGGCACAATACAAAGATTTTATATTTATGCACATGGGAATAGAACACAAAAACATAGACATAGGTACACCTAAAAGTTTGGGATAGTCCTACATAGAGGATATTATCACCATTATCAAGATACTTGAGCCACATGGTACCTATATCAAAATATGGTGATATTGTACAAGAGGGGTTATGATATAGGGATCTATTCGATGACACTTGAACTTGTTTCTATCTCAATTTCCATCACTTAGATCATTTATATCATGTGTTTTCTAGATAAGTGTTTATTTACACATATTTGTTACTATTTTTAGAAATTCAAATCTAGTTAAAATATTTAACAAATCAATGGTTATTTTATGCATATTATTTCCATGATTTATACTACTTATCCTTTTAAGCAAATATAGTATTTACATTATTAAAACCCTAAAAGGATAAAACACCTAACCAAAATTTAGGAGACCTTCTTACCTTTGGTTTCCCTAATTATGTGACCAAAAAATTCACTCGCCCAAATGAATTTCACACTCACATTCATGTTAGTGTTATTTTATCCTATGTTACTCAGAATACTATGGTAGCTAACACACTAGCACCCATGGTCCTTCCCAATTACATACATATTACTATTCCATCCATGTATACTCCACCTATGCAAACCTATATTGACACACCTTCTTAAAATTCCTTACCACCATATTATAACATGTTCTCTAAATAGACACAACTGAATAACTATTTTATACCATTAAAATCCATCCACTTAGGTGATAACTTTTTCCCCTAGCATTTTTATACCCATGTCCTATATGACAACTATTCAATAAGCTTATCTAAACACTTCTCTAACATATTTTGACACCATGAGGATATATGATGGATATCATGAGGAACCTATCAATTATACCATTTAAGGAGTCATTTTACCACACCTATTACTTGAATTTCCAAAATACAAAGGGGAAGGGTACCTAAATCCACATGTCAAGGCTTATGCCTTTGCCATTAGAGAGTTGTTAGTCTAGGATATATTAGTATCCAAAAATTTCCCTAAATGTATTGAATGCATTTTAATTATATGGGTATTATAACCTCCTTAAGTATTCAATCCTTTCTTTCCATAAACTTATGACAAAGATTGTAAAATATTTTGATATGAACAAGTTGCTTTAGACTGGTAGCATAAAATTTATACACATTAAACAAGAATCTAATGAGTCAATTTCCCACTTTATTATAAGGTGGTGAAAATTAATTAATTATTCTATTAGTATCCCACATATGGATCAAAGAGAGTTGTGTAACATTTTCATCCTCTCTCTTACAAATAAAATAAGTAAGACATATAAAAATTTCCTTATATTATCATACAAATAAGCACTAGAGAGTGAACTTAGATTTAATTAAGTAGTCATAGATAGTGGTCATATAACCTAGGGGTCAAATAGATGAATCATTCATCCCAATAAATATAGTGGTTATTACCATAAAATTATCCATAATAAACACCATAACTAAGGGCCCAAGGTCCTAAATAAAAATCACAATGCTAAAATATATGGTGTGATAGATCAACCCAAAAATACCAATGTTTTAAAAAATAATCAAAATCAAAATATAAAAAAACAATAAAAATATTAAAAATGGGTAATGCAAGAAGAGATGGTGGAGGAAACATCATCAAATATAATAAGGGAATTATGGCCATAACCTATTATAAAAACTTTGGTATTTAAACTAGCCATTTGTAAAGGCTAAAGTGGCTCTTTGGGAAATTAAGATGATTCAATACCTAAGCTTTATGCATCTAGATATTTAAGGAGACTCACTGAATATCATAAATTACCTAATTAAAAAATTAACTCTTATTCGGACCATAAAAAAATTTATATTTTATGTTCTTTCAATTATTCAATCCTTTGAGTGAGTTTCCATTAATTTTATATATATATATATATATATATATATATATATATATAGAAGCAAACAAGATTACACATTAGTTTGTAAATAATGGTGTAAATTATTTGAATCTTATGAAGTGGTGAAGAAATTTAGTTCTACCATGATACATAAGCATTCAAATATAATAAAAATATAACATTTTCCATGGTTAATAGACATTATGGGCTTAGTCTTATTTATAACATATTTGGTCCTAAAACTGATCGAGTTGTGTTGACAATTTTTTCTATAAAGTAGGTATTTTAACTTGGTTATCATGGTTTCATTTATAGTGACAATAATTCCTTATCGATGGGAATTAAATATGATAATTGTCTTGAGAGATCTAGAAATCATGCCATAGAAAATTCATATTACCTCAATCATAAATAATTGAGGTGTTAATTAATTTGTAACATTCTCATTATTAATACTAGATGTTTAAGGCTTGAGGATTTTAATTGGTTGGATAGCTCTTTAAAATTATAGGGAGATAAGTATTGCATTCTTATTTTTCCTAAGGTCTATAGTGTAAATATTTTAAAACTATATCTATGAAAGAAGATCTCTAAGGTTGTTATGAGTGGTGATAAATTCATGATGGATCCAACTAACATAAAATTTGAGAAGAAAAATCATACCATATGGATGATTTTGTAGAAAGGTGGTCTGACTAATTTGATAAAAAAAATCAAAGGCTATGACCCCCTTATCTCTATCAACTTCATAAAATATTAGAATTCCCAAAAGGTGTTCATGATAGGAGTCTCTTTCGAAGTCTCTAAATAAATCATCACCTTCATTATAGGTATGAAAATGGATGGTTTGAAGTTTTATAAATTCATTCACAATAAGAAAGAAGATATGCATAATTTTCTTTAGAAAAAAGAGAGGATTGTGGTTTTTGATGGATTATATTCCCACCCTTAGAATGGTGTCATTCATAAAGTGATGAGGTAAATTGGTTTATAAGGATGATGTAAAGTTACTTACTCTTACCACATCACCCTTATAAACCAATTCCATCACAATATCATCATCAACATCCCCTTTTATTTACTCTTATCATTAGAAAATTATGTTATTAAGGTTCAATTGGGTAAATCCACTCTCCTCTTTCATCAAAGGTTGATTTATAGTGTGTATCACCATGCTAAAGGATATTATCTTATCAATTCACCCAAAATTAAGTTGGTTGTCTCTAAAAGGGGGAAGACCCTCTAACCCTTTCTCCTTGAAGAAAAATATAGAAGCTAATCCCTATACTAAAACAAAAACCATTACCATCAAAGTTATTCTTTTGGATTATTTTTAGGATAAAAAGGGTAAATCTAAGGTTTTTGAGGAATCCTTATGTGATGACTCTATGGAAATATTTATATATTCAAAGTTTTGGTAATAAAAAGTTCACAAATAGAGAATGAACAATAAGTATAAATATTACACTATCAAAAATAGAGCAGTGGAGATAATGAAAAATCTATATAACAATAAAAAGGATCTCAAAATATGGTGGAACTAAAAGGTAAGAAGTGCACCTTTGATAATAAGGAGGAAAATTTCCATAATAAATTGTATTCCCTAATTAAGTGTGTGAAGTTGCATAAAAGTCTAATGAAATTGTTCATGAAATAAAATGACAATATTATAAATTCTATTAATTTAATTTAAAAGTATTTGAAGGATAACACTAGCTCTATAAAGAAGAAACTTAAGGACACCAAGGATTAGTTTGATGCTCTGGACCTCAAAAATATAATGTCTCAAATGGTGATTAAGGCTTATTAACTAGAAATGGAAAAGGAAAAAAATCAATATTTTCTCCATTTGATCTAGATAAGTAAGGAATATATTAATATTTTATTGGAAACAAAACTAATGTTCTCAATGAAGTGTTAGATAAAAAGGAAGATAACACCAACTTAAGATTCATGAAAATTATTAAAATACAAGATAACTAAGTCAAGTTATATGTTGGGACTTCTAGAGCTATTTCATAGGAAAATCTCATTAACAACATGAAGGGTAGTTATAAATGAATTATAGATACTCTAGATAGCAATATTTGTTGTAGTTTTTATATTATTTATTAGTTTTTTTGTAGCTATGTTTCTTGGTATATTAATTTTATATTGGTTGATATCTATTTATTTTTATTAGTTGTTTTGTTTATCTGTTATCCCTTATTTTCTCTCTTAGTTATCGTTGTATATCTTTCAATGTTTTATTCAGAGGGAATGGCCCCTCTCAAAACCCTCTTAAAAATAAATGTCAATGATTATTATGACTATCACCAATGTGGGGGGCATTATTCTCCGATAGATTTTGAATAAAAACCTAATGGTCTTAAAAACAAAAAAAATTAAATAATCAATTACAAGATAATTATAAGGAAATTCCATAAGTGAAAATGGCATATCATGTACATCTTTTTCCACCACATTATGGGATCCCATTAGATGGGATTATTTTTACACTTATATGTGATCTACCTCCTATGATTCAGAGGAATTATATTTCATTTGATGACAATGAAATTATGGATGATGACTTGGATCTTCATTCTTTACTTATCAGGGCACATATTGATCATAAGCCTATATGCAATGTTATGTTTCATAATGGTTATAGTGATAAGGTATGTACCATGAAATTATTCACACATTTGGATATGAATAGGATGATTTATTCCCTTGAACTAAAATGATCAAATTATTTTATGGGAAGACACAAAAGGTTTTTAGTGAGATTGATTTACCTTTATTGGTTGGTCTAGCACATATGACCACCGCATTATTAGTTTTAGCATATATTTGTGTCTTTCATATATTATTGGGATGACCTTGGATTCATAATATCCATGAAGTACCTTCCATGATGCATGGGTGTCTTAAATATATTCATGCCAACAAGGTAATTACAATTTTAGGGATTCAATATGAATATCCTTTGTAATAGGAAAAAAGTGTTCCATGAAAACTAATTATACAACTTATTAAGGTTAATCATGCATGAAACGGTAATAAAAAAAGAATAACCTTTCCTACGTGACCAATACTTGAGATACCATTGCATCAAATATCTATAGTAGACTCTTCAAAACCCTCATTTACACCTCTATAACCTAGCCAATTATTAAAAATAAAGTACCATGTTTTAGAATGGGTAAAAATAAAAATATACACCAGGTAAATAATTGAACATTAAAAAATAGTTTACACAAACCACTACACCTTTTAATAGTACCTCATGAACACAAAGTCACGTGAGGCTTATGTAGAGTATTAAAAATTCTCTAGTTTTAGATTAGGCACATATACATGATTCTTTGGTAGCATGACCATTTTACTATAACATATTATGAATACAAAGAATCATATGAGCATCCATTATATTAGATCAATGGATATAAATCTCTTTCCAAACATGAAAATAAAAATTAAGAAAAATGAAATATTCAATAAAATTAAAAATCATTAAAATAAAGTAAAAATACAAAAATATTTAGCATTTCACATGTTTACTATATTTTACATGTGTCATTTAATTTAGGATAGTAGATAACATATTATTTATATATACACATATGTTTCATATGTACTTGAGTTTGAAACAAGCATACATGAGATCCATGATACATGAGCATGTAAATGTTGGGCATTTCCTTTTCCCACATGACACACTACATTGGGGCCATATTGATTATATATGATCATGATTAACACATGTTATATTATCTTATGATACTTTCCATTATCACATTTATATTATATAGAAACATTTACACATGACTATATATCAAGTTGTTATCTTACATAGTGTAATTGATATATTATTCTACATGACATTTTTCTAACATATGTATTATGGGACTAATATGGAATACTTATGATAGTTAATTCTATTTAATTTAATTCATTTATTAAAATGGATTAATAGAGTGTAATTATTATTTAATTATTTTTGTTTCTTGTGGAATGTTTGAACATGTTCTTTACTTATTGGCCATAATGCCTTGAGTATTTCTTATTTATGTAGTATCTAGACATTTTCGTAGGTCTTCCACTTGAGTGGGAATGTTTTGAACATGAACCTTATTTGATTTATCCATAGACACATATTTGTGTGACATTTGATTACTATGTCATGTGTTATTTTTCATTTCCTAAACTTATTATCTTCTAGACATTGCCATGTGTATACACATAATATTTTTAAACATTATCATTTACTGACACTTTATCTCTTATAGGAACCTATCAAAATTTGAATATTTTAAGTGAAAACATTAAAGTTTAAACTAAGAAATGGGTGGGAAGACCATTTTTACTTTTAAATACTTTTTTTCAACTCTATCATTACCTAAGCCCAATATAAATCCCACTGATCTAATTCCCCAAATAAAAAAACCCCATTTACACATTTCCCTAAATTTATCCTTTTAAATAGACCCTAACTAAGAAAACACCCTATTTTCATAATAAGTTTTAGATAATTTTCAATGATGTCATTGAGGTTTCATGGTGAGTTTATTAAGTTCTTTGATAGCTTAAGTGATAATGACAAAGTGTGCAATGTGCATGTCCTAGCGTGTTTGAAGTTAACTTGGTTGATCTTCAATTTTGGAATGGTTAGAGTTGTTTAGAGATGAATATAGAGTTTTTATCATGTGGAAGGGGTTATATAAGTGGTTAAATATTATTCTAAAGCTTGTGTGCATGAGTGGAATTCACTTGGTTCATCATTGTTCTCATCTAGACATTTAGGGTCTAATGGCAAAAAATCTAAGTAAGAAGTTTGATGATGTCACCATTTCCATGTATGGATGAGTTAGGGGGATTTGGTCATATGTTTGTGATAAAATTAGTCCCTAGTTACTATGTGCCAAGTCTCAGGTCATGTGCCTAAATACAACCAAAGATATATGGGTACAGAGATGGGATCTTAGGCATTTTGATAGTGTTTTCCCATACTTAAACAAATTTGCATGAGGTAAGAAAAACCAAATAACCATTTTTATTATGGAATATCTCATACATATGGACATTTAATGATAATTTTATCATATGGGTTTGTTAAATTTTGTGCCTAGTTGATTTACACTAATTTTTAGGTCGAGTACTCAAGCATGATAAAATATATACAAGTGTAAATTTAGCTTCCTAGGTATTTTACAATGTTTTCTAGACCATCACAAACCATCATATAGACATGGATGAACTAGTAAGTTTGTGATTTTATTTTAGGTAAATATAATTTCAATATTGGTCAAAGGATATCATGGATATTTTTTCTATAATTTCAAGAATCTACCCTAAAAAATTGGGGTCTTGAAGTGTTGTTCAGTTTGAGATATAAATCTTCAAAGTTGTACTTAAAGACAGTAATGGTGATAAGACCATAACGTTTATTACCATTGAAGCATGAGGTCAAAGGTTAGACTCATAGGTGACAAGTTTAAAAATATCACTAATATTATATAATATAAATGGTGAGTGGTGGATCATATTGATAAAGATTAATGATGCGAGACAAGTCAAGAGTCAACATTGCATGAGAGGCTTTCAATTGGCACATTCACATGTAATGATAGTAAAATTATCAAAAGGAAATAAAGGTGATAAATTTAATGATCTATGGTTTTTTATGCTACATATCATGGTGATTATTTATACTTAAATACCTTTTTGTTTTTTAGAGATCGACAGTGCATATTTAGTCAATTATGTAAGGGTACATGAGATGAGATCAAAGTGACTAAAGTCTAACATTTAAACATTAAAGTACTATAAATACTAAGATATTTAGAAGGAGATAAATGGAGTGATTTTTTTTACAAACTATTAAGAATCAAAAATATGAGGACAATTGTTTGATATTTAACTGTGACCATTTGAATTTGAGTATTTAAATTTTGCAAAGGAAAAAACAAGTGTTTGGTTTTTGTGCCATATCTTTTGATCTACGTAGAATTTTCTCATGGTGTAAAAAATTAAGTTGTATAATATTCAATATGAATATGTAAATATTAATTTTCATGTCTAATTTTATGTTCAATCAAATATATTAAGGTTTAAATTTGACTATGTTTTCATGTATGTCTTGTAAGTAACCTAGGAAGGATGTTTGAGCTTATATTGGTGTTGTTTTGATGTTTAATGATATATAATATATTTAAAATTTATTTAGAATCCATAATGATGCTATATGTGAATTATTAATGTTTTATCAATCATATCTAGTATGAACAAGGGTTTTGAAGTTGATTGTGTGTTCACTCATAATGATTGTGTGTACAAAGAGTTGTTTGAGTAATTTGTGATTAAGTAAGAGGCTACTATGATGGTTTTTGGAACTTAAAGAGGACCTATAAATAATTTTAAATGGTTATATGGATTTTGAAAGTGTTCTTATGTTTTATTTTGTTTAGAGAAGTGTCAAAGATCTTAATGGGTCTCCATAGGACCTAAAAGTGACTTAGGCCTGTTTTAAAGAGGATTATGCTTAAGTGTGACCTATGTAAGATGCCTTAAGGATAAAGTCATGTTTTGTGTCTAAACAATATGTTGATAATTCATGAATTATATATATATATATATATATATATATATATTGAAACCAAATTTGATGGCTTTTATGTTTTTAGAAGAAGACTTTGTGAAAAAGTGCAAGGTGTGCATGTGAGAGTTTTGGAGAGAAGGAGAAGTAGATGTGCCCAGTGGATGGGTTAGGAAGAAAAGTATATTTTTGAATATGTGTAATACCTATAGGTCATATTTATTATTTTATAATAGTTCTCTTATAGTTTAAGGATATGTGAGTAGGTCTAAGTGTGCATATGAGAATAGTTTGAGTTAAGAAGGAGAGAGATTGTGGCATGCCTATGTGAGAGGCCTATATGAGATAAAGAGAGTTTGTGCAGGGGTTAGATAAATTGAGATCCATCATCAAGTTTATAAGGAATCAATTATAAGGTGGATTTGTTCAAATTAGACTCTAAAATACTTGATCTTCTATAGGGGCAATTGTTCATTATGAAATAGGTGTTTCACTAAAGGCCTTTAGTCAGGAGGACATGATCAAGGTTTGTTAGTATAAGGAAGTTGATCAATATCTTATTTTTAATTTGTTATAAGATAGTATTATATGTGTTATATTATTGATAGTGGGTTTTATTACCCATGAGGATTTCCCATAGGAACTATGTGTTATGTGTTTGATCTTATGTATGTATTGAATGAATGAGCTATATTGTTTATGTTGATTAATCAAGTTGATATACATTAATTGTTTAATATTTTGAAAGGAATAAAATTTAAATTGAAATATCTACGTTTAATGATTCACCCCCTCTAAATTATTATGCCTATAACAATTGCTATCATATGAAGTCCTTTGGTAAAGGCTTAACAACTTGAAGGTGAACTAAGGTACAATATGGGTACTCATCAAGGAGGTTTCTCTATTAAACAAGCATCGATGTTTAATGGATCCAATTATGCTTTTTTGAGTGTGAGTATGATGACATACATTATGTATCTAGGGTATTATGTATGGAAATCCATTATGGATGGCTATGTTGATCCTACTACTTCTCCATCTAGTGTTATAAATAAGAAGTTGTTTGAGAAAAATTCTAAGGTAATAAATGGTATCACTTGTGGTATTTCAAAGATCAAATACACCAAGGTAATTAAGTATAAATGTAGTTAAGATATATGGGACAAAATTTAAATCATTTATGAAGGATATTAAAAGGTCAAGCTTGCTAAGTTACATACTCACACAAGGTAATTTGAAAGTCTTAAGATGAATGAAGAAGATTGTGTGGCATCCTTTATATAGAGAGTTAGTGAGATTGTGTACATCATCAGAGGTCTTAGAAATAACCTTGAAGAATATAATATAGTTAAAAAGGTATTAATTCACATATCCCTTAGGTTTTATCCTAAGTAATATGTTGGAATAAATTCATGATCTTACTTAGCTAAAGTTGGATGAACTACATGGTATCCTTAATGCTTTTGAGATGAGGAAAAAGGATGATATAAAACAAAAGAAATAATTATATTTAAAGATTGAAATGAATCCAAAGAAGAAGTTCCAAGGTAAGAAACCAAAAGAGGATGAATTTTTTGATATAGATGAGGATGAAATAATTGTTTTGATTTCAAGGAAATTAATAACATGTTCAAGCAAGTATAAAGGTAAACTACCCCTCAAATGCTTCAACTATGATGGGATAGGACCTTTTCCTAATAATTTCCATAATAATTATAATAAGGATGATGATGAAGATCATGATAAGGGTCATCATGATGAAAATAGATCATTTAAGTATAATAAAAGAAACAAGGGAATCATAAGGTTTGATAACAAGAAAAGTACTTCAAGGACAAGAAGAGTCTCTACACCAAAGAAGATTTTAGCTCATCAGATGAGAGTGAATTTAGTGACTAAAAGTATGATCATGAATATGATGGTCCTATTAAAGATAAATATCTAATAATTAATGAGGAACGTATTTTCTCACATCAAAAGGAGTCTACTCAGTGTGATTTAGATGATGATGAAGATGAGGTGGACTATGAGACTGCATTAACAAATGATCATGAAGAATTGAATATTTATAAGAAGATGAAATATAAACTCAAGGAATTTTAGGATAAATTTACTGTGTTTGAAGGAATAATGGATGAAGATGCCAAGGAGCATGAAGATATGGTCAAGCATATTGGTTGTCAATTGGAAGTCATGTCTACAAACTTGAAATCTAAATAAGATGAATGTTCAAGGTATGTAATTGAAAATGAGTTATTGAGATCTAAATTAGAGAAATATAAAATTAAGGTAAAATCATTTTTCAATTTTGATAAAAGTTCTAATGATCTGGATGATATCCTAAAAAGTCAAAAGTTATCTAGTGATAGATCTAGATTAGGTTTAAATTAAGAGCCTAAATTTACTTCTCAATTTGACATGAATTTCAATGAGAACAAGGTGCATAAGACTTTGAAGACAAATAATTATATAAGTAATGAAGGTGTTAGTAGAATGAATACAAAATAAATTAGACAACCAAATGACATGAGGTATGCAAATTTCAATGGCTACTACTATACTTGTAATCAGTTTGGGCATAAAGCTAGAGAATGTAGAAGACCTACTAAAAATGAGTTTGCATGGGACTATGATGGGGGTAATTAGTAAAAATGTGTGAGAAAGGTTAAGTGTTTCAATTTTCATGATGTGGGACACTTCTTAAAACATTATCCATTTGAGGTAAGGCAAGATGAGTTTCCTTCAATAGATATTGAGTGGTATAGTTATTATGAACTAGGACACATTGTATGATTTTTTACAAATATGGTAATATATAATGATATTATTTAAAAAGATATGATGTGTTTTAACTATCAAAAGAGAGGTCAAATTGCTATATTTTGTCAAAAAAGTCCATTAAGTCAATATGGGTTCAATTAGGCTCCTAGAGTGCAAGAAAAAGGTAAGTCAAGTCATGGAAGCCAAAGGTGGTAAGTATGAGTCATGATGAGACTCCAAGACTAAGTAATTTTTTTTCTATGGTGGAGAATGATGAAGAAGGAGAAGAGTGTAAAGGGATCTCATTATTTACTCATGTTGAGAATGAAGGGACCAATATCAAGGAGAGACCAAGGTGTTGGTTAAGGCTAGTTATAAAGTGAGTATGAATCCAAGTGAAAATCCTATTGTTGTTAAGCAAGATTGATATAGAGAGCATCATTTTTTAGTACCTAGTGATGAGGTTCCAAGCTACAAGGAAGATTCTATAGATGAAAAGGTATGTCATGAATCTATGTTATTTGCATGTATTGTCAATCCAATCATAGGAAAAAATGATAATATTTTAGTGGATGAGCATGTTACTTATATTAATCCTAAGAAGAAGAAGAACTATAAAACTTAGATGACCAAGGAGGAGAAGGAATATGAGGAGTTGTGGATAACTCATAGTTTCACATTATTCTAGGATATTATGAAATAGGATGTCTCTACCTATGCTTCTTAGAAGACATATTTCTTGTGGAGAATCAAGGTTATGTGATCAAGATATTAATTCCAATATATATATATAGACTTGTGTTGATCTTAGAAGTTAATTGATTAAGGGGGATCAACAAGTTCATTTGTTTTCTATAGAGGTTTGTAAAGGAACTATAGTAAAGTGTTAGAATGGGTGGTTTCAAGTGGCTTAATGAGATTGATGAGATGTAAATAACTTTTTGGTGATCAAAAACTTACTTTCACTTCTTTTTGATGTTCTCTAGGTATTTTTGTGGTTTGAAGGTATGTTGAAATCAAATTTTAGATTTTTATTTGTTATCGGGTTTCCTAGTTTATGCTTAATAGTATGCAGGCCCTACAATGGGTTATAGGATGTATGAGTTCCCAAATATGTGGAGGATAAAATATTGGTCCATAAATTTTTTACATTTTTCTTCAGTTTTACAAAAAAGTTAGAGGTGGATGTTGACTACAAGGAGGTTTTGTTGACTCTAGTTGTTCTAAGATTCTAGGGTTTTAGGCTATGCTAGAAAAGTGGTATGCCTTGTGAGTTGAGAAATGAGGTTTCATAATAATTTAAATGGGATAAATGGGTTTTAAAATCAAGATTCATAAAGATTTTAAGGTTTTTGGTTCTCAATTTATTCAATTTTTTGTCAAATTGGAGGGATAATTAAGTAGTAGTTTGTGAAGGAAGTATGTTACAAAGGATGAGCTAGGTGTTGAAAATTGGTTTTATTAAAGGGGAATATGAAATTGATATATATGTGAAGTTTTAGGCCTTGAATATGTGTCTATTGAAATTTTTAGGATCTATAAGTTCCAGGTAGGGCTATAAGGAGTCTAGACAGGCCTAGTCTTGAAGATGTGCTTTTTGTTCAATTTCTCCAAAAGAGTAAGGTATGTGTGTTTCAAGAAGATTTATCAATTTTGTTTGAGCATGTTTTATATTTTGTAAGTGGAATTAAGTTTTATTTTTATTCTTGGAAGTGTCCTAAGAAAGAAGACTAGTAAGTTTGTGTTGTGGTTCCTTGTGGTGTGTGGATATTTAAAGATACTCAAGTGATGAAATTACTTAGAGATTGTAGGGAAAGTCCATCTTATATGTTTCTTAAAGAGTTTTATTAGTTTTTAGTTCATGGTTTAAAATTAAAAGGTTTTTATGATGACTTGATCATATCTAGTCATATCGTGTGTTCTTTTTCCATTGATTACAATGTTTGGTTGAAGAAGAGAGTATTGGCATGGAGCAAGAGGAAATTGGAAAGAAAAGAAGAGTTAGGATCATGGTAATGGGGGGTTTATATAATATTTATAAGTTGGTCCTCTCTTATTTTTATGGTATTTTTAGGTCCTTAGGATTAGTTGGTACTCGCTTTGTCATTGTGTCAAAGGGGGAGAAAGTTCTTATTATAAGAGTGCTTAAAGAGAGAGAAGGTGATATGAATGATGTTTGCTAACATAAATGAAAAAGGGGAATATTTTTGGATATTTTTCAATGATGTCATGGTGATTTTTTTGATGTGTCATAATGAGTGGATGAAGTGCTTTGATACCCTAAGTGACAATCACAAAGTGTGCAATGTGATTGTCCTAGTGTGCTTGAAGTTGGCTTGGTTGGTCTTTAGCTTTGAAATAGCTAGAGATATTTAGAGATGAGTCTAAATTTTTTATCATGTGAAATAGGTTATATCAATGGTCAAGGATTATTGGATATCTTGTGTGCATGAGTGAAATTCACCCAATTCATCATTTTTCTCATCTAGACATTTTGGGTCTAATGGTAGAGAATATAATAAGGAAGTTTGTTAATGTCACCATTGCCTTTTATGTATGAGTCAAGGAGATTTCATCATATGGTTTTGATTACATTATATTAAAATATATATGGGTGAAAAGTTTGGCTCTTAAGCATTTTGATAGTGTTTTACTATACTTATCCAAATTTTCATGAGGAAAGAAGAGCTAAATGATGATTTTTATGATGGCATATCTCACACATGTGGACATTTCATGATAAGGTGATCATATGGGTTTATTAAAATTTTTGCCTAGTTTATTTAAAATAACTTTCAATTCAAGCACTAAAGCATGATAAAAGATATGTAAGTATAAAGTTGGCTTCCTAGATAGTTTTCAATGTCTTCTAGACCATCACAAACCATCATACAAACATGGATGAACTAGTAAGTTTGTTATTTTATTTCAAGTAAATGGAAGGTAAATATTGGTAAAAGGATATCATGGAGATGTTTTCTATAATTTTAGTAATCTACCCTAAAAATTTATTGTCTAGTTCAAGATATAAATCTTCAAAGTTGCACTTACAGACAGTGATGGATCTGAGATCATCAAGTTTATTCACATTGAAAAATGAGGTCAAAGCTTGCATGCATAGGTGATAATTATCACAATCTCACTATTTTGATAGAATATCACTAGTGAGAAATGATTCATAATGATAAATATCAATGGTGTGAGACAAGTCAAGAGTTAACATTACACGAGAGGATTTTAAGTGGCACAAGCACATGTAATGACAACAAAATGTTCAAAAGGCACATGAAGGTGCCAAGTTTCATGATCTAGGGATTTATGAGCTAGATATAATGGTAATCATTTCTAGTTAAAGACCTAGTTGATATACAAATATTGATGGTGTGTATTTAGTCAATATTACAAGGGTGCACGAGATGAGGTGAAAGTGAAAAAAGTTTAACATTTAGATAATAAAGTAATATAGGTTAAAGATCAAGATATTTCAAGGGAGATTGATGGAGTGAGTTTGTTCCAAACTCTCAGGAAGCAACAAGATGAGGACAAGTGTTTGATTTTTAACCATGACCATTTGAATTTAAATTTATCAAAAGAAAAGACCAATGTCTAGTTTTTATGCCATATCTTTTGATCTATATAGAATTTTCTCATGGTGTAATAATTTTTTTTAGATGATTCCAAGGTACATCTGTAAATATGAATTCAGAGGTCTAATTGTATGTTTAGTCAAAGATATTGAGGTTCAAATTTGACTCTATTTTTATGTATGTCCTACAAGTAAACTAGGAAGGATGTTCAAGCTTGTATTGGTGATATTTTAATGTTTAATGATGAATTATATATTGGATAATGTTGTAGAATTAATAAGGATGTTCTATGTGAATTATTAAGGTTTGATCAATCATATCTAGTATGAACAAAGGTTTTGAAATTGATTGTGTGTTATCTCATAATGACTGTGTGTATAGAGAGTTGTTTGAATAAAATATGCTTAAGTAATAGGGTATATGATGGTTTTCAGAACTTAAGGAGGACCTATATATCATTTTGAATGGACCCATCCATTTGGAGAACTTATGTTTTATTTTGATCAGAGAAGTGTCAAAGAGTTGAATGGGTCTCCATAGGGCCTAAAAATGATTTAGGCCTATTTTAAAGAGGATTGTGCTTAAATGTGACCTATGTAAGATACCTTAAGGGTGAAGGCATGTTTTTTGGCTGAACAATATGTTGATAATTCATGAATTCTATATATATAGTGAAAACAAATGTGACTATTTCTATATTTTTGGAAGAAGACTTTATGAGAGAGTGCAAGGTGTGCATGTGAGAATTGTGAAGTGAAGGAGGAGTAGATGTGCCCAATGGATGGGTTGATACTAAATTCAGATTTTTGACTATGTGTAAGACCTATAGGTCATATTTTTTTTATGATAGAATAGTTTTCTTATATTTTGAGGATATGCAAATAGGTTTTAGTGTGAATATGAGGATAGTTTGAGTTAAGAAGGAGAGAGATTATGGCATGCCTATGTGAGAGACATGTATGAGATAGAGAGAGAGTTTGTACATGGTTTAAATAAATAAATATCCATCAAGTGTTGAAGACATCAGTTCTAAGGTGGAGGTGTTCAAAGGAGGGTCTAAAGGACATGATCTTCCTTAGGGGTAGTTACTCTTTGTAAAACAAGTGTTTCACTAAAGGCCTTTGGTTAGGAGGACATGATCAAGGTTTGTTGGTCTAAAGAATTCGATCATTATCTTATTTGTAGTTTCTTATAGAATATTAGTCCATGTGTTGCAAGATTGAGAGTGATTTTTATTCCCCATGAGGGTTTCCCATAGGAACTATGTGTTATGTGATTGATCTTGGGTATGCATTGAATGAATTAGATCTATTGTTTATGTTGTTTGATCAAGTTGATATATGATGATTATTTAATAGTTTGAAAGGACTGAAATTGAAATATATGGGATCAATAATTCACCACCCCCATTCTTAGTGATTTTACCTCTAACACTAAGTCAGTTGAGTTGATCTTATTATAAAATATTAAGTGCATGTTACATAACTAAGTCAAATTGGTTGACTTAGTTCAAGACCTAATGATAACTTTTATAACAAACTAAGTTACACTGACTGATATTGTTGACTAAAATTATGGAAGAAGTAAGGATTATACATTACTATAATTACAAGGCTAATTTCATTCTAATAAAGAGTAACATTCATTTTTAAATCATTAAAGTCTACAATTATATTAAAGATGTATTTGAAGGCTCCATTGATTAATGTTTTCCTTGGAAAGAAGATTATCTATTTTGTGGTAAGTCTTGGATACAAATTAGAATTATTTTAGCCTAGATCTGATTTCTATAGAATTATCCTTATAAATACACACAAACTATTACAAATCACCATTGAACAAGGGAGAGGCTAAGACTCGATAGGTTAGTCCATGGTAAGTATCCCTACCTCTTTCTATTTCATTAAATAGATAGATATATAAGTAATATTATTGAATATATAAATCATTGTTTAGATTACCTCTATGATTAAACTTGGTGTAGATATAGGGTTTTCTTTCATTTCCATCTTCTACTTTAGGTGATGTAGGCATCCTTTTACCAACCATGATCCCTTGATTGTTTATTTATGTTTAATCATCCCCATTTGTGCCACAAGATTTGGTGAGAACTATACTAGTTTTATTTTATTTACTTAGACCTATCTAGGGTTATTTAATAGTGTCATTATCCTAGAGGCTTTGGACCCCTCTCCTTTGGTGTTTTATGGTAAGATATCCCTTCATTAATATTAGTGTATCCAATTTGGTCATATTCTAGATATAAATAGTATTACAATGGATATTAGTTGATAAACATATCCAATATTAGATTTACTATGTTAAATGATCTATATATCTATCTTAACTTATTGCATACATTCTGGTGAACATGATATGAATCTAACCCTTAAATTTTAAAATTTTCATTTATAATCAGCTAGATCACATTTGTTGATCTAGTCTTAAACTTTATCTATAGATTCAATATCTATACTCAACTAATTCATGCTATTTGACCTAGTTTTATCCTCTATTTATAGGTTTTATTTCCATAATCAAATAGATCATGCCAGTTGATTTAGTCTTTTTTTGTTTATGTATATAGGATATGCAACCAACTATCTTGTGTTAGTCAATTTAGTTTTATTTTTTTTATTATAGGGTTTCATATGTGATAGACTAAATCATGTTGGTTAACTCAAACATTTTTTATGTTTCTAAATTTTCAATTATAGTTAACTAAGTCGATCTAGTCAACCTAGTTAAATTTTTCAGTCTTTACTCTTTCAATTTAAGTAAACTACGTCATGCTCGTCAACCTAGTTTCATTTTACTATTATTATTTTTAGCTATCTACAGACTAAATCTTCATGATCAACCCTATTTAACGTATGTGATTTTCAGATTTTGAGCTTTGCATGACTTAATTTCATCTTAAAAATATAATTAACAATCAATTTTTCAACATTTTCAATCAACCAAGTCAATTTCGTTGACCTAGTTATATTTTTTAGCTTGACTCTAAACAAGCTTTAAATTTCTATTTTTTTAATTTTTTTAATTTCTCTTTTTTATCTTTCAGTAAAATTATTTATCATTTCAATTTCTAGACTATCTTTACAAATCTTTTAGTTCTATAAAATTGTATCACATATTTGACTAAGTTGACCTCGATTACTTAGTTTTATGGATATCTACTCTACCAAACAAAGTAAGTCAATCTGATCAATTGTGTTTATTTTTAACCTATTTTCACAACAAACTAGATTAGATCACCCAATTGTGTTTGATTTTATTTGTCAATTAAATCAATCTAGCCATTTGTGTTCATGTCTTTCTCTTTCATCATAATCAAGGAAATTCACTTTCATTTCTTAGTAATTAATCTAAATTTACTTTGAAAAATAATTGGCTACCTATTTATTTAGTTTATGAAAATATAAATTAGTTTTTGACACTTGATTTTCATCTTTATTTTTACTTTGTCTTGATTTCCTTAGAAATTATGTATTGACAATATTAAAACTACTTAGATACTATCATGAAGGGCTATGTGATACTAGTTTTATTCTCTTTTTCTATAATTTATAAATATTGTGGCATGAGGTGTTCCCCAATACTCATATCCATAGTACATAGCTAAACATAGTCTTTGTTTTCGATGCACCTCATGATATTTTAGAAATTTTTAGAATTCCCCTTTGAATTGAAACCTAGGAATCCAACCATCCATTTGATTTTGTGGTGCATGGTTAATGGTTATCATTGAAAATTTAATTCCATCTTACCCTTGAAACTAGGTTTAGTGGGCTATGGGAATAATATGTCTTTCATATCTAGTTCTCTAAAGCATTAAGATGACACTCTCAAATAGACAAGTAAATATATTTTGGAAGCCTAAAAATCAATCAAAACCTTTTAGTACAACTTCCTGATCTTCTTTTTAGATAATTGGTTAGCATTAGTTGTTACAAAATTACATTTTCTATTTTTTGTCTACTATTATATGTTGTATTAAATATTTTATTAACCATTGTTAATATAATTTTATGCAATGTGTTAGACAGTTCAATATTCTATCTACTATTTTTCTTCCTTAAAAACTACATAGTTCAAATTATTATTAATTTTTTTCTAGATTCAAATAATTTGACTAACATGAATTATTATAATTAATTATTTTTCCACCTATATAACTAAGTTGATTAGCTTGACTTAGTAGGCCTTTAATAATTGATGTATTTCTTACCTATACAACTAAGCCAACCAACTCGACTTAATAAGCCTAATCATTCAATCTATTTCTTGACCTTACAAAAAGTTGATGAGCTCAACCAGGGTTTATTTATTTATGAATATTCTCTAATTAACAAATATTCCATATTCTTAAATTTGGTTTTGGCAAACTTTTAGAGCAATAAAGAGTACTGGGTCACCAAAAAATTTAGGTTGTAATTTAGATTTATATGTCAATTCACCTAATGTTTATAGCTAATTATAAATTATGATTATAAATCACCATGGCCTCAAAATAAATTTTGATCATTTCACCAATATATTTGATATACCCTAGATACCCATCTACCCACTCTAGATGTTAGACTACATGCTCTAAAATCTAGACTTCATGCTCTAGATGGTCATTTGAAAACAAAAGGTAATAATATATGTACTTTATCCTAATTTTTTTTGCATATTTGGAATCCTATCAAAAAAATAAATAATTTCAAAAAAAATCACCTTGATCCAACTCTTTATGCAAAATTTATGCCCATTTGAAGTCTTAAATACCATCTAGAGCTGGTGGATAGCATCCAAATCCCATGAATGGCATCCAAAATATATAGATAGTTTCCATAGTCTATGGATGACTCTCAACATCATTAAAATCCTATGGAATCTATCCATAGGCTTTGGATGCCATCCATAGGCTTTAGATTCCATGCTCGGGCTTTAGACAATATCCATAGGGTCTAGACACCATCTATAACTTCAAATGGGCATAACTTTTGAATACAAAGTTAGATCAAAGTGAAATTTTTAAAAGTTGTTTGATTTTTTGAGAGGAATAAAAATATGTAATAATTTAAAGGATATAATATGTATATAATGACATGTTTTACATTTTTATATTGATTTCTTAAGGTGTGTAGTCTAACATCTAGAGCTTATGGATAGAATATAAAGGCCATGGATATTGTCGAATGGATTTAGATTCCATCCAAAGTCTATGGACACTATCTATATACTTTAAACACCATATAGACCCTTTAGACACTATCCATAAAATCCAGATGATGTTTAGAGGCACTAGATGATGTGTAGAGTCTATGGATGCCATCTAAGGCCTTTAGACATTGTCAATGGGCCTTAAATATTGTCCAAAGGCTCTAGACGATGTCTAGAGTATGTGTATGACTTCCATAGGATCTAGGTTATGTCTAGAACCTCTATATGTCATACACATACTCTATATAGTGTCTAGAGGATCTTGATAGTGTCAAGATTCTGTAGACACTACCATAAACTCTGGACATCATATAGAGACTTTAGACACCATCTAGGACCTTTAGACACTATCCATAGGGTTTGGAAACCATCCTTAGGGTCTATATGTCATCCTTAATGTCTAAAAAATATTCATAAGTTTTGGATGGAGGCACATAAATTTTGTGGTAAAGTTATACCTAAGATTCACCTTTTCAATAAAACTAGTTTCTTTTTAGTTTATCAAGAATTTCAAATGTACTTTTCAATATTCATAAGAATTTTACATAGGTATTTTTCCTAGGGGACATTAAAAAACCTTAAGCTCAACTAAGTAGGTTATCTAACGTCTATCTATTTCTTTCCTTTAAAAATAAATCAACCAGCTCAATTTAGTATTTTTTCCACACCTTTACATTTTTCTACCTACCTAAGTCAACCAACATGAATTAGAAAATTTTTAGCACATATATTTTTTATTATTAAAGTAATTTAACCAAATTGACTTATTAATATTTAAACACTATTATCTTATCCACCCAGCTAAGTTAAACAACTTGACCTAATAGGTTTCTATCTTTCTATGTATATCTTCACTTTTCACCATGTATTACATATTTGATGAAAGTGGAATGAAAACTCAAAATTATATGATTAATTTATATAACCCTTATAGACATATCCATTTTTTCCTTCCCTATCTTTTTGTATAATATATAGATGTCACTAATTTCCATGTGCCCACTAAACCCATAAGTTATGGGTCACCTCCTCGCAAAACTTTGGATCCACTTAACTATCCTCAAAAAATTCCTATTATTGAGGATGAGATTGATCTCTACTATAATATTGAAATGATACTCTTGATCAATAAAAACCACAAACATTAAGGAAAATATCCCATGATCATCTACAATATAATTATGGAGCTTACCTTGAGCATCCACCTTCACCTACACATAATTTATCTACAATCCTTGGGTCAAGTCATCTTATGAATTTTCCATGACTTTTTTGTTTTTAGTACCCACTTCTTATTGCATGGATTCAAATTTATTTACTAATTCTTCGACTTGGCCTATTATATTAACTACTATGGCCAATATTTTTTCAAGTGGGCCCACTCAAAGTGTTTGTGTACATAATCAAGTAAATGCTACCTCTAGTGCATCTTAAGAATTTTCTACTAGTCAACCCACTATTGATACTAATAAAATATTATTACAATCCATGAACCAAATGGATAATTTGAAACTAATAGTACAAATCAAATGGTCCAAATGCAAAACAAAATTTTGAAATTAAAAAATTATCCTCAACCCACTCAATGGGGAGTGCAAAATCATAATTCCTATCCCCCCTCCCCCAACCTCCTTTTAGAGATGTAAAAGGTAACATTATAACTCAACCTCCACTTCTCAACAAAATTATGAAACATTTAAAAAATGAACCCTTAATAACTAAATTTATAAACATCAACATAGGTTGTATTGTTCCTAATATCACTTATAATAGATCTATGGATCATAATTTTCTTTTAAAATCTTTTATAAATAATGGATTAATCACAATACCTTTATTACCACCAAGATCTTATCTAAAATATTTGTAGGTGACACTTTGGATTGGTATAATCAACTTAAATCCCATAGTATATCTAGTTTATAATATTTAGTTAAGTCATTGGTATAATAATTCTAAACTAGTGACCATCTTGAAAATAACCTAGCTCACTTCATCAATTGTAAACAATCAGAATCTACAACTATGCAAGTTTTCATTAAATGATAGATAGCCTTGTCCAAAAAAACTAAAGATAATATGTTGGAAGACAACGTATTCCACTTATTCACTAGTAATATTCATCCTAAATTTTAATATCATGTTAGGACCCTTTCTCCCAAATCTATGGAATAATCCCTTGACCAAGACAAACATAAAGATTTTCTCATAAGATAATTTTATCCTTCCCATCCTCATACTAGAATTTGAATGCTTAAGAAATAAAAAAATTGACATGATACCAATGATGGTGTTATGAATAACTATGATTCTATTCACACTATTCATGATATTAATCCAAGTGATTCCAATGATGTTATTCTTTCCCAATCACTTTTAACAAAACCTTTGACCACAACCTAGTTATACATTTTCCTAAGTTAAAAATGTATATTCTCACAAACCTCTTTCCATGGAAAGAATTAAAAAGTGTCTTCTTAGGCCTTCAACATGAAATCTTGAATTTACTCACCTTAATTAATGGTGGTATGATCCACACATGATGTTCTGGTATCATTCAAGTTAGGGGAATTCTCATGAAACTTGTTGCCATTTATGAATCTTTACTCTTGAATATCTTATTAGTTCTAATTTTGGTCATAAACCCCTAATTCATGAGTATCAACAAGCTTATGAAGTGACAACCAAGTTTCAATAAAAATAGATAAATATGTTTCCCTTAATCAAGATAAAACTCACCTTGTAATTTACAAGGATCTTCTTTCTAATTATCAGCCAAGTACTACTCAACCTCCCATTACCAACACTATAAACAATTATATTGATCCTAATGATGAAAATGCTATAAATATGAATAATATGAGAAGAGTTGTTTCTTATATTTAATTATACCCAAATTATAAATATAATAACTTCCCCACTTTCCATACCATCCAAGATTCTTATCCATCTCACTTTACATAACTTAGGCATATGATAGTGATCCCCATAAATATAACAACACAACATATTCCTTCCTTCACTATCCCATGTATATATATTCAAACACCGCATTTAAATACTCAACCAATATCTATTGATACAAATTCTAGTCCTAACTTATCACCAAACCCTCCTCACTCTAACCTACCTAAAACTTCTAATCAACTTACTTTTTTAACTTCTTCATGACCTAGAAAATGTTTAATAGAACCACACATCACCTCAAACATGACACCCAAAACATTAATTAATTAAACCATATTAGATATACTTATCCAAACCAAATTGGTTAAGTTAAAATAAAATAGATCTTATAAACTTTAGTTTAAATTTACTTCTACACTTATACATATTTACTTCAACATTATGCATTATTATCTGAGACAGCTCCAACTAGATATAATGAATGGGATCCTATAATATACATTTCTTGTCTCTCATATCAAATTCCTTGTCTAAAACTCATGAGGACTTATCCTTATCATCGTATTTATTAAATTAAAATTTTAATCAAAATTTACATCCCTTGACCTCCACCTATGGGGTAGGAAGCCACTTTGTCTAGATCTGAAGCTGGTATTATTAAACAATGTGAATAAATATCTATAAACATTTATGAAACCATATATACTTTCATCTCACCAAAATTTCTAGTCACTTAAATTATTTTTAATGAAATATTACTTTGAGCATACGATCCTCCACTATTTATTAGTGTAAAAATTAGTGATATCTACGTCAAGCATGCTTTGATCAATCAAGGTTCTAGCACTTGTGTCAACTCCCTTGATCTTAGTAAAACACTTGGGTACTATTAATGTAACCTTAAATCTAAACATATTACATGTCAAGGCTATAATATAAGATAAATTCCTTTTATAGGATGTGTTTGTATTCCTATCATGGTTCCTCGTGTCATTGTTCATATTAAAGTCATGATCTTCAACTTTTTGTTATCATATAACATCTTAATTGATCAACCTTAGATATACTACATGAGAGATATAGCTTCATTGGCATGAAATTGTGATAAATTTTCTCATAATGGTGATATTACAAGATTAAATAAGATGCGAAGCCTTATAATTTTGAACAATTATAGGAATGTGGTGTTTTAAAAATTCTCACCCTTGAACCTTTACATATCATTCCCTTTCATTAATTTCAACTATTTAACTACCCCATAAATTATACTATAGGCTATAATGACCACCCTAAACATTTGGTAAATATTCCACCTAACCTATTAGATTTAGGTAGTAATGAACTAGATAAGATCAGTTTGAAAATCAAAATTTTGATCTCCTTTCACATATAATCTCTCAACTATGCCCCTCCTTATGACCTCGATCTTGAAAAAAACCAATTGATGATATTCCTATTATTGTAACTAAGTCTCAACAATCTATTTATCATGATTCTTCCATTGATAATATCATTTATGATTGCACTATTTATCTTCATACTCATGATTGTGACTATGTATATTAATTAGATGACCCATTTTTAGTTAGTTTCACTCAAGCCATAAAATAAAAGAAATACATATATATTGTTATTTTTAAAACACTAATTGCATAATAATAATTATATTAATGTATTTACTTTTCTTTATACTTCATTTGACATTATATCTTCTTAATTTGATGTTCACAGTGAAAACATGGAGCATGCACACACTACTTCTCACCTAGTCACATCATAGTATACTTCTTGATTACTCCATAATGGGACCATATCAATTTTCTAGTTTTTCTAATACTTCCAAATTACTCCCTCCTAAGATGATTAACACATTACATTGATCCAAATTATGATCATATATCATAGTTACTAAGCCTATCATAGAATATACTCCTAGTTATCTTACTGATGGTGATGATATATTACCTCTACCTAAGATTAATAATCTACCTACATGATGGGAATATTATCCATATTGTGAGTTTCATAAGGTTCATGGTCATTGGGCCAAGGATTACCATGTACATTAGAGTTTCTTATTAAAATATGATGCATCCATGTCCACTAATATTCTAGATAATATACCTCCATAGTAATCTATTATGAGATGTACTTGTTGTTTTTATGATAAAACCATGCATAACTCTATACACTATTGATAGTTATAGAATTATATTTATGTGCATCATATAAATAATGAATAATATGATGATAATAATCAACCTCATCCAAATGATTTTATAGTGTACATCCATAAACATTGGGAGGTCTATTTCCTTTTTCATTAGTGTGTTACACATCATATTGATATGTGTAGAGTCCTCTAGTACTAATTCTACACTTTTATATGGCCTACATCATCACATTTTTAATAGTGTACCCAGGTTAATTCATAAGTGAAGGCTAAACCTTCCCTCCTCCTTCATCATATCAAATATTAGAGGATTCCAGTCATATTTTATCACTAATCCCTCATATTGATTACCTTCACATGATATTCCACATACACAACCTATATATTAAGGGAAATGCAATGGATCTATTAATCAATCCTAGCTTAGAGAAGAAAAATCCTACTTACACTAAAAATTATTGATACATTAGATATTTAGGGTCAAGACCAAGATGGATCCTCTAGACCTAACCAAGGGATCTCTTACCACAATAAATTTACTAGAGAAGGTTTTAGAGCCTCTAGTCAAGCAATACCATGTAGTAACCCTAGTTCGGTCCTATGTTTTCATATTCACAAAATAAATGACAAATTAAATTAAAATCTAATCTAGTGCTAACCAAATATTATGGGATAAAGTCATGGTAATGAACATAAAAATTAAACATGCATGTGAGAATCCTAATTAAGCTATGTATATGTAAAACCCTAATGCATGTAGAGAGAAATATATTCAAAAGCCATTACTTAGGCTAATTTTATCTACTAAAATAGAGGATTAAAATTAGATATACTTACCTTGAAGATGAACCCATCAAAATTCAATCTCTCCCTTGGCCAAAGGTGCTTTGAAAGAGGTTCTTGTGGTTTTTAAGGATCACTAAGAAAGACCAAATAATCCAAGACTTTTCCATAAGACAAGATTATTATCCAAGTATAAAACCTAAGAAATAACTAATCAAGTAAAATGGTAGAAGAGTATATTGTAAATAAGTGTAAATGAATAATTAACTTGTCTCTCTCTAAGAAATATTTAAATAAATGTGTATATATAGCTTCATCTAACCTTAACCCTTTCCCAACGTTTAGATGACAAGGGTGTCCCAATTCAATATATATCATTATTTTCTAAAAAAAAAGTTAGGTCTCAGTCTAGGTCAGTCAAAGCTGACCTAGACCCATAACATGATTTTAACGATTTGAATATAGGGTCAATGGGGTTGACAATGTAATATAAACTATCAAAAATGGTTTTAGGCTTAGGAAGGGGATAAATAAGGAGGTTAATGATTAAAAGAGTTTGAAAGAGAGGATATAAGGCCTAGGGAAGTGTATAAGTGAAATTTAGATTGATAGAAAGTGGTATTATAGGGGACAAGAAACCTATGAAGCACTAAGGGTCTGCCCACCCATTTCTCAGTACACCCTTTAAGGTATGTACTAAGAGAGATTGAGACTCAATGTATTCATGCAAGATATAAAACATCAATAATTGATAAATTTTTAAAATATTATATTTATACATATGCTCCACTCAAAACTCATCACATGTCACTCAGTTGTAATAGGGGATGTTTCTTCAAGAAAAGAACATAGCAACACACAACACTAAAGCTAAATAAATTTTAATATGTTAAATCTTAAAATAACTAAAAGTAAATGAATGAAAGGGAAATAACTAAAAATAAAATTAATTTATGCATAACTTGGATTAAATTTATCATTGGATGGTTTTCTATTATGTTTGTAGTTTTGATCATGGAGGGAACATAGATTGTTTTGGACAAACACAAGGATACAAAACTAAAGAGCAAAAACAAACAAATGCATGAAAGGCAAGATAATTGATGCAGTATAGGCATGATGTACTTGGAAATTTGGTAAGTTGAGGTGATAAATATTAATTTAGGACCAAATCACCAAGTCAAATTTTGAATTAAATTAGGTAACCAAAAATCCAAGGCTATTAAATTAATAAAAAAACTCAAACAAGTAAACCTTAAGTAAGAAAGACAAATCAACTAAGTCAAACCAAGAATACATGTTTAATATGATAATCAAACATCAATGTGTAATAATTAGCATTAATTACTTTAAAAATATGGGAAATTAATGGGAAAACAACATTGATGAGTGAGTAATAGTAATAGTAATCCTTGATCACTCATCAATGGAAAAAGTGCATAAAACTAAAACAACATTTGTGAGTGAATATTAAAAAGCCGACCTCACTCAATAATGGAAAAGGTACATGAAAGTAGAAATAGGTGTAGTTGTTTGAAAACAGGAGGTATAACAATGGAAAAAACTTCAAATAAACCAAAGAAATTTATATAAATGTAAAGTAGGTGTAAAGAAAAAAATCCATAGTCACTCAAGCATACTATTTTGTTCTAAGGATAGATAAAACTGAAATAAAATAGTGCTAACATGTTTTTAAGATGTGAATAAGAGGGGATATAAAATAAATGGAAAAACATATTTAGAATCAAAATTGCCCATTGAAGGGGGAAATTAAATGGGTGGAGGGGAAAATTAAGGTAGAGAAATTCTTTATCAAAGTCAAGACACTTAAATTAGGTTTGTAAAAATGAAAAGAATTTCAACATTAAGGACTCTAAAGAAATTTTCCTAACCACACAAATCTTGGGTTACCAAATTAAGTATGAATATCATCCCATGAATGCTATATGCATGAAAATTAAAATATACCTACCTTCCCTCAACATGTTCCCTATTCTTTAGGACCCATTACAAAGTTGTTGGTTTATTATGAAGATTAGGTAATTTTGATGCTTCTTAGTGTTGAATAACACTTCTTATTTTAGGATTCTGAGAATCCATGACATGAGTTTTAGTTAGTGACTATTTAGTGATTGTCTATGGTGGAATAGAAGCAATGTATGAAAATTGTCCACAAAATTTATTTGATTTAGTGGTTGGAAGCCACCAGGGTCTATACCATTTGAATACTTAATAATTATAAAGATTTGGTAAATAAAATAAATGATTATTAATAATGACCTCTAAGATAGAGTGAATCTTGATAAAAATAAGAAAAAGGAAGGGTAAAGAAGAAAGAAGCATGATTGTAGGTTTTCATCTCAAATATTATGACAAAATTCTATTTACTTTGGGCACATTTGAACCAATTTATGTTATAATAAAACATAAGCTCAAATTATATCATAAATCAAGCAAAATTCAAAGGAAAAAATATGGATCATAAGTAAGAACCAAATTTACTTTAAAGGTTTGCTATTATGATCAAGATAACCTAAGTACATCCAAATATAGAGCAAATAAAATGAAGTATATTTGAGATCTTTATAGTCAATTTAGCATTTAGCACAAATTAACAACCCTATGACAAAGAATGTAATTCAAATAATAAGAATCATTCAAATTCAAGATAACTCCTTATAATTGAGAGATAGCATAGACATTTAAGGAAAATAATAAGAAAATCTTTTAAAAATTCCTTAGTTGTATTAAATGCTCCTAGTATTAATTCCTAAAAAACTCCCTCTCTTACAAATGGTAACCATCTATCTATTTGTAGGAAACATAGGTGGTAACCGGTTAACTTTAAAAAATATCCATATGTGGATAAGGATAGTTGTCCTTGATACAAAGCTACAATGTGATAAAAAATCATGCAAACTTGAGAAGAAAGAGTATATGCTAATAGACTAGCATATACTTTCCAACAAGAATATTCCTTTAGGAGTTCCATTGGAGGGTCCTTCTAATTAACCGTATCTAAAGAAGTTTTTCACCTTGGTGTATTGCTACTTGATCAGCTCAAAATCCACTATATGCTTCACTAGACAATCCCCTTCTTTTTATGATAACTTGTCAAATTCACTATCTACCTAAGATACAAATTCCTTGACACATTATACTTATACAATTTACTTCCCTAAAAAAGTATTGGTATCAAGGGTCTTCTGGTTGTCCTTAGTTAAATGACCTTAGCTATCAATGATGCCTTAGATGTATGTATCAACCCTCTCCTTGAATTCTTAATCATCAATCAAGCTTAAAGTAGTGGTTTGAGAAGGGTTATTTAATAGATCCCCTAGAAGCTTCTCAATCTGGTTTACCAAACCTATGTCTCTCTTTCTAAATTCCTTAACATCACCACTAAAAGTGATCAAATCTTCTTTTTTATCTACTAAAATTGTCATGAGGATGTCTAGATGTCTGAGTTTGATAATCTTGAAGTTTAAGGCCTGCTTTGTTTTATGACCTTGATGAGCTCCTTCATCTGAGCTTGAGAATTTTTCCACTGGGTGATTAAGTTTTATGCCATTTCAAATTCATGGTCCAAAGCATTCAATCTAGATTTAATGTTTTTCAAATTCTCAAATGCATCCATCAAAGATTTATTTAGCATTTTCAATATACTTTTAGGAATTATTAAGAAGACCTAAGCTTCCAAATCTTGATTTTCTATTTCTAATTTGAGTATCCTTTGTTTCAGCCCTTGCACTCCAGCCAATGCCATTGTTGATTTATCCAATACCACACTAGCTAAATACTCTTGAAAAATAGGATGTTCCCCTATTAATTTTCCTAGAATAGGAGTTCATCCTATAAATGGCTCCACCTTTTGAAAGCTAAACTCCTTATTATCAATAGTGACTTTCTTGGTCACTATTCTTTCAAAATTTGATGTCTCTAGATTAAATTGGACCTGAGGATCAAGTTATTTCACCTATGGTTGTTTAATAATCTCTACATTTGAACTCTTAGAGGCTCTTGGGGTACTAACCCATTGTATTTCATTGTTTTGAATAAATTAGATGCTTCTCTTTACTTGTTTATTCAAAATATCTTGAATCCATGGTTTGACATTATCTTAAACACCTATGTCCACTTGAATTGGAGCCAGTGAATGAGAAAGAGATGGGATTTTTTACAAATTCCCATAAATAAACCAATCAAGAATGGTTGGTCCATAAATAATATTCTCATCACTAAAAAGGTTTATTTCACTAGTAGGGTGAGTGAAAGTTAACCTAGGCCTCTTTTTTGGAGCTAGAGGAACTAAGGCTAATTTTTCTTATCTCATTTTACTTCTCAATAGAACCATTTTCTTCCCTACTTCTTCATATGAGTCCTCTTCCTTATATAAAGCATAATTATACATGATGTTAACAAGGTCACTCTCCACTATTTCTCTAGTTTCCAAAGCAATTAATCTAATAACATCTATTTGGGATGAAGGCCTTTGTGGGGATGCCTAAATTTGGAGGTTTTCAATAGGGATTTTCTCAATCTTGGACTCCTCACTTATAGTTTTACCTTTTCATTTTGTATCCTCAAGTTTCTCAATCTAAGGTAACTTTGTCAATTCTCCCTACTGAGGCTCATAAGATTTCCCCTCAGTAGGTGGTTCTTGATGTGTAGTCCCAAATGGTCTTACCAACAAATGATACTATAAAGGATGTAGCTACCTTATTTCTCTTGAAGGCTTATTATCCCTAACAAGCCTATGTTCTAAGGTTATGTTGTAGTTTTTAACCCTAGATAGTACTTCTTCAAAGTTTTTTGCCCTCATGTAAATACAATCCCCCACACCTAGTTGATGCTTTTACTTAGTCTTTAGGACCTTCCTATCTTGAATATGGTTATCCACTCTATTATTGGGGTCCCACATATTAAGATCATCTAATTATAAATAAAAAGAGTTCTTGTGCACCAACATGATCTCCAAAATTTTTCAATCCTTGATTACAATTCTATGAATGTCCAATGGGAATGGATGAACATGAGCCTTTTTATTATTCTTTCAATGAAAATATATACCTTAGATGATTTGATAAGTAATTTATTACTCTACAAGCTTAATAGGAACATATATGGGTAGTCTGTATGGTTAGACCATGATTCCTTATATCCTTATTATAGTGTAATCTAAATAGAACCACACATCCCCCATAGTATCCACTTGTTTTTTGATATGAGGATGAAGTCTAGCCATAGGAATACCAGTGACTATCTCGAAAAATATTGGGAAGACACCATCACATATGAATTACATATGATTCTTATATTTGAAAATATGTAGTTTGGTGTTATGATGGGAAATGGTAGTCTAACTATCAGGGGACCAATTTTGAATTCCAAGGAAATTAATAGAGGCTAGGAGTGATTCTAAGAGGTAAGAAATCATAAAGAAATGTCTGGAGGTCTCTCTCTTGATGGTTTTAAACTAAACTTATCAAGTCTCTAATGGGAGGTGTTAGGTTCTACTCCAACATGTAATTGACATGAGAAACCTAGACCTTACTCACATAAGTTTTAGAATATGCACTAAATGTTATATTCAATAAGGTCATATATACCCTAATAAATTCTTTGAATTAGGTAATAATAATCTAACCATTAGGGGTCTTGATAACATGGGAACCTTCTATTAACTAAGGTGAAAGAACTGAATCTAGGTTTTGGGAATTTTTTCATCCTCTTAAGGAAAGAAGATCAACATGAGGTAAATGGATCTTATAGTAAGTTTGAAAGGCCATGGGAGCTATGCATGAATCTTTACTTACATTTCCTTCATTAATAATCCATTCTCCATCTACTTTACATTCAATGAAAATAGGAATAAGAAGGTAATGCATTAACTCTAGTTTAGTAGCTACATGATGAAGGCCTACCATCTGAATGATACTAAATCATTATATCTTTGGTACACTGAAGAATTCCTATTTTCTTACTAAGAAATTAGCTATAAATATTCAACAAAGAAGAATAATCTAGACCAACTATTGATTCATTATACATTCAATGTTGTTGAATCCAACTTTGTGTCTCTAAAGACCCTTCCCTCACCATTTGAAGTTAGATAAAGCTCTACTTCAATCTTCATCTATTGCCTACCTACTACCATTGATAATAGTGTATTGTAATTACAAAGCTATCATAGTTCTCACTAAGGCACCTACTCTAAATTTAATTCACTATTATCTCAAGGGTCACCTAATCAATTTGAAATAATTCTAACCTTCTTTATGGAGGGTTTAGGGTTTTTCTACTTTAAGGACCAAAACATCCAAATTTGATCTCATATGTGCCTTAGATATAATGGAACCTTTCTTATCATCTCTCCTATGCTTTTCAATCATGGAATATCTTTCATTTGGATCCTCCATACTTACTTGGAGATTATGTGGTAGGGTTTCATGCCTTTCATGATAATTTTAATAAATACCATTTGAAGAGTGACCATTGGTTTTCAAAAGTCTTTTTTATTTTACTTTGAAAATCCAAATCCAAGTCCTTACATTTCATTGGTTCTTGGTATTTGAGATTAGTTATTATGCCATCTATCAAGATTTTGAGGCCTTTGAAAAGTTTTCAATTGGCTCACACTATTGGATCAAATCCAGTGAGCAAGTGACCACCATTAGATCCTTTGAGAGATCTTTAGGCATTCATGTTAATGTGCACTATTGGATCAAATCCAATAATTAAGTGATCACCATTGGATCCTACAAGATGCTTTCCCTTTTAATCACTAAAAAAGACTTAGGCCAAGATTTTCATGTCTCAATCCTGCCTTCATAACAAAACTAAAAATTTCTTAAAAAGGCTTTAGAAATGCCCCCTTTTATTAGGCTTAAAAATTATTTAAGTTAAATTTGATGGGTTTGGTCTTGTCAAATATGTCTTCACAGATGTCAAATGATGGGAGCGAACCTATTGATTTTAATAAAATAAAATATTTCTATTTCAATTTAAATTTTATGGGTTAGGTCCCATAAAATACATCCTCATAGACATAAAATGATGGGATCAAACCTATCAAATTTAAAATAATGAAATTTATTGATCCAAAATTTGAATGCTACTTGTAAAACCATCAGGAGATCTCAAAGCTTCAGGGATTGTCTAAGTTAAATTTGATACGTTTGGTCATCAAACACATCCTCATAGACACCAAATGATAGGGGAAAACCTATCAAATTTAAGATAATGAAATTTTATTGATCTAAAATTTTAATGCCACAATTAAAACCATCAGGAGATCTCAAAGCTTTAGGGATTGTTTAAGTTAAATTTAATGGGTTTGGTGTCATAAAATACATCTTGAAAGACATCAAATGATGAGGGTGAACTTTTTAAATTTAATATAATTAAATTTTATTGATTCAAGTTAAATTTGATGGGTTTGGTCCCATAAAATACGTCTTCATAGACATCAAATGATGGGGGTGAACCCATCAAATTTAAGATAATGAAATCTATTTCACACCATTATATTTAAAACCTCTAATCAAGTAATCACCATTGGCTCTTTATTAGGGCTTGAAGCATTAACTATATGCCCTTATAAAACACTTTGAGCTTGATGTACTATTGGATCAAATCTAATGAAAAATAATAAAGTGTTATATCTACAAAAGCATATGAACTTTAAGCCAAAACTTGATCATGCATAAAATTTCTTGGTAATTTTTCTCATGAACATTTAAATTCAAACCACTAGGGTTTATTTTTTGGGGACCCTAACTTCTTTCATGGAACCTATAATTAATAACTTTCAAGATGATTTCTAGCAACATCGAAACATGATCAAATAATCTTTCACACTTATTCCAGGATATAGAAGTTTGAGAAATAATCACATGGGTCCCCTTTCCGAAAAAAAATGGGGGGGGGGGGTGTTTATCTCAACAAATGGCAACTCACAGGGGCAACATAGCAATATGTTGGAACATAAATCTTTGGATTAAACTTGTACATGAATTTTATATCCCTTTTGGATATATACTCTCTTCTAAATCAACTTTTGATTGAAACAAGTTCCTTAGGTATAAATTTAAACATAGATATTAAAACATAAAATTACAGTTTGTGTTTTGATTTCACTTACTATTTGTTATGAATTTCAAGAAACAATTTCTAGGTTCATATCCATTTATTCCATTACACTTAAATTTTTAGTGCTTTAGATATTCTTTAAGTATAATAAATCTTAATTTAAGGGAGGCTTGGGCATTGCTCTACTACTAGTTAGGTGTCTATATCCCTGACAGAGGTACCTTTGGTTCCACTCAAGGTCTTGTTCCACTACCAGCCAGGCATCCAAAGCCCTAGTGAAGATTACCTGCATCACCTTTGCTTCTATTTGCTTAGATTTTATAATGAGCTCTCTTTTTCTTTACATTTTCTAGGTCCTTTTGTCAAGGTTTGAAACCAATATAGCCTAGTTTTAAGGATTTAGTTAAATGCTCTAACATTAAGATACTCTCCTTTTTAATTGAGAATTTAGCCCATGATAAAGATGTGTTTTAAGTGTAATCATGAATATGAGTTAATAAACTAAATTCACATTGTATACATATGACTCTTCTTAAAACTAAGTTTTGATGTAGAATAAGGTTTAAATCTTTGTAAGACAATAAATTCTTATACCAATTTATACCAATACCCCCAATTACTTCATACTAATTTATTTACATTCATGGTCACCTTTGCAATATTTATATCCACCCTTTTGAGCAATTCTAAACCAAAAATAATAACATGATACTTTACCACAACCAAGGAACACCACCAAGCAAGAAGAAGAGAGAAAAAATGTAAACAAAATAAATATACACAAACCCAATAAGGAAGAAAAAACAAAGCAAGAAAGAGAAATAACTAGCCTACCTATTCTAATTTTACCAATCTTACACATTTATTTTATGAAGACCTCTGGTGGGGAAGAAACAAAGTAATGTTTGAGATATTGTCCAATAGTAGGTAATGTGAAATCTACTCCTTAGAGATATTTCAACTTAAAAGTATTGTTTCCAAGATTTATTCAATTTTATAAGGACCAATCCATAAAGGAGTTAATTTACCATGTTTACCTTTAGGTTCTAATGCCATGTTCCAAAGAAGGACCAGGTCTCCCTATCTAAATACCTTCACTTTGGATCTCTTATGAAACCATCTTTTCATGGTTGATTGGTGTCTATTAAAGTCTATAAATGCCTTTTCTCTAGCATCTTCCATTTGAATAATGTCTAATAGCTAAGAATTAGCAAGTTCCTGACTGTCTTCCATGTATTCCTGCATGAATGTGAATGTAGGCAACTTCAAAGTGATGGGAAAGATGGGATCCTAACCATGTACCAACAAAAAATGTGAAGATTTTAGAGCTTGTTTGATTCTGATTTGATCTACCCATAATGCAAACTTAAGAATTTTATGCCATGTTCTACATTTATCTTTAGCAGATTTCTTGATAGCTTTCATCAAATTTTTGTTTATGGATTTAGAAACATCATTTCCTTGAGGATATTGATTAGAAGAAAACTTTAGTGTAATGCATTGGTCATAAGACCATTTTATCATTTTAATATAAATGAATGTAGATCCATTATCACAAACAACATAAACTAGGTTTCCAAATCTGGTACAAATATTTTCTTCTAGGAAATTGATCACTTCCTCTATTTTGTATTGCTTAGTAGCTACTACCTCAATCCACCTAATATAATAATCTATAGTAATCAAGACATACTTATGAATTTTGAAAGAATTGGTGGTTATTACTCTAATAAAGTCTAATCCCTATTATGTAAAAGGTTTATCTACCATCATAGGTTATAAAGGCATGGCTACATTTGGTTCCTTTTGCTAAAGATATGGCATGAATGACCCTCCCTCACATGCTTATAAATATCTTTGAAGAGTGTGGGACAATAATACTTGTCCTTGAGAATCTTATGAGCTATGGTTCTTCCTGAAGGGTGTCCACTTCCTAATTTTTCAAGAAAGGTAATCATAATTCAAGCTACTTCTTCTTTGGACACACACCTCAAATAAATTCCCTCAAAGTTCCTCCTATATAAGACTCCATTATTGACGAAGTAATGAGCTACTTTGATCCTTAAGGCTCTCTATTATTCTTTTATAAATCCTAGGGGACAAACACCATTGACATGTAAATGGATAATAGAGTCATACCAATCATTAGATTGAATGTTTTGTTGATCTACTTGCATGATAAGAAATTTTGGGTCAATACTAGTGATCATATGAACTAGACCATGACATTTCACTAGTTTGGAAATTGTCATTTATATATCATATTCTTGTAAAATTTCCATCCATTTACCTCTTATTTCTCCAAGATCATTCTGATTCAACATAAGCTTTGTAACTAGATCAAATAATATAGCATGTACCTTATTTTTAAGGAGGTAATGTCTGAACTTTTTTATTTCCTTTAATAATGCATAAGCTTACTTATCAATCATAGAATAATTCACTTATACATTTTTAAATTTGGTGCTCATGAAAGTTATAGGATGATCATTCCCATCAACCTTTTCATTTAACACTACAACCATAGAATGCTCATAAGTAAATGATTATAGATAGAAATCCTTTAAAAAATCAAGACTTATGAAGACTGGAGCTTCAGTAATTACTTTCTTAATGTTAGTGAAGGCCTTCTTGGATTCTTGATTCCATGAAATTATAGCATCTTTCTTAAGCATGTCATTCAAAGGTTTAACAATCTCAACGAAGATTGAAATAAATTTTCTCACAAAATTAATCTTGCCAAAGAATGACTTGAGTTCTTTTCAGCTATTGGGCAACCCAATTTTAGAAATGGCATCAACTCTATCAGGATCTATAGATATTTCATCTTTGGTAATGACATGTCCTAATAATTTTACCTCAGTGATACAAAATATGCTTTTCTTGGGGTTAAGAGATACACCATACATCCTACATATATAAAATACTCGTCTCAAATATATGAGGTTATATTCTCTATTTTTAGAAAATAATGTAAGATCATCCATATATATGATGATACACTTTCCCACTAAACCTTAGAAAGCATGGTCCATGGCCCTTTAAAAATTTACCCATATGTTAATTAATCCAAAAGGCATTCTCTTCTAAGTGTATGTTCCCCATTTAGTAGTAAAATCTATTTTCATCCTATCCTTTAGAGCAACAAGCACCTAGTTATACCCAAAAAATCCATCCAAAAAGGACATCAAGGAAGATCTTGAAATAGTTTGGATAACTTGGTCCAGACAAGGTAAAGGATAATTATCCTTTTTATATGCTCTATTCATATTTCTAAAATCTATGCACAATATTATTTGTCCATTCTTTTTTCTAATGGGGACTAGGTTTGCCACCCAAGTGGATTGTCTAATAGGAAACCCTATCCTTTCATCCAACAACTTCTTAACTTATTTAAAAATAATGGGTTATAAAATAGGGTTGAATAGCCTTTTCTTTTATCTAAAAGGTTTAGAACCTTCTTGAAGAGGTATGGTATGAGTAATGACCCTCAGGTCAAATATTTTCAAATCTTTAGAAGACCAAACAATTACATCCTTGTATTTTTCAATTAACTCTCTAGCTTTTATATTTTCCATTTTAGTGCACACCTTCCCTATATTCACCATTTGGGGCTAATCATGTGAGCCAAGATATGTTGTATGATAATCCTCACCATTTACCTTGGGTTGCTTAGGTGCTTCAAATTTTTTGTCAAAATCAAATAGTCTTTCCAATGAAATCATCCCTTTAGGTATCTTATTATCACTTTATTGGATGATTTTACCATTAAGTTCCTCCTCATGAGAAGTGTCATCAATATCATCAATAATGTGAGCTTCAAAATCCCCATAATTAGTTTAGAAATCTATGATTTGTTGATCATCATTGAAAACTTTGAAATGATTTATATTATCAAGAACCAAAGGACAAGGTATTAGTTCAATATTGATGCTTTACGAATCATGATTATGCATGAGGTTATCTACAACATAGGCAAGCTCATTAATAGTATTTTTTTCTTCTCTTGGAATAGCTAAGATGTTAAAAGCATTGAAAGATTCGATCAAATCCCACACCCTAAACTTATATCTCTTTAAGTAAGACAATATACACTAGTACTTACTTTTCACTTAGTAAACCACAAGTTCATAGTCTTCATATACAAGGATTTATTTAAATTTATGTTTAATGGTAAACTAAAATCCAAGTATGAGAGCCTCATACTCAGCTAAGTTATTGGTGCAAGGAAATTATAACTTATAATCTGCATGGTATTGTTTTTTTGAAGGATTCATCAATACAATACCAACTCCTAATCCTAATTTACACTTGACACCATCAATGTATAATTTCCACAAACAACACATTTGAGAAGATCTCTTAGAAACTAATTATTTTTTAATTTCTAAAGTGAAAACTCCCAAATCAGAATCTAAGAATTTTACCCTATTCATTAACAACATTATAATTTGTTATCATGTGTTTAATTTGAGGTTCCCTTTCTAATCTTATTTGATTTATCACACCCTTACAAGGAATCCATAAGTGCAAACAATTAATAGACATATATCCATTTAAATCTTTAGTCCATTCTCTACATAAAATCAATCCATAGGAAGTAGGCATTTCTACCACTTAGATATCAATGAATTATTGGACCCTTGGTTCAGTAGCTAGATGTATATGTATATTTAATAATTATCCTACAACCTTAAATCTATATGTATCTAATTGAGTGACTGCCCTATTAGATTTGATTGGAATTAAACCAAGTTGTTCACATATCTTAGCAGGCATAATGTTGGTTGATGCTTCTGAATCTAAAAGAAAATTATGAACATTTTTTCCAAATATCCTAACTATAAGTAAAAAATGTGGTGATTTTGCTTTGATCATTTATGTGATTAAATTTTCACTATCATTCTTAGGGAGTTTCTCAATTTTCTTTGACAAAGATTCCAAGATTAAGTCTCTTTGTTTTATGATTTGAGTTAGCTCATGCAGAGTGATATTAGCTTTAATCTTTTTCATATCTTCTACAATGTTGTATCCAACTTTGCTTGCAAGATCAATAGTTAAAATTAACTTAGAATAACTTCCTCTAGGAGGTTTAATATTATTCTTTGATATAGTGTCTGGAGAGGTCCCATAATTATTAGGAGGGGTAGAGGTAGTCAATAGTTGTTTTTGTTCCCTATTTATCAGAGGATATGTCTTTAAAAATTGATGGAATGCTTGAATTTCCTCAAGAATATTCTTAGGCTCATTATCCTCTTGAAAAGGGAAATTAAATGTTTCTACCATATGCACTTGGTTAGATGGTTTAGATTAAGAATAATTTTTTGCAACCTCTTTGTTTTGAACCATTTCAAACATGTCAAGTTCTTCTTGAAAAACTTCAAAAGCTTTACAAAAATCAATACAATCAATCTCACCATGTTTAGAAGTAGCATGTACCATAAAATAATTTGGTAAGGTAATATTAGTGAGGTTTATATCCATATTATTTTTTCTAGGGAAAGACTCATTAGCTTTGTTATTTTAGAAAATATCATTGTGAAACCTATTCTTGGGTCTATTAAATTTTTGGAAAGTGAAGTTCCTTCCAAAATTTTCATTAGCATTACCAACTTGTTTTTTCCATTGTAAAAGTTAGTGCTGAGACTTTATACCATTTTCAATATAGATTCATTCTCATTTTTTGGAACCTCAGCATTTCAACTTTGGTTACTATTAATGCCATTGATAGGCACTAAATCCTTTTGATCATTGTCATGAAATCTATTTGTAACTTGACAACTAAATAAGCCTAGATTTTGATTATGAGTAGCATGACTAGTAGGCAATACATTTAAATCAAGAACTAGTTTAACGCTGGAGTATTTTGGTTATTACTTGGGAAAAGGTTTAATACAAGCATTTGAGGATTAACATGTGGGATAAAATAAGCCATCTGTCCTTGGGGTTGCATTTGGTCACTAATAACCACTACTTCAGAATAGGCTTGAGTCAATGTGATGATAATTGGAATATCTCTCTTCAAAAACATAAACATCATGGGGTCAACAATATCTTTATAAACCTCTAAAGCTAAATATTCATTAGGTTTATATGGATCCATGGTTTAGATAAACATCTTTTAGAACCTGGCATTAAATGACCTAATAGGTTCACTTGTATCACTCTTAATAGTTATGAATTGATGATAAATGACACAAGTACTTATGATCTATCCAAATTGATCAATGAAAATAGTGTCAGTATTATTGCATGAGATAATACAATTGCTAGGTAGATTTAGGAACCATTCATATGTATCATCTTTAAATGTAAATGATAACAATATACACGCTAAATATTCATGAATAACATTCTTAAATATTAATGTAGCTTTGAAATATTTTACATGTTCTTTAGCAGTCGAAATACCAGTTGGACTAAATATTGGCAAATATTTTTCAGATTACATGGTAAATCATGAATTGCACCTAGTATATTAATATGGGAACTTCCAAGCCATACCATGTTTGGATGAAGATAAAGCACAAGAATCCCTTGTAAAGGTGATGATGGTAGATATTTAAAATACCTATGCTTACCTTTGTCTTTCTTATTCCCTAAATGAATTTCTAGTTTGAGTAAGGGTTCTCTAGTCTTTGAATGTGATCTAGTCCTAATCCTTGGTAATTCCATCTTGAAGACTAAGGATCATATTTTAAAACATGATGTAACACATTAATTTCCAAATAATGACAAATAATATACACACTAAGCTTAATTTTCAAAAAATGTTAATAAGAGGATAAAGGACATCAATATTAAATAAACAAGTTCAAATATATACTGAATTATGCAAAGATGACCAATCTTTACAACTTATGACTCAAATAAACTTCTTATTGTCAAAGAACTGTCAATTTTGAGAAAAACAAGTCATCCTAATTCTAAATACTAGTAATTCTTTAACAACAAAATTCATATTTCTATAAATGTTACAATCTTTACACAATTTATGTTAAAAGAAACATAATTATGTAAAATGTAGATAATTCTGACCAAATACACTTCTACGCATATTAAACATCTTTAAAGAGGCATTCCTTCTAGTGCAAGTGTATCTTCTCTTGTTGATGCTTCTAATTGCACCATAGGTTCCCTTAGTGCTGAAAAACACTTATCATTTTAGGATTTTGAGAATCCATGGCACGAGTTGCAATTTGTGACTATTCAGTGATTGTCTATGGTAGAATAGAAGCAAAGTATGAAAACTATCCACATAATTTATTTCATTTAGTGGTTAGGAGCCACCAAGGTCTATACTATTTGAATACTTAATAATAATGAATATTTTGTAGTTTAACTAAATGATTATTAACAATGACCTCTAAGCTATAGTGACTCTTGATAAAAATAAGAAAAAAGAAGGGTAAAGAAGAAAGAAACATGATTGTAGGCTTTCATCTCAAATATTATGAAAAAATTCCAATTTACTTTGAGCACAGTTGAACCAATTTATGTTATATGATATCATAAGCTCAAATTATATCACAAATGATGCAAAATTCAAAGGAAAAAATATGAATTATAAGTAAAAACCAAATTTACTTTAAAGGTTTGCTATTATGATTTTGATAACCTAAGTACATCCAAATATAGAGCAAATAAAATGAAGTATATTTGAGATCTTTATATTCAATTTAGCATTTAGCACAAATTAACAACCCTATGATAAAGAATGTAACTCAAACATTAAGAATGATTCAAATTCAATATAACTCCCTAAAATTGAGAGATAACATAGACATTTAACAAAAAAAATTAGACAATCTTTTCAAAATTCCTTAGTTGTATTAAATATTCCTAGTATTAATTGCTCAAAAACTCTCTCTATTACAATGGTAACCATCTATCTATTTATAGGAAACATAGGTGATTAACTAGTTAACTTTCAAAAATATCTAGATGTGGATAAGGATAGTTGTCCTTGATACAAAGCTACAATGTGACAAAAAACATGCCAACTTGACAAGAAAGAGTATATTCTAACATACTAGCATATAATTAACAACAAGAATATTCTTTAAGGAATTCCATTCGTGGGTCCTTAAAATTAATCCTATCTAAATAAGTCTTTCACCTTGGTGTATTTCTCCTTGATCAACTCAAAATCCACTGCAAGATTCATTAGATAATCCCCTTCTTTATCTGCTAACTTGTCAAATTCACTATCTACCCAAGATACAAGTTCCTTGACACATTATACTTGTATAATTTTCTTCCCTATGAAATTATTGGTATCAAAGGTCTTCTGGTTGTCCTTAGTTGAATGAACTTATCTATCTATGATGCCCTAGATGTATGTATCAACCCTCTCCTTGAATTCTTAGTCATCAATCAAGCCTAAAGTAGTGATTTGAAAAGGGTTATTTAATAGATCACCTCGAAGCTTCTCAATATAGTTTACCAAACCTATGTATCTCTTGCTAAAGTCCTTAACATCACTACTTTAGGTGATCAAATGTTCTTACTTATCTACCAAAATTACTATGAGGATGTCCAAATGTTTGAGTTTGATAATCTTGAAGTTTAAGGTCTGCTTTGTCTTATGCACCTTGATGAGCTCCTCCATCTGAGCTTGAGAATTCTACCACTGGGTGATTAAGGTTTATGCCATCTACACTTGATGGTCTAAAGTATTCAATCTAGACTTAATTTTTTTCAAATTTTCAAATGCATCCATCAAATATTTATTCAACATTTACAATATACTTTCAGGAATTGTCAAGAAGACCTGAGCTTCCAAATCTTGATTTTCTATTTTTAATTTGAGGATCCTTTATTTCAATCCTTAAACTCCAGCCAAGGCCATTATTGATTGGTCCAAAACCACACTAGATACATCTCTTAAAAAATAGGATGCTCCCCTACTGCTTGTGCTAGAATAGGAGTTAAGCCTATAAATGGCTCCACCTTATGAAAGGTAAACTCATCAGTACCAACAGTGACTTTCTCGATCACTACTCTTTCAAGAGTTGATGTCTCTAGATTAAATTGGACCTAAAGATAAAGTTTTTTCACATGTGGTCATTTGAAAATCTCTAAATTTAAACTCCATGAGGCTCTTGGGGTACCAACCCATTGACATTCCTTGTTGTGAATAATCTAGATTCTTCTCTCTACTTGTTTATTCAACATATCCTAAATCCATTGTTTAACATTATCCTAAACACCTATGTCTGCTTGAGTTATAGCTAGTGAAGGAGAAAGAGATGGGATTTTTGACAATATACCATAAATAAAAAAATCAATAATGGTTGGTCCATAAATAGGATTATCATCACTAAAGTGGTTTATTTCACTAGTGTGGTGAGTGAAAGTTAGCCTAGGCCTCTTTCTTAGAGCCAGAGGAACTAAGGCTAATTATACCTATCTCTTTCTACTACTTAATGGAATCAATTCCTTACATGCTTCCTCAGATGGGTCTTCTTCCTTATCTAAACCATGAGTAGCCATGATGTTAATAAGGGAACTCTCCATTATTTCTTAGGTTTCCAAAGTAATTAAATTGATAACTTCTATTGGGAAAGAAGGTCTTCGTGGGGATGCCTAAATTTGGAGGCTTTCAACATGTCTTTTCTCAATCTTGGCCTCCTCAATTATAGCTTTACCTTTTCATTTTTCATCCTCAAGTTGTTAAATTTGAGGTGACTTTATCAATATTCCATATTGAGGCTCAAAATATTGTCCCTCAATAAGTGGTTCTCTATGTGTAGTCCCAAATAGTCCTGGAAACAAATGATACTGTAAAGGATGTAACTACCATATTTATCCTAAAAGATTATTATTCCTAACCAACATACATTCTAAGGTTATGTTGTAGTTTTAACCCTAGATAGTACTTCTTAAAAGTTATTTTCCCTTATGTCAATACCATCCCCCACACCTAGTTGATGCTTGTACTTAGTCTTTGGGACCTTCTTATCCTGAATATGGTTAGCCACTCTATTATTGGGGTCCCACATCTTAAGATCATCTAATTGGAAATTAAAAGAGTTCCTATACACTATCATGATCTTGAAATATTTCCAATCCTTGATTATAATTCTACCAATATATAGTAGGAAGGGATGAACCTAAGCCTTTTTATTTATTTTTAATGCCAATATATGCCCTGGATGATTTGATAAGCAATTTATTACTATGTATGCTTACTAGGAAAATATATGGATAGTCTATATTCCTAGACCATGATTCCTTATTTCCTTATTATAGTATAATCTGGATAGAACCACACATCCCCCATAGTCTCCACTTGTTTTTTAGTTAGAAGATGAAGTCTAGGCATAGGAATACTAGTGATTGTCACAAAAATGACTAGGAAAACACCATCACATATGAATTGCATATGATTCCTATATTTAAAAATATGTATTTTGGATTAATGATGGGAAATGGTAGTCCTACCATTAGGTGACCAATTTTGGATGCTAAGGAAATTAATAGAGGCTAGGAGTGAGTCTAAGAGGTAAGACATCATAAATAAATATCTAGAGGTATTTCTCCTGATGGATATAAACTATTTGGCTAATAAAAAACTTTTCAAGTCTCCAATGGGAAGGGTTAGGTTCCACTCTAACATGCAATGGACATAAGACACCCAAACCTTACTCAGATAAGTTGTAGAAGAGGCACCAAAGCTTATATTTAATAAGGTTATAGCTAACCTTACACCTTATTTGAATTGGGTAATAATAATCTCACCATTAGGGGTCCTAAAAACATGGGAACCTTAGATTAACCAAGGTGAAAGAATTAAATCTAGGTTTTGGGAATTTATCCATTCTCTCAAGGAAGATCAACATGAGGTAAAGGGAGTTTATAGTAAGTCTCACAGGCCATGGGAGATATGCATGAAACTTTATTGACATTTCCTTCATGAATAATCCATTACCCATCTACTATATGGTCAATGAAAACAGGAACAAGAAGGTCAATGCAATGCATCACCTCTAGTTTAGTAGCTACATGACGAAGACCTACCATTTGAATTGATACTAAATCCTTTTATGTTTGGTACACTGAAGCATTCCTCTTTTCTTCTTGAGAAATTAGTTGCAACTCTTCAATAAGGAAAAAAATTTAGACCAATTATTGATTCCATATACATTTAATGTTATTAAATCCAACTTTGTGTCTCTAAAGACCCTTCCTTCACCATCTGAAGTTTGATAAAGCTTTGCTTTAATATTTATCTATTACCTACCCACTACCATTGATAATAGTGTATTATGATTGCAAAGCTATCAAAGTTCTCACTGAGGCACCTACTCTAAATTTAGTTCATAATTATCTCAAGTGTCACCTAATTAATTTGAACTGATTTTAGCACTCTTTATGGAGGGTTTAGGGTTTTTTCTACTTTAATGACCAAAACATTCAACTTTGATCTCATATGTGCCTTAGATATGATGGAACCTTTCTTATCATCTCTCCTATGTTTTTCAATAATGGAATATATTTCATTTAGATCCTCCATACTTACATGGAGCTTATGTGGCAAGGTTTCATGCCTTTCAGATCAATTTTCATAAATTTCATTTGAAGAGTGACTGTTGGCTTTCAAAAGTCCTTTTTATTTTGCTTTGAAAAGCCAAATCTAGGTCCTTACATTTCATTAGTTTTTGATCTTTAAGCTTATTGATTATTCCATCTATCAATATTTTGAGGCATTTGAAAAGTCTTCAATTAGCTCAAACTATTGGATCAAATATATTGAGTAATAAGCCACCATTGGATCCTTTAGGAGATCTTGAGGCTTGCATGTTGATGTGCATTATTGGATCAAATCTAGTGAGCAAGTGATCACCATTGGATCCTACAAGATGCTTACCCTTTTAATCAGTAAAAAAGACTTAGGCCAAGATTTTTATGTCTCAATCTTGCCTTAGTAATAAAGTTAAAAATTCCTTAAAAAGGATTTAGAAATGCCCCCTTTGATTAGGCTTACAAAATTGTCTATGTTTAATTTGACATGTTCAGTCTTGTCAAATACATCCTCACAAACATCAAATGATGGGGAAGAACCTATCAATTTTTAGATAATAAAATATTTTTATTTAAATTTAAATTTGATAGGTTCATTCCCATAAAATACATCCTCATAGATGTCAAATGATGGGGGCAAACCTGTCAAATTTAAAACAATGAAATTTATTGATCAAAAACATGAATTACATGTGTAAAACCATGGGGAGATCTCAAATATTCAAGGATTATCTAGGTTAAATTTGATGGGTTCAGTCTCATCAAATACGTCCTTGTAGATGTCAAATTATGGGGGTGAACCTATCAAATTTAAGACAATGATATTTTATTTATCCAAAATCTAAATGCCACATGTAAAAAACATCAAGAGATCTCAAAGATTCAAGGATTATCTAAGTTAAATTTGATGGGTTTGGTCCCATCAAATACATCCTCACAAATGTCAAATGATGGGGGAAAATCTATCAAATTTAAGACAATGAAATTTTATTAATTTAAGTTAAATTTGGTAGGTTCTATCCCATCAAATACATCTTTGTAGATGTTAAATGATGAGGTAAAACTAATCAAATCTAAGACATTAAAATCTATTTTACACCATTAGATTTAAAACCTTCGATCAAGCGATTACCATTAGATCCTTACTAGGGTCTGAATCATTAACTGTATACCCTTTTGAAAGACTACAAGTTTGATGCATCATTGGATCAAATCTACTGAACAATATTAAAGCATTAGATCTACAAAAGCATATGAACTTTAAGCTAAAACCTAATCATGCATAAAATTTCTTAGTAGATTTTCCCATGAGTGTTTAAATTCAAACTGTTAGGGTTTATTGTTTGGGAACCCTAAATTTTTCCATGAAACCTGTAATTAATAACATTCAAGATGATTTTTAGCAACATCAAAACATGATCAAAAAAATATTTCACACTTATTCTAAGATATATAAATTTAGGAAACAATCACATGGGTCCCCTTTCCAAAAAAAAAAGATTGGGGGGGGGTGTTGTTCTCAACAGGTACTTAAATGAGAAAGTAGGTAATTCCATAGATTATTTTTAATTCACTTATCCTAATATACTACCCTACCATATCCCAATGGACCTCAGCTCTATGATGAGGCCAACTATGGAGTTTGAGCTTCAATTGGAAGTAGAAGTGTTATTAATCATGTCATTTGGTGTGATTTTGACTTTTGAATTTGTATGTTGCCTTATGACCATTTCATTTTATTTCAAATAATTTGGCTTTTAAATTTTGATGTATTTTTATACTCTTCCTCCATATAGATTTAGATAACCAAACACAAGTGTTAAATGTGACTATCATTTTAAAACTTTGGACTTGGTTTTTAAAAAAGAGAACCTAGAGAGCATTGTGTCTAAGAGTCTTGTTTATTCATGTGAAATAAAAGTGTTATCTTAACTTCAACCTTGGTTTATCTAGAGTGGAATGGAAGGAAATAAAATCAAGGATAATGAAGCCTAAAACAATTTGAATTACTTCACATCACAATTAATATGACCACGGTGAAAAAGGGATATAATGATAGGCAAGTATGATTCTTTATCATAATAATGTGTGAAGGTGTATGGAAACATGCTATCATAGTTTTTTGTGTTGGTTTTATCTATAAAATAAAAAAAATCAAAGTTGAGAATAGGGTATCATAATCTTGTAACCATTATTTGACAATCTAGAAAAGGAAGATTGAATTAAATAAATATGGTGATTATATGAGAAGGGCCTAGTCTTATCCATGGTCTTACACTGAAACTCATAAAAGAGAAACCTAAAAGGGTGAATAAATCATGTCAACATAAAAAAATGAGAAAGAGGGTATTTATGAGGAAGGTCATTCATATCCCTGGTCTTACACTAAAACTCACAAAATAAAACACAAGAGAGTGTAAAAAAAATTGGAAAGTAACAAAGTCATGAGGAAGACTAGGGCCTATCCAAATTTTTACAATGAAAATCATAATAAAGAGAAATGGAATGATGAAGAGGAAAAATTAATGTTCATGAAAATAGAAAATGGTTCAGAGGGTCAGACCCATGTAGAAATATTGAAAATTTTTAAAGTAAGATAGCATATATAAAGCACGATAAGAAGGTGAAGATATAAGCCAAGTACTTCTTTAAAAATTACACATTGGTGGGCTTTTTGAAAATATGGCCTTCATTAATTTGGAGGTGATAGGTGCTAGGACCAATAATATCTTTTAATAAATAAGGGACCCACCATTTTTGGGCATATTTTCCTTCTTTATCAAGGGTATAGTCTAATTTAAGGACTAGATCACCAATATTAAAAGTTTATAATTTAACCTTTTGTTATGTTGTTTGGAGATATGAGCCTTATATTGGAGATTCTATTGGATGGTGATGAGATGATGTTAAACAAGAAAATAAAGAGAATGAACATGATCTTCATGTAATTCATCATTAGGTATGATATAATGAAGTGATATACATATAGAAGAAAGCTCAACTTCTAATGGGAGGATATATTTAGAACCATAAACTAGCGAGAACAGTGTTGCCCTAGTGGTAGTGTGTATGCTAGTATGATAGGCCTAAAGAGTGAGATACAAGTGAAGATGAAAATTAATGTGATTTTCATAGATTGTATTTTGGAGGATTTTATTGAGAATTTTTTTAGTGACCTCAACTTTTCCTTTTCATTTTTAATGATAGTATGTGGAAAATTTATGAGATTCTTTGAATTTAGCACAAACATTTTTCACGTCTTTATTTTTGATATTGTTGCCATTATCAAAAATTATGGTATGAAAAACTATAAAAAGACAAATTATTTAATTGAGAATGATTTTATCAATATTGGCTCCCATGACATTGATGAGAGGCATGGATTATACCCATTTGGTAAAATATTTAGTAGTTATGATGAAGAAGGCACGCCCATCCTATGATCTAATTATCTCGCCTATGAGATCTAATGCCTAATAGAGAATGGTCAAGGAGGTTCCATATTTTGGAGCTATACTAGTGGAAAATGGATTAGATCATCATGAATTTTTCAAGGACTACACTTTTTATAAAACTTGATAGTATCCTTTTCAAGAGTAGGCCAAAAGTATCCCATATGTAGGCATTTGTGTAATAAAGCATGTCCATTAGAATGACCAACACAAATGCCCCCATGTGTTTATTCAAGGAGAGAAAGAACCTCATATTTTGTTACAAAGTGGATTAGGGTACATGTAGTGTTATAATAATAAATGGTGTTATATCGACAGACTTATTTGAAATATTATTTGTGAGTTAGAGTATTTTTTTGGGAATATGTGTTCAAAGGATAAGTTTAATGCTCAAGGAATTGTATGATGTATTTATAACATGGGATTTATTGAATGTTAAAAGCTTTAATACTATTGAAAATAGGTTAATATTATCAATATCAACATCAATACCATGAAGTGAGACTAAGAACCCTATAAATTTACTAGATGTGATGCCAAAGGCATAATTGTAGGGGTTTAGTCTAAATTTATATTTGATGAGTTGATATAAGATGATAGAAAGATCAAAAAGATTATTTTTTTTTTAATTTTTGATTTAAAAATAAAATAATCCACATAGGTTTCCATAATATTATGGATAAGGTCATGAAAAATGTGGGTCACAACTTGTTGATAGGTAGCTCTAGAATTTTTAAGGCCGAAGGACATTTTAACATAGAAATAGGTGACATATTTCATGATGAAGGCTGTGTTATGCTGATCTTAAGGGGTGATATGAATTTGATTATAGACTTAAAAACAATCCATAAGGGAAAACATTTCATATCTAATAGTGGAATTGATGATGGCATCTATTGAAGGTAATGGGAAGTTGTCTTTAGGATAAGTAAGGTTGAAGTTACATAAATTGATAAAAAAGTGAGTGACCATAGTGAATTTTTTATGAATGGGGAAATTTTTTGAGACCCATTCATAATAATCCATAGGTTTTATAAATTTTGCATCTAAAATTTTAATAATTTATTTATAGCATAAGTTGGAAACTTTAGGGGGACATTTCCACTATTTTTGCCAAATAGGTTTGGCATTGTTATATGTGATGGTATTACAAAACAAGATATTAGGATATATTTCAGTCATGTACCCATATAACCAGTAAAAATTCTCATGATATGTATTTAATAATAAACTTAAGTTATCATGTTTAATCGATTTGATTTCTGTAGAGACTGTTATATGTCAAGGGCATGAGGGGGTGCCATATTTGATTCTTGTGGTTTCTTCAATAAGCATAGAATTATTGTCTTGGAGATCATATGGCATGTTAATAACAAAGGAAAAGGGATTTATTTTATGATAAATGATATAATTTAATTTATTAAAATAAGGGCTTGTTTACTTGAAATTTCCAAGTTTTTGATGTTACTGAGGAAGTTGAGATTCTTTGGCACATATCAATTCAAGTATGGATTCATTGATAGGTAACGTAGGTAGAGGCCCATAATATTACACATATAATTCAATATTAATATTCATTTATAATGTATCTATCATACATATATGGCCTTGACATTGAGGGTGATCTCAATAGTAGGTGAAACTATAGAGGAAGGTTGATCATATTCAATTGGTTAATTATTGGAATTATTGACAAAAAAGGATTAGGTAGAAGAAATGATGTGTTATAAGGTATATAAGGTTCTAAAATTTATTAAGATGAGAGTGGTAATATCTATCCAACCACCCAAAGACTATCAAGAAGTGGATAATTGATTAGAGGTATATGGCCTTCAGGTTCTAACTTAAAATATGTGGAAATGGTATGAACATCATGGTTGAAAGCATATACATGAGAAAACATTTTTTGATAATGTTGAAAATCCAATTCTCATGATTGAGATTTGACTATAATTTAATTATCATCATAAGTTGGAGAAATTATACATGATTGAGACTTGAAAGTAACTTCAGAAGGTCAGATGCGTAGATCACTAAATTTGTGTGGTGACATAATTAAAGGATTTGGAAATAATTTTTCTAATCCATAACTATTACACATGAAGTCATCTTATATATAAAATTATTCATGGGAATTTCATTGAAAAGGGAAATTGGTGATCTCATTGATAAGAGGGATGGTATGGTCACGAGGTAATAAAGAGGGAGGAAGACACTCTGAGTTGTAAGGAGGTAGCTTAGTAGTAATTCATATATTTTACATGTGATTGGGCTCATTGTCTTCATAATCAACGAGAGTGACATGTAAATCCAAATTCATATTAAGGAATTCAGTTAAAGGGGCACTATTAATATTTGTAACAATGGGAATCTGATATTGAGGTATAAGGTTAGGAAGTTGAATACTCCATGGGTTAGGATCAACCTCATATTTATAAATTTTTGCCATTATGAAGGATATTAAAACATTGTCTATCATAAATGGTAATAGACCTCATGAAATGTGTCCATGGGAATCCAAGGAGTATATTGAAAGATAATGGGAAATATAGGACCAAATATTCATTTGTATAGTTTTGGGTCCAATAGTAAGAGGGAGCCAAATACAACCAATAGGTTATTGATTAGTATTGTTTAATCCACAACTTGTCAAACACATTTTTTTGATATGGTATTTGTTATAGCTAAATTTTTGAATGAGCCAAAGATATGTCACATGAATGGTTATCACTTCATCTATTAATACTTTGTTAATGAGGGTGATATTAATGGTTTATTTGATAAAGAGGGGTGGATCATTAGCTCGAAAGAGGATTTCATATTGATCATATCTTCTTCAAGTATTTGTATGGAAGGTTTTAAAGGAGGACAAATGGATTCAATGGTATGCACTTTTATTGGTTGAGGTTCATGAGAGGATAATTCATATTACAAGGGAGAAGTATCTTCAATTTTTTGAATTTTTTACGCTAGTAACTTACAATGATAAGGTGAAGTGTGAACTAAATCCATGAAATGAATTTTTCAAGGCATAGATTTAAGTTCTTCTAGGAAGACCCAATGAGTTTTGGAAGAATAAAAACCAACACAAGTCTTAGAAGGTAAAATAGGTTTAGGATTAATTTTAAAGGTTGGAGGTATCTCCTCATTTATTTCCATAGATAAGTGAGTAGTAGTGGTAACTTCATGAAGTTTCTCTTCTAACTATGGTTTCTTTGGTTTTGTGATAGGATATTTGTGTGATGGTTTGTGTTGATAATTGACCTTAGCCATGTTTACATAATGTTAATTGGTGTAATATCAATAATAATAAACATTAATCACATAAATGTCCTTGTTTTCTTATTGAGGGTTTTATGTAGAGAAATATGTTAGGTGTTTATAATAAGAAGATTTGGGAGGTTGTCTCTTTTGAGAAGCTTTAATGTAATCTTGATGACTAATTTTGATCTTGGCATCATGATTAAATAAATCACCAAGCATAAAAGAAACATAAAATTTTGTAAGTCCTCTACATGTTTCATGAGAATGACCTATATCATCATTTAACCAAAAAAAATTGATTAGGATCATACTGTATAGGGGGAATATTTGGGTATGTGAATGGTTTAGAAGGTGCTAAAAATTGTTTCATTTATTGTATGATTAATGGCATATGTGAAGGTTAGGGATTGTCAGCTTTGGATACTCATAGTTTGGGTTGTGCAGGATTTATAGTTATTACATTGGTTGAATGTTGAAAATATCCCTTAACAATTTTAGTATTAGATTCAAACTATTTCATTAATAATTCTTGGTATTTATCTTGATCAAGAACTTTATTTAACATTTAGGGAGCAAAATTTGAACCTTGTATTAGAGTGAAGGTGTTAATGTTGCTATAAAGAGTTTAAATAAGTTGTCATCATTCATTTTGTGATCAACCTTGTGAGCCATATACTTCCATCACTTGATAAAATCATGAGTAGATTTGATAGGGGATTTCTTAGCATCAATGAAATGACTAAAAAAAATTTAAGGAATATCATTTTGTTGGAATTATTTAACTAAAGGATTGACTAAATCCTATAGTTTCAATATAGAATATTGTGTAAGTTAATTATACCATTTTAAAAAAAATCATTGATGAAGGATTTAACTAAAATTTTGGTTTGGGGGAAGGTATTAGTTTGGATTCACGCTTTGTAAATATTGCAAAATGCCTTAAGAAAAGATGCAGGGTCTTTAGTCCAATCATATTTAATAGTTGGAGATATGTTTCCAATATTAATATAAATAAGGAAAGGAGATAAATGATTCTTTTAGATGTGTTGAAACATATTATTATGCATGATATGTTTGGGGATGACATTAGTTACATCATCTCTAAGAGGTGGAAGAATGTAATTTTGATTATTTTGAGGGAGAAGAACATGAGGTTGATTATCCATGTTGATCAAATCATGTTGTATTTTCATCATTTGGGAGATGTTATATGTTTTCATTATGTTCATTTGTTGTAATATCTATGGAATAATCTAAGTTTTATCAATTATAGGGTTGGTGTTCTTATGACGGTTCACCGAATTGGTATTAAGCGAAGGGTTTGTAGGTGGTAAATTCCCTATGGGGTTGTGAGATAGTCTTGTGTCAATCACCCCCACATTATGATGAGATGTTTGAAGATGGTAATTGTCTTGATAAGTATGAAAAGGATCTAATCTATTAATCTCATTAGTTTGAGTGATTTGAACCATGTTACAATAGAAAGAAGAGGGAGGAGAAGAGATGCTCCAAGAGAGAGGATAATCTTGAGAAGTAAAGGTCGGAATAAAATATCATCCCATATAGCTTATAAATGGATCTAGGTTGTTTAAGAATATTTTGGTAGGGGATTTCATGATGCTTGAATAAGGAATCTAAGATCAACAAATAAGGATTGAAAATAGATATAAAGTCAAATAGACATAGAAAAGTGTCTATAAATAGGTATAAACTCAGATGGGTCAACATATCATGTGAATAAAATTTATAGAAAAGGAATAAAAAAGGACATAATTGAGCTAATCTACTATGTGCTGCAAAGGATAAAATTTAAATAGGATTGGATAGATACACTATTTAATGGGTTGATAGTGTTTTTAAAAAAAATAAATGTTTTGAAAAATAATATATTAGAAAATTTAATTAATCACACAATCAATTGTATCAATGTTATTGATCCAATTGGAACACACAACACAAATCTTGCATTAATATTGGCTAAAGCAAGTTTTGAAATACAAAATATAATGATCAAAGAGTAAGAACCAAATTGAAAGTAAATGCTAACTAATTGGTCATTCCTAAGTATTGTTAATTTATAATAAAATTTTAAATTAATGTGATGGGAAGTTGGTTTTAAGAATGAACTAGAAAGCAATCTAAGGATGGTTTCAAGAAGATTAGGCTAAAATGGATCTATGTTAGTGATGGTAATAGTTTGGTATTAGGGCCTACCCCTTTAATTAATAATCCTATAGTGATAAAGGTGTCATGTTATTTTACAGTATATACCATCAACCACATATTTATACTTGGCCAAAAAACCAAGTTGGCTTCCCCCTTGGTGAAGAAATCCAAGTAGGTAGATCTTAGAAGGACAAATGTTTAATACTTTTTGGTGTTTAAGTGATTTTTAATTGTGTACAAAAGAGATAAAATAGTGTGATTACATCAATAATTTGAAAAACCACCTAATTAGTCTATGTTTTTTAATATTATCATGCAAACAACTGAAAGGAAAGGTGAATTAAGTACTAATAAAAAGAGGTTAAATATTTGAATGTGAAAAGTATAGAATTAGTTTAGAAGACACTATATCAAAATCATGCAGAATAGAGTTGACTGGGTCAATACTATTATGCAAAACCAAGATCTATAAGAACACATTCAAATGGAACAACTATTTCTTATTTATATAAAATAGTCTGCATAAATGTGTCAATCTGGTCAACCCAATTGGCTATAGGGCTATAATTTTATAAACTGTAAAATTGTGAAAAATAGTACTAAAAGAGAAGAACTAAAAACAAAGATAATTTAATAATTAATATTAATGGGTTTTAATATGTTTAGATTATATAATTTTATATTTTTATGTTCAAGTGTTGATTAAAATATTATGATAAGAGAGTTGATTGGCTCAATAGACTTTGAGAAACCTGTGTACTAAAAATGAAGTTATAAACAGAGTTGATTGGTTCAACTATGTATGAAAATATATAAGTTAATAAGTAGGCTACGATGAACTGATCAATCCATTCACATATATTTGGATAAGACTTACACAAACAAAACATAGTCATTTTGGGGTGACCGTGTGTTAAACATGTGCACAAACTACTAGAACTATACTAACATCTTTGATAGAATATTACAAAAATAAAAATAATATAATGATAAAATGAAATGATCAAAGAAAACCTAAAAGGGTTTTATTCATTTTGGTTTCACAATAATTTATAAAAATGGAAATATAACTCATATATTAATCAATCTTAGCTTAAAGAAGATAAATCCCACTTACACTTATGATTGTTGACACATTAGATATTTGGGGTCATGACCAAGATGGATCTGCTAGACCTAACCAAGGGATATCTTACCACAATAGCATCACTAAATATAGTTCCAAATCCTATAGTCAAGTAATACCATTCAATAATCCTAGCTATGTCTTATGTTTTCATATTTACAATGTAAATGATAGAGTAAAATTTAATCTAGTACTCTCCGAAGATTGTGGCACAAAGTGTGGGTAATAAACATAAAAAGTAAACATGCACAGGATAATCCTAATTAAAATATGTATAGGTAAAACCCTAATGCACAGAGAGAGTAATATATTTAAATGTCATTACTTGTGTTATTTTTAACTAATAAAATAGATTATTAAAGTTAGCGATACTTAACTTGAAGATAAATCCATTGAGATTGAATCTCTCCCTTGGCCAAAGTTACTTCGTAAGATGTTATGGTTTGTAAGGATCATTAAGAAAGGAAAAATCATCCAAGAATTTTCCAAAATACAAGATTATTCTCCAAGTATAAAGCCTAATAAATAAATCCTCAAGTAGAATGGTGGAAGAGAAGATTGTAAAGAAGCACAAATGAATAATTAACTCTTTTCGCTCTATAAGAAATGACAAAATGAATGTGTATATATAGCTGAATCTAACCCTAAATATTTTTGAAAGTTTAGCCAACAGGGTTGACCCAATTGACTCTATATCATTATTTATTAAAAATAAGTTAGGTTTTGGTCTATGTCAACTAGATTAGACCTAGACCCATAAAATGCTTTTAACTATTTTAATACAGGGTCGATGGGGCTAATAGTGTAATGAAAACCATAAAAATGGGTTTTAGGCTTAGTAAGGGGATAATTAAGGTATTGAATTCTTGTAAGAGTTTTCAAGATAAAATATAATGCCTGGGGAAATGTATAAAAGAAAGTTGGATTTATATCAAGTGGTGGTATAGGGGACAACAATCTTGTGAAGTACCAGTGGTCTACCCACCCCTTTCCTAGTGCAACCTTTAAGGCATTCACTCATATATATTGATAATAGAAAGGTTCTTGTAAGAGATAAATCATCATTAATTTATAATGTTTTAAAATATTATATTTATACATAACCTTCATATTCGAGTATACCTTCATTCTCCATTGAGACAATATGATAGGAAGTCTTTGCATGTCTTTTAGTGAAGATAGATGAGACTATGGTCCAAGATAGATTACAGTTAAAAAATGATTTATTAAATTTTATTTATGATGTATGCCATGAAATGTATAAATATTTATAAACACATTATTTTTATAAGGCATATTGTGCCTCATATTTTTGCCTAATTGATTTTTTATATTTGTACTAATTATAGAATTTGTGATACATTACTTATTATTTATTGTATTGTTTTTTCCCTCTATCTATACATAGTTATTTTTCTATTCATGCTTCTCACTTTATAGCTCTAAAATATTTTTACATTTAATTTTCATGATTTAATTATAATTCTTGATATACTTTGTAAACACATTTTCCCTTATCTTGGAATGATTTTTTCTTACATAGATGCTTATGTTACATCTCTTATTCAATATCATAATTATTTATGTGACATGGGACTTAGGTCACACCATCCACTATTATATTTTACCTATGATCAATTATAAATCATATTCATAATTTTACCATTTACTATGATCTCTTATTAGGATCACCATTTTCTCATTATAATCCCTCTTCTTAAACAACATATAGTTAGTCTTGAGATTGCATACTTACTTGTGGGAATGTCTAAGAATTTTTGAATCTGGCATAAGTTTCAAGTACTTCTCTCTTGTAACAAAAGTATAATTTTTTTTGTGGCGGTCATTTATATCACTCATGTTTGGTTTTTCCATATCCATATGAAGTAGGAATAGTAAAATCCATAAAATTTAAAACCCAAATCATTCAAACAAAGGTAATATTCAAAAGAAAAAATACTCAAAATTCAAAATCACACCAAAATACATGATACTTCTTTATCACATATCCTATTCTATTACTATCTCAAACTCAATAGTTATCATTATAATAGATCCAATATGTCTTGGGGTGGGGTAGGCCAATAGATCAAAAATGGAAGTCTCATTATTATATCTAGTACCATATACTTTCTCACATAAGTACCCAATCCTTTTAGTATACTGATGACTCTCTAAAGTGTCCTGAGGAATAGGGAACATGTCATGGGGAGGTAAACTCTATTACTTATGTTTAAAATAACCTTCATAAGAATACATAATTATTTCACTCATTATCCAACCACTTTGTATTTACCGATAAGAGTATATTAAGTCCTTATTCTCCAAACAAAATATTAAACTTTTGTACACTTACTTAGTATGTCTAAGTTATACTAAGGATTGTTACAATATCTATGTACATGATTTTCATTACTTATTTTCATAATATCATTCCTAAGACACTTCCATTGATTCATATTACTTATAAACTAATAACACCTCTTTGGTTAATCATTTGTGAGTTGTAGTGTAGACCTCTGATATGACCAAGCCTTCCTCACAAAATTCTCTTTTCCCTAAAAAAAATACCACTTGGTTATTTATTTGTGATTTTTAATGTAATATCTTGGATAGGACCAGGCCTTCCTTATAAAATATATTTTCCTCCTATATAAAGTATGTCCATATTTTATCACAAAATAAATTTAATCTATCACATTATTGACTAACATAAACCCTAAGTTTGGCTTTTCTTTCTTATTTCCCACTTTTATTTTCACACATTTCATATTTCACTTATTTACATATATTTTTTTACATATTTTTATCTTTGATTGCATTGATATTCTTACTCACACACTTTGTTTTACATATACTTGTTTACATTCACCTTTGTTTATATTCATATTTCTTATTCACATACTTTGGTTTACATATTATTGACTTTGTTTACACTGATATTTCATTATTTATATATTATTGGTTGTATTTACATTGGATAGTTATTTATCTTCATATCTTCATTTCCATTGTTATTTATTATTTTTCAATTTTTTTTTTTAATCCTACATTGATATTTTATTTATTATTATATTATAATTTTAATTCATAATTTCTTCATGATTGACATGCATTATATTTTCTATCTTATTTTCCAATTTCCATTTATTAATAATTATCATTTTCAAATATATTTTACTTATCGTTAGTTTTTACCATTCAATTGTTCACATTTTCCATAAAATAATAGCATGCATCATACATTTTCCATAACATATATAAATATAAACACATGTGATATAAATAAAGTGAATACATCCATAACATACATGAAGCATCAAAAATAACACACACACACACACAAATGACTCAAAATACCTAATACAATACCACATGATAACTCCTAGTATAATAATAAATCTATATATGTTGCCTACCCTATCTATCTAGTGGTAGATGGGATAAAATCATCATAGAATCCTATGATAGTGAAGTGACTCTCTACATGTCTATATTCTTTCCACATATCCATATAAATAGGCCACTTAGACCTACACTTGGGATAAATATCTAGTCCTCTCCAAATGTGTAACTCACTCTGTAGCTAAAGAGTGCCATGCCTATAAATCCCCATCACTAAAACCTAGTGGTAATACCACCTAGGCTATATCAAATAATTTCCACAACTCTCAACCTATACACCAACCAACCATATCTAACTATACTACATAGGTGTTGAAGGCACCATTAGATCAATCATTTATGTGTATCATGTTGAGGTAACACATCATCTCATATATCATGCTAGGATATCTCAACCATAGATGTACATTTAACCTCTTTTGCTGTAAAATTTACAAAATGCAAGCCAACTGAACATTATATATCCATATAATACTACATCTATCTAGCATGTATGCCAATGTACCACAAACCCAACAAAAGACAAATTGCTTACCAGTAGTATACCCATTGACTTGACCACCAAGTACCTCTTATGAAGCATAGATCCATGGTGGAGTGAATCCTATATAATAACCAAGTTGAATCACATGTTCATGATGAAATCCATTATAAATCTACCTCATAATTGACAAACTTAGTATAGGTTGTGTTTTAGGATATACTTGTAGTGGTACCTATGGTGGTAGTTTTGGATGTGTATTTAGAAGTACTAGAACACTCCATCCATCTATGCCACCAATATGGTCACTCTAATATCTATTATTATTTAAAAACATTCACATATCATATTCCTATAGCTACTATTGGATCCCCTCAGTGTCATCAGTATCATCATCCCCCATGTAACAACTAGCGTGGTCATATAGTAGGAACATCTACTAGTAATCTAATAATCCTCACACCATGATGTTCCCTCATATATTATGCCTAATATTCTAACACTAATATAGGATATGCCATGTGTTTTAACCTAAACTATGTTGGTAAATGAGGCACTAGATATGGCTCTATTCACTAATGATCATTCCATGTAATCCTTACATGCACATGTGTATAAAATGTACTTGGTCACAAGGGCCAAGTATCTACTATGCCAAGATATAAATGTAAATAATATCTCCTTATGTAATCATATGTAAAGTTAGGGAATGTTTTATAACATATAACATATAATCATGTGCCCATCATTGCACACGTGGTCAGACAACATCCACTACATGTGGCAACCCCATATGCTGATACATTAAGAACCTCTCATAAATACAACTACATAATAAAATAATATGGCCCATCATCATATACCCTCATGATAAAATAATATATAAACCATGCACCAAATACACACAAATCATAGATCCTAAATCATACATTGTGCCCTAATCCAATATAGATAGACACAACCTAACAATATCAAATTGGACCTTCCCATCTAACTTGTGACAAATCACTCAAGTTGTCACAAGTCAAATAATGGTCTTATAGATATCTGAAATGGTAGACACATATACATAAAATAGGCATAATTTTAATCTATCTTCAGTATATTTCCTAGATCTAGTCAACCATAAGGTTATGGTTCATCTCTTTGAATTTTTCTCATATGAATCACACATAAAAAAATGTCTAAAATTGGAAGTCATAAAATGCATGGATGTCCTCAAGGGTGATACCCACCTCAATAGTATCCCTATACATGACCCATCTCAAATTTTTAGTTAGTCACTGTCAAGTTTCTAAAAACATGGTGATTAACTCAACACTAAGTGAGATCTATTGCATCTCCATAATACTTTCAAAACCCAAGGAAATAAAATATGATCAATCTATTGCATCTCAAGTAGGTCTAGTAGTCAAAATGTATCCACCAATATCTAGAGTCTCCATCCCCTCTAAAAAAAATTAACCAACAAAACATGTATCATTTTTTTATCCCAAGATATAATCAGCCATACTTTAACATCAATTAACTACTTCATCAACCTCTTTTCAATTTTAATTACCATTCCAAAATATGATAGAAAACTTCTATACTAATTCAGCCACACATTTATTTATTTACTACTAGGTCAGCTGTATTTTATATTACATCAACCACATAAAATTTATACACAATTTATTATGGCATATGTCATCAAATGGCTTTCTATAATTAAATTAGGCTAGCCACATTATATACTATGTTATCCATCTAATATATATATATATATATATATATATATATATATATATATATATATATATATATATATATATATATATATATATATATATATATATATATATATATATATATAGTCAACCATAGTGTATGCCATCATCCACCTTACCTTTATTCACCGTATATACTAGGTAGGCCAACCAGTTTTTCAACTAAGTTAGCCATGGCATATGTCATTGGCTACCATTGAGCCTTTAATTGGATCATCCATATTAAATAGGGTCAGCCATTTTGACATTCAAATAAGTTGGCCACATTCTATATAGGTTGACGCCTATTCAAAACTACCTAAACTAAGTACATTAGCTAGGATGGTCTTGTTAAAATTATGTGGCAATTTTTAAGTAGCTTATCATTAATTCCTTGGACCTATTTTTTCAACCTTTGAATCCTACCCACTACCCCATGTAATTAATATATTACTAAATATTTTGGGATGAAATCCATTACACAGATTTTTCCTGACACTTATTTTTCCTAATCTAGTTAGTTTTAATAATAAAATGTTGATAATTATTTGTAAATTCATCTCATACCTAGATTATCTATGCAAAAATTGTAATACATCCTCCTACCCATCCTCCTTGTATGTAATCCATCGTGTATCTCATCACTAATACTAGATACTTAAAACTTTGATAGTAACTAATAAAAAAAGAACAAATGAATAGATAAATACCCTTTTATATTTAAAATTTGAAATTTTTAACCTTATAATTATTTATTGAGAAATTATGTATTTTTCTCATAATATTTTTTTTATAAATTCTTTAGTAAAATCAAAAGCAATTTTAGAATCCTGACAACATAGAGAATGTTTGGGTACTAACCACATATTTTTTCAAATATTTCACATTTTATCTTATTTTCTAAGATTGTCTCTTTTTTCACACATTGGAAACCTCTTCAATTTGATTTCCACATAGCTCTTATTTAAATAAATATAAGGAAACTAAAGATATGTATTTAAAAATTATTTACTTTCACTAATTTTCTGATTTCTACTATAATTCATTATCTCAACATTATGTATTGTTATATTCTATCTCAAATCACCATCCCCTTTTACACCTGCATGAAAAATGATGATATTTGAGTGGGGAATATGTATACACATAATATTTTCAACTTTATCATTCACTAACACTTTCTGTCTTGAAAGAACAGGTTAAATTTTGATCTCTATGAGGGAATGCATTAAAGGGTGCATCAGGGGAGAGTTGAGAAAAGAATTAGTGATTATTAATATTATTGGTAAACTCTATCATCACTTAATTATAATACAAATATCTCTTATCCAACTTCCTAAACATTCCAAAATTAATGTACACATTTACTTGATCATTTCTCCCTTTCAATATTCCCTAACTAAATAAAAACCCTATTTTACTACTAATTTGGTTGGGTCTATCTTGTTATGAAATATTAGGTGCATGTTATGGAACTAAGTGGGACTTACCACTTAGTTCTATGCCTAAAGGTAATTTTTTATTAAAAAAACTAGGTCATGTTAACCAAATTATTAGCTAAAATTATGGAATGTTTAGGGATTATCCATTGATATAAATACAAGGCTAATTTCAATCTAATAGAGAGGAGCATTGATTTTCACATCATTATAGTTCACAATTTTGTTAAATGTACATTTGAATGAGCCATTGCTTAGGGTTTGCCTTAGCAAGAAGATTATTTGTATTGTGGTAAGTATTAGATGTAAGGTAGGAGAATTTTATCCTAGAGCTAATTTATATAGTATGATCCTTAAAAATCATGAAAAACCTATTTAAAATCACCATTGGCTAAGGGAGAGATTGAGACTAGACATGTTATCCCAAGGAAAGTATTCTTAAATCTTGTTATTTCATTTGATAGATAGATATTATATAAGTAAATATGTGTTGAGTGTATATCTCCTTGCTTAGATTACCTATATGCTTAAACCTAGTGTATATATAGGATTTTATTTTACTTCCATCTTCCACTTTAGGTGATCTAGGACCCCATTTGCCTACCATGATCCCTTGATTATTTGTTAATGTTTAATAATCCCCATTTGTGCCACAAGATTTGGTGAAAACTAAATTAGTTTTATTTTATGTACTTAGACCTAGTTAGAAAAATAACATAGTATCATTTTAATAGAGGATTTGAAGCCCTTTCACGTGGTTTTGTGTGATAAGAGATCCATTGGTTAGTTTTAATGGATCCAATTTGGCCATGCTTCTAATATAAATAGTATTGTTAGTTGATTATCATATCTAATCTTGGATTTACTAAGTCAGATGAATTTTATATCTATATTAGTTTGTTTTATTAACCATAATCCACATCATGCATATTATGGATTCTTATGTATACATATTTTAAGTTTCATTGATATATCCACTTCAACATGATATTACTATATGCTTCTTTACTACATGATTCACATAAATATGACATAGTTGTCTTATCTTATTGATATAAGGTGAATATCACTTTTTAATTACCCTCACCTCAAAAGCGTGGCATATAAATTGGGGCATGCCATAGATACATGAATCCACATATATACAATTGAAAAAATTGGTAAAATTTGATTCAGTTTACATGATTTAAATAAACACATGAGATAAAATTCCATATATTTGGGACATATTTTTTAGATTTATAATACATATTATAAAATTTTATAAAGAATTGATTAAATTTTGATAGATAATTTATCTTGAGACACATTTTAGGTGCATATGTCATTAAAATCGACCCAAATATAGATAAATTATTCCCATTTTACCAATATTCATGCACTAGCCCTACCAAGATGAAATACTTGATCTTTTATCTATTGTAACACTTTTATTATTTTATTAGTGTGATTGATATTCAACACCTTTGATGGAATTGGAACTATTTTATATTATTGGAAATTGATATGATTTTACTATTTAACTCAAGTGACATTGGCTAGATTATGATACACTAGAGTTGTGTGATTGATATTCAGAGCTCTCGATGGACTTGGTACAACTCAGCCTTATATTGGATTGGGGGCATGATCAACATCCAATTATCATATCCATATATCTAAAGTTTATTTTTGAAACTGTATCCAATGCTTCAGCTTGGAATAATCATTACTAAATTAAACTATCAAAGGGAAACATGGTTTTATCGACACACAAGTGTACTCCTTCCTTGCTCTAATTTATTTCAAGTAAATTTGAAATAATCATTTTAAGATTATATGAGCTAATTACACATATAATGTGTTATTAATTTCATGGCATACACATATAAAAAATTCAAATAGGGATTAATAAAATCAAATTATGTTTTACACATCACAGTACACATTTATTTATTTTAAACTAATAATTTCATTGTTATGCATTAATAGATTAAAGGGGAAAATTTAGATTCTTAAATAAAAATTTATATTTTAATCTAGTATTATAAACTTAAAAAATATCACTCAATGATATATCCTTCATTATTCAAATTTCCTTGTAATTGATAGGCTTGTAGTCATCATCTCATTTGGATAAAATGTTTTTGATAATATAAGGTTGATAAACAAGGGGCCAAACCCTTAAAATAAATAGAAAATCCATAGAGGCAACTAGCACAAAAAGTGCCTCAAAATAGAAACATCATAGTCTGTGACCCAGTAGACACAACAAAAACCGCAACTATAAACTAAGATAGTTATAACATAGAAGTAGAGTATTAAAATAAAAGCAAAAACTAAGGAGGTAGGTTCTCTCCTTGCTTAAACATGGATTTAATAAGGTCATACAAGTTCATAGAGTTCTCCTCATTGTCAGCAGTAATAGCAGCACCCAAGTCCTACAGCACAGACATGTTAAGGAAAATAGAATTCTAGAGCATAGTAGAAAAGTTCTATTCCAATTTCTAAATGTGACCCTTCAGGACTACAATTTTAGATCCCAACCTAGCCTCAATTTTAGTTTCATCCTTAGCTTCTTCCATAAACATCTTTTCCACTTTACCAACATTTTTTGTAAAGTCAGCAGTAGCCTCTAATTCTTTAGTCTCCTACTTACCCTCAATATCTATAGAGATTTCTTGAACATCCATGTCCTTGGACTCATCATCTTAAGTGGATTCATTTGAGGAACTCTTAGAGTAGTTGATAAGCCTAGCCTTGGGAGGAAGTTTGCCAGAAATTCACCCCGACCGCCTAACTCTTGAGGAGAAACCCTCTTTAATAGCCTTAGTAGATGAATGAGACTTACTACCTTGACCCTCAGGGGTCTTATAAGGATTTTTTGGGGTCCCCACAGTAGTCCCCACAGTGCCCACTTCACCAGCATATGTCTTCCTCTTCTTGTACTTCTTACTCATAGTAGACCCTGGAGTGTCTATGGGAATCTCCTCGGGAGTAGAAAAGGAAACTTCTTTAGTCTTAATAGAGATAGGGGAAGGGCAAGGCTCTTTGAAAACATTGGTAGCATTAGGGTTAGAATAAATTTCCCCACTATCAATTTGAATGGCCTTGGAAGGATTGAAGGCATGATGGAAATGGTAAAGATATAAAATAAGGCCCTAATGAAGGGGGGTAGGATTCTTAGCAGGTTTCTTAGCTAATTTAGCTCTAACCCTAAGGACAAAATGCTCAAGGGAAGAAAGTAGATAAAAAGGAAAGCTAATGTGAGAACTTCACCTAAAATGGTTTATAAAGGGAAGATGATAGTTGTAAAACCTAGTAAAGTGCCCCTCCAAAGTGAAATATTTCATGAGAATAAAACACACGCCATCCCAAGGCTCAGGCAGCTTAGCTCGATCAAATCCCCCCTGGTAGGGTACTAGTTCTTTGCCTTCTCCAAGAAAGAGCTTATAACTAGAAAGGTCTATAATTTTAGTTTTTTTTTGTAGTTTAGTCCTTTGATTAGACATGCTAATATCCATAGCAATCACATTATCTAAAATCTCAAAGCTAATTCCCCCCATAGAGACTCATCGGTTTAGCCATAACCTAGCGAATTGTTTAGAAATATTTTTATCATAACTGTTGAGCCTCTCCAAATAAGGGCTAATCCCACCCTCTTTACAATAGTGCCACACCACTAGGTTGTCTTTAAAGTCACAATAAGAAATGGGTTCCATTCATATTCTATCACCACCTATGTTGGACTTATAGAATAGGCTAGAAAAACCTCAAATTTTCACCATCGTATTTATAGTAACTTCAATCCCTTGATCATGGATATTGATAATGGTGACAAAACAACACATAATTAGGAACATCATGCAAATATGACACTTACTCATAACATGTGTAAACATAATTTCACGGTGATCTCCATAATGATGAAGAAGTCCACTTTCCTTATCGAAGAGGCATAATAAATTGGAAATGATTATAAAAAAAGTACAAAAGGACCCGTAATCCAAGATACATGTTGGCACCCTCCAAAAGGACTTATGAAGTGAGCTATTTTTTAAATATATCTAACTCATCCTTAACACATCACTTCATTTTGAATGAGATCCCTAATATTTAAATGGATGTGATCAATTTGACACTAGCATCACCAATTTGAATATTTTTGGCCAAGATCGGCACAAACATCGACAACACCATTGCCCTCATGATAAATATGTGAGATGTCTACCCTAAAATTATGCAAGAGAATTTTTATATCCCTAATAGTATCTTTTAGCTTAATACCAGCAATTAATACATTGTTAGCCATATCAATAACCATTTTAGAGTCCCCTTAGATACTCAAATTCATGATACCAAGGGATATAGCCAATTTAATCCCCCATAGAAGAGCAGTTGCTTTAGCATAATTATTGCTCTAAAAACCCATTCCAATAGCATAGATAACAATCATCCACCCTTTTTCATCTCTTATAATCCCTCCCCCACTAGCTTTACCATCAACCTTAGAGGCCCCATCAAAGTTAAGTTTCAACTAGTTAGGCTTAGGGGGATTCCATCTAGTATTGAGTCTCTATAATATTTTTGAAATATTATGAGTAGGAATATGATTTAGGATCTTCCAATTAGCCATAATTTGTTCCTCTTCATGAGTTAGAGGTTTCTCCATAGTGTAAATATGGGAATTAGTGACACTTTCGAATAGAGTCTTAATAAAAGTATGAAAAACATGAGAGGCATCTCTAACGGTATCCCTAAAAATTCTATGGTTGCACTCTTTCCATAAAGTCCAACTCAAACAAGGTAGAGTTTGTTTCCATAACTCAAGGAGCCAGGGATGAGAAAAGGTAGGATACCAGCTATTAATGACTTAATGTCAAAATTACAGACCAACTAAATGCCAAAATTATTCAAGATTATGTCCCAAAGTTCTTAGGCAAAATCACAGTGTATGAAAAGATGAGAAATAGTTTCCTCCTTTAAGCAGCACAAATAACATCTATTGACCAAGGTAAACCCTCTCTTCTGTAAGTTATCTTGGGTTAAAATTTTGTTATGAGTAGTAGCTCACCAAAACATGTTGATTTTTGGTAAAAGTTTATGGTTCCAAACTTTTTTCCATATCTCCTTTCTATGAACCTCAAGGACCATCAAATAATAAGCAAACTTGATAGAGAACCAACCATTCTTATCTATCCACCAATATTGTTCATTGTCTCATGGGAAGAGAAGGATTCTAACCCCTTGAATCAATTTTTGAACATCCTAAACTCTAGGTGAGAGATCAGGCCAATGAACACAACAATCCAATAAATTTTTCCAGCTCTTATTGCCATTATTATTAACCATGTAATCACATAGTTTATCTCCAAAAAATTGAGTAGCAATGCCAACAATTTCTCTATAATCCCCTTATGTAATAAGATCCTTATATTTTATCTAAATTTTATTCCAAAATTTAATAGACATGTCATTTCCCAATTTCCATCTAATCCCTTACTTAAGAAGACTTCTCGATTTCAGCATTTTATTCCATATCACAAATCCTTGGGGTAACCCTGCATGTTGGAGAAAGTTAGAAATGTTAGTAGTATGCAGATATTTGGCATGCATGATTTTCCCCAAATCATTATGTTTATGAATTAGATTCCAATTGATTTTGGAGATAAGGGCTTTGTTCATGCTTCAAATGGATCTAATATTGAGGCCACCATGTGATTTAGGAAGACACACTTTTTCCCAATTGACCAATGACATTCTCTGTTTATCTTCCAGTCTCGTCCATAAAAATTTTCTTTGAATTTGTTCCAATTTATTAGAAAAATATGTAGTTATTTTAAAGAGAGATGGGAAATAAGTAGGTATCCCTTGTAGAGAGGCCCGAAGAAGCTGTAGCTGCATAAAATGTTTATCTTATAGTTTGATGATGTTATTATGATTACCCAAATCACCTATAGCCCAAAGTTTGCCTAAATCTGATATGTATCCTTCACTATTATTTATAGGACTATAAAAACCTTCTATATTATTGGATAGCAACATTTAGACTTGGAATATAGTGTCAATGCTATTGTCCATTCTCCAATGCAAGTATTCATGCCTTCTAAACACTCAAAATTTCAAATATTTTGATATGTATGGGATGGAATATTATTTTTCATTAACCCTTCCATGAATAAATATTTAAAATAGGTGGTATAAATAAAATTTAATTCCAAATAATTATTCATATAGTCAAAATATATCAAGCACCTCTCAAAATTACACTACACTATTGAAAATCAATTGCGCAACTAACCTATTTTTCCATATTCTTTCCTATTTTCATATCATTTATAGGATCAATCATACTATGGGTCTGAAGCATTTAAATAGTAACTTATGATCTATATTTTTTAAGTTACAAGATATATCACTACATGCCTTTATATATAACATTTTACACAATTATTCACACACAAACTTACACATAGGGGAGAACTACATATGTTTAAGGCCCTCTTTAGAGTATTGGCTATTTAGGAAACACTCATTGATAGAGGGGTCTTTGAGGTGAAATCAATTTCATGAGCACACTAACCCTTTTTTGGTAAGACAAAAATAACTAAGATGAGGATTTATGGTTTGAGATATATTATGATATCAAGAACATGTGTATGTGATCTATAAATATAATATGAAAGGTGAAAAAAATTAAAAATACATAGGTGGAAGTTTTGGTCAATGATCTATAATCTATAATTAATATATGTATTGAATCATGAATATTAGTGTCAATACAAGTGTCCACATGATGACACAAGTGTGCTAAAAAAACTGATTTTGATAATTGAACAACTAGATCAAAATATTCATATTATCTATTTATATACCTTAATCACTCAGATCTAACTAAAAATTATTGTATAAGTTAAGTATTATTTTTCCTTTGTGTTTATATTTTTACAATATTGAATTTTATACTTTATATGTCTAAAACTTGCTTAGATTCAATATTTCTTATCACAATATTAGGAGAACCTGAATTCATTAATTAGCTAACTTATTATATTACTTTATTCCTTATTTTATTATGCTACTCTTTCATTGTTAATCCTTATATCTAATTTTTTAAAAACATTTGGTGAACCCAATATTTGGGTTTTCTCATGTAATTACTAGCTTGCTCTAAGGGTTTCATCTTTCTAGGCTTTCTAATTTTATTAATTTAAAGATTTGATTTCTTTAATTACTTGTGGCATATTATTTTGCATTTAGAAAAAATGGATAATGTTAAAAATATGATTTCTAAATGGAATACAAATCATCCTTAATCAACTATTTAAATAAAAATTGGAAATTAATTAATGTATTCTTACATGTTACACACAAATAAATAAATAGCCATGCTAAGGCTAGTACATCAAAAACCAATAATGGAAAGCCCTTAGATGGTATACCTTTTGATACATCCTCTATGAGAACAATTAATACTTCAACTCAACTACCGATTTCAATGCATACATTATCACAAGTTTTTTTTCATCCCCTTTAATGATTTCTCAAATTTTAAATCAAAATACTAATAAGTCTACCATACACACTCTTTTACAATTTATGAAAGCTTTGAAAGTTAAGGCTACCAACATTGAGAAAAATGCTATGAAATCAACTCATGTTATTGATTCAAAAAATGTATCTCATAATCCTATATCAGTTGAGATATCTTTGGACCCTTTTCTAATTGGTTTTGTTGCACCCAAGTTCACACTTTTTGATGGGAAGGGTGATGTTAAACATCATCAATATTTATATGTAGTGTGCCTTGATTATGATTTAAATGATAAAATTTGACCAAATTATTTACAATAATTCTAAATGACTATGCTTTGAGATACTTCTATGATCTACCAATACAATTTGTAACAACATTCAAGCCTTTGATAGATCAAAATTTAGCACATTTTTCAAACAAAATTATATAAAAATATCATATGCATAAATTAAAATAATAAAATAAGTAACCAATGATCCTATAATGAATGTGTGTTGAGGTATAATACAATATTGGCAAAAGTGAAAAATCCATCAAAAAATAAAGAGCTTCAAGATATCTCGAAGTAAATTTTTCTTATTTCCTTACATGGTTATATTATTTTTAGTAACTTCAAATATTTTTATGAGTTATGCCATATTTATCGAGATAGAGAAATGAAACTTATTTCATTGAAAAAAATTAAGTATGTAGAAGACACATTGACTACATCTAATACCAAGTTTCATATCAAAACAAGCTATAAGGTAAAAATTACTAAGGATGAAAAGGATATAACCACCATGATTAATATAGTGTCACAATAACCTAATCAACTTATATTATCTAATGCACCTAAGTGATAGTTTAAATGATTACACGAGTCTCTAGTTTCACTACTTTTGAATCTTATGGAGTGTCATCTAATATCTCTCGCTCCTCATATGGTAGTTTATACAAGTTGATCTCTACCCAAAGGATATAATTCCAATGATTATTTTGACTATCACCAAGTATAGGTTATTCTATAAAGATATGTTTTAACTTGAATAACAAGATATAATATCTTATTAATAGTGATCTAATCACCTTTGAGAATACTCTAATGGATTCGAGACAAAAATTTAATGATCATAAAAATCAAAATAAATTCAAAAATCCATTACAAGATCATTATAATGAAATGTAAGAAGCAAAAATGGCACATCATGCACATCCAGCTCCACCACATTATGGTAACCCATTATATGAGATTTTTGGTACACATATATGTTGGATACATCCTATAGTTCAGAGGAATTCTATTTCATAATATGATAGTGATATTATGGATGATTACTTATATCTTCATTCTTTTTTTATCAACTCATATATAAATCATCAACATATATATAGTGTTATGGTTTATAGCAGTTATATTGAGAATGTATATACCCTAAAATTACACACACATTTTGGATACACATAGGATGATTTATTGCCTTCAAATAAAATGGTCAAATCATTTAATGGGAAGACATAATAGGTTTTTAGTGATATTTATTTACCTTTATAAATTGATCTAACACATGTGACCATCAAATTTTTAGTGATACCACATACATGAGTATTTGATATATTATTTAGATGACCTTGGATTCATAGGATTTGTGTAGTACCTTCTATAATGTATGGGTGTCTTAAATATATTCATGACAATATGTTAATTATAGTTTTAGGGATTTAATATGAATTTAATTTGTAATTACATATAATTATACAACCTACTAAGGTTAATAATGTGAAAAATTCTAACCAATAGGAAATCCCACTTCCTAAGTAACCAATACTTGAGAGGCCAATGCATTATAGATATATAGTATACTCTTTAAGATCCTTATTTACATGTACATGACCTATACACTTATTTATAAAAAAGAATCATATTTAAAAATGGGTAAAAATACCCAATATTACATGAATTAAATAATAAAAAATTAAAAAATGGGTTCAATAAACCACTATACCTTATACTACTACCTACAGACCATAGAGTCATATAAGGCATACACATATTATTCCATATTCTCTACTTCCGTATTTGGTACATATACATGATCCTTAAAATCATGACCAATATAAAATATTTATATTATATACCACCCTATGAGAATCCCTTAGATGGGATCATAAACTAACACTCAATTTATAAACATACAAAAAAATCAAAAATAAAAAAAAATCAAATATTCAAGAAAATACAAAAATATTCAAATAAAGAAAAAATACAAAAATATTCAACATTTCACATGTTTACTATATTTTAAATATGTTTTTTACTTTATGTTATTTGATAACATATTATTTATATACACACATATGTTTCATGGGTACTTGAGTTTGATACAATCATACTTAAGATCCACGATACATGATCATGTATATGTTGGACCTTTCTTTTTCTCACATGACACACTATGTTGGGGGCATCTTGATTCTATATGATTATAATTAACCTATTTTTTATTATTTTATGATAATTTACATTATCACATTGAGCTTATATCCTAAAATTTACACATTCTTATACTCATGTTTCTATCTTAAACATTGTACTTGATATGTTATTCTACATGACATTTTGATAACATATGTATGAAGGGACTTGTATGACATGATTACTCTAGATGATTTTATTTTATTTACTTAATTTATTCACATGACTTACTTGAGTGTAATTATTATTTGCCTTTTTGTCTTGATTATGGAATATTTCAACATGGTCCTTACTTGTTTGCCTTATTTCCCTAAGTATTTATTGTTTCTTTGGTGTCTGTGCATTTGCATATATATTCCCATTTGGTGTGAAACATTTGAACATGTCCCTTATCTACAGTCTCCTTAGACCCCTCTTTGTGTGAAATTTGATTACTCTTTCATGTGTGCTTTATTATTTTATTATATTATTATCTTCTATATGTTTCTATGATCCACATCATTAATATTAGGGCTTATTATGTATAAATATTTTTTTCTTCATTGATATATCTACTTTGACTTGATACTAATATATGTTTCTTGACTACATGATTCACATATATACACCATAGTTATATTATACTTTTTAGATAAGGTTAATATCACTTTTTCATTCCACTCACCTCAAAAAGGGGGCATATTAGTGTCGGCATGTCATAGAGACATGATTACACAAATATATAGTTGACAAAATTGGTATAATTTGACTCACTTTACATGAAGCCGTTATACATATGGGATAAAATTTTATAAATTTATGACAAATTTGTTCATATTTATGATAATATTATATAATTTTTATATATCAAAGTTTAAAATTAACATATGATTTATATTGAGACACATTTTAGTTGTATTTTCCATGCAAATTAACCAAATTACAAATACAATATTCACATTATACCAATATTCATGCATTGACTCTACCAAGATGCAATGATTGAGATTTTATTGACTATATTAGTTAGATTATTTTATTAGTGAAGTTGAGATTCAATACATTTAATTTAATTATCACCATTTTATATTATTGTGAGTTTGTATGGTTGTACCATTTGACTCAAGAGAGCTTTGCTAGATTATGATAGACTAGAGTTGTGCAATTGAGATTTTGAGCTCTTGATGGACATGGCACAACTCACCATTATACTTGATTGGGGAATGATCACCTTAAAATTACCATATTAAAATATCCAAGGTTTACTTATGAACCTCTCTCTAATTCTTCAACTAGGAAGAATCATTACCAAAGAAAACTATAAAGGGGAAATATGGTTACATCGACACATAGGTGTAATCCTTGTTCTCATTTATTTCAATAAATATAAAATTATTAATTTTGAAATTATATTCACTAATTATAATTATATCATGATATTGGTTTTATGTCATACACATACACCAAATTCAATTATGGATCAATAAAATCAAGGTGTGGTGTACAAACCACATTATACATTTTTCCTAACTAGTAATTTCATCCTTTTGCATTACTAGGTAAAAGGGGAGAAATGTAGATGGTTAAAACTAGATTTATACATGAAAATAATATTATGCACTTGATAAATGTCATTCAAGTCTCTACCCTTTATTTATTTAATTTCCTTGCAACTGATAGGCTCACATTCACCATCTAAGTGGGCCTAAATTTTTATATTATAGTTTGACTCTATTATTTTTATTACCTAGATCATGTGTATCCCATGGTACACTTAAATTATAACATATATAATTTATATATATCTAAAAACCTTTCATGTTCTTGAATATTTGCATTTAGTCTAGGATAGTAGCATTGACACTACTATCCATTCTCTAATGCAAGTGTCCATTGCTTCCAAATAATAAAATTTGTAAATATTTTGATATATACATGATAAACTATTAAGTTTCATTAACCATTATGTAAGGAAATTTTAATAATAGGTGGTATAATTTTATTTTAAGGCCAACTTATTATTCATCTAGAAAATACCAGGAAAGCACCTCTCAAGCTTAAAGTACACTACTAAAAATCAACTACATGTTGAGGTCAACATACCCTCATTTTTGAAAAATGGGGACACATGTTTCAAATTGTGAAAATTTGAGCCTTAAAATTGAATATGCACTTGATTAGAGTGTAATTAGCATGTTTTCACATTATTTTTATTTGAATATCATACACACCATGGTTTGGCTGACTTATTTGTTCATAGTTCTGGTCTAAACTTATGTAACGTGCTGACATTAGATATTTGTGTTTCAAGATGTAGGTTTCATGGAACCCATATAGGAATGAACATTCTTAGGGTTTTAATGATTTAATGTTTAATTTATATTTTAATATCCTTGGTCTTTAATTGATTAATATTTTAAAACCCTGGCCTAATGTTTTACATGGACTTTTTAAATTCAAATTTGAATCTGGCAAGAAATTTTGATGCAATAACATTTTAAATAATGCTATGAGATTAGTTTATTTTTATTTCATATGTCTTAGTCATGTTTTTCAACATGACCAAGAATTTAATATTCTAACATCCATGCTTAGTCCCTTTTATGTCCCAAGTCCCCCTTTTGGTCTTTCTATTATTTGCAAGGCCCTTTATTATATGTTTATACCTTTAGGGCATGTATTTTTGAGATTTTCATTCAAAAGTTTATCCTAAAATAATTACCCTTTTCTCTTTATGTTTAGGATAATTTGTCTAAGTCTCTTCACTATTTTTATCCAACATTTTATCTAGGCCAATTTTCCTGAAAGAAATGTCATTCACCAATTTCCTTTAAAGAAATGTCCTTCACCAAGTTTCCCGAAAGAATTTCCCTTTAGTCTCTTTGCACTTACCCTTCAGGGTTTTTGTGAAAGGTCAATTATCCTTCAACTTTTGGAAACATACCTTTTAGAATTTTTTCAAGTGACCCTTCAAGATTTTTGTTTTAAAACATTTTGTCTAATGTAAGAGGCCTAAAACATCTTTTCCAAACCAAATATCCCTTTGGCCTTTTTTAAAATTTTCCCTTTGCCTTAATAGACTTATCATTCAAATTTTTTTTAGGCTAATTATTCTTTTGGATCTGTGTAAAGTACACTTAGAAAGTTTAAAATGGTCATTTGCCTTCCTCAATTATCCTTTAGGCTTTTGTAACTTTGTCTTCCAAACATACCCTTCAAGCTTTTTGAAATGGTCCTTTTCCTTCCTCAATTATCCTTTAGGCTTCTTGTAAGGGGCATTTATATTCTAGACATACCCTTTGTGATTTTTTAAATGGTCCTTTTCTTTCCTCAATTATCCTTAGGAATTTTTAAAGTGCCCTCACCCCATGAGAAGTGTTCCCTTTGGGACTTTTGTCTTAGGCAAGTTCCCTACCAAGTGACTCCTTGGGAGGATTGTTTTAGACATTTTACCTGAAACATTTTCCTAATACCAAAGGCCCAAAATAATTCACTTGAGATAATTTCCTTAAGATATTTATTTCATCAAAATATGTTGTGCCAAGGTCATTTTAAATATGTTTTAAACTTAGCCTAAGACTTTAGATTGAAGCCTCATTTATTAATGTGAATAAGAACATTAATCTAGGACTTTTGCTTAAATTCTTACTATTCATGTGCCCTAACTTCAATATTTAATATTGTCTACAAGAACCAATCTCACTTGGATTAATGGAAATGTTTTTGGGATGATCATGGCTTCACCCCCTTATAATGTCACTAAATCTTGTTGCTTATATTATATGATCAATGGAATATCATTTGGGAATACACATGTTTAATGTTTAAACTGATATTTAATTGTCATTGGTTCAAGATTAATTGGATCCATGTTTAAGCCATGCCTAAATGTTTTAACCTATGTCCCCTTTTAAATTGAATTCAGACTTGTACAAAGGATAATTATCATACCACAGACTTAGTTAAATTTTTATCCTAAGGCTTGGTCATGTTTTTCGACACAACCAAACCTTAAGCTAAAAATCCTCGCTTGGTCTAAATAATTACATGATCCATATGTTATAAATCTTAGCCTAAAGCCTTATCCTAAGGTTTACTGTATATATCAATATGATGAAAATCTTAGGCTAATATTTTAGGTTAAATATTTTTATTTTTTATGCAGTCTTTTTTATTAGGTTACTAACCTTGGTGCAAAGTCTTTATGATGAGTAGTTTTTAATTCACAGGGTCAAATATATTATATTTAGAACCTAGCTTAATCATTTTATCCTAAGTATCAAGATTAAGTTTCATTATTCTATAGGATCAATGACCCATGTTTAAGTAGAATATCATGATCGAATGGAGTGAATATAGTCAAAGTTTTAACAAAACCTCTAAGATGGTGAGAAGGTGACAAGTGTCATGGTTTCAACCAAAGAACAATGAACATCTAATGGTGGTATATTCCATAGATTATGATAAAATGACTCACATTCACTTACATAGAATTGATTGAATAGAGAGAGATCTAGTTGGTCTTTTTAATGAAGATTAGGAAGCCCACATGACTACCAAGTTACATAACCTCAAGGCCTAATGCATATTAAAGATCATGCATATTCTAACATAAATGACACACATTTATGTGAATGGATAGGATTATATTGTGTGTGATCAAAAAGGAATTTTCAATGTGACTTAGAGTAAATACAGTAATGACACATGTCATAACCACATAAAATAAAGTAGAGGTAACCAATGGCATTTACCTCCCAAGATCGAGATCAATATACCATGTTGATTCATGCAAATCAATAAGATAGTGTGAGATGAAGGGAATATTTTAAATTTCAATGGTAATTTTTGGATAGTGATGAATATGATGTCATAAGGATACCATTGAAGCACCATTATAGCCTACAAGAATGCCCTAATGAGGCAAGGACCATAATCGAACCCTATGAGCATTATAATTAACCTGAGGGAGGCTAAATTATCACCTATGGGTAAGTTAAGAAAGATTCCATTGGTGAAGTAGTTTAAAGGGATTTCTAGCCTGAATATGGGACCATACCTTTATTGGGAAACATTAGAAAGCAATGAAGACCATATAGTAGTAGTAGAGAATTTGATCAATGAGAAGGTTCTCAAAATTATAATATTCCTCTTGTGGCTAAACCTTTTCCATTTTAAAATTAGGATATTATTTTATATAAACATGTGAAATTTGTAAGATCATGTTGTTTATAAGTCAGTCCTTCAAAAAACTCATTTATTATAGAATAGGAAAAAAGGGACACCTATTTTATACACTTGTACAGATGTAATTGGATGAGACTGACCAACATGTTGCCTTGTATCTTATAAAAGGATCATTTTCAGTTTTCAAAATGGAGGGAGTTCCTAGAATAAAATTACTTTGTAAACTTTGAGAAATTAATCTAATCAAGGAATTCTACAAAGATTGTCTAGTATTTGCTTATAAGATGTGTTATATGGTTTTTTATCTCAGTTATCTTATTACACTTTTATATTTAAATGGTTCTTATGAATTTTTGATGTGTACATTTGATTATATATTTGTTAACCTATGTCAATGTTAGGTTAATTTAAGGTTCATATTTTTCTTCATTTTATTTTCTCTACTTTTGTAGATGTGCATTAGTTATCTTTTATATTAATAAATCTTTAAATTAAGCTTAACTCTAATTTTCATTATTTCAACCTTCCTTAGAAGTCTACATGATGTGATTTTGGATTAAGATATTTAATGTTATGCTTTGATTTATTACACATCTAGATGAAATTTAAACTTTGTCATAATGTCTAAAATAAGACTAGTAACATCCTTATTTTTTCCCTACCCTTCCTTTTGCTTCTCTTTTAAATATATCACCTTACTTTAACATTGATTATGAATATCCATCTTATATTAGTTCTTGGTCATAATTCACCATCATTAGCATAGTATACTACATATTTTAAATAGATATGCTATTTGGCCATGGTGGCTCCCAACCACAAAAAAATACAAATATTGTTGAACAATCACTTATTTTGCCTCTATTCCACCAATAGATAACAAGATTATCACAACCTTTAGCTCCTACAATAAATTCTTAGAATTCTAAAATGAGAAGTGTTTCTTAAACACTCCAGGAACTTGTGGTACACATTTAGGCATCAACACTAAAAAACTAAAATATTCTACCCTATTATTTCTTTTTTTATTATTAATCATAAGAGTAGTCATATTACAGGTATAAAGTATTCAAATAGCAACCCATGTGACATATTTTTCAAGTTTTAATATAGATAAATACATGCCTTTGTACATAGTATTATACACTATTGTTCAAACAAAAACCAACACATAGGGGATAACTACATATGTCTAAGGCCCTCTTTAGACTATTCTCTATTTAAGCAAAATTATTAAAAAAGGTGTCCTTGATGTCATCTTGACTTTGTGATCCCACTAGACCATTTTTAACATGGTGACAGCACCTAAGAAGAGGATATAGGGTTTAATCTATATTTCATTATTGAGATCTTGTGTATGTGATTTGAACACATAACTTGAAAGGTGATATATACCCCAAAAATAACAAGGTAGAAGTTTTACTCAAAAATAAATACTATGTAGATGACATATGTGTTGAAGCATAGATAATAACATAAATTAAAGTGTTTTTAGGATGACACAATTTTTAATGCTATTAGAAAACTAATTTTCATAATTTTATGACTCGATTATAATCATCATATAGTTTATTTCTGCACCTGCATTACTCATATCCACCATTGCATCAATGTATAAGCTAATCCCAATAGACACTTCATATTTCTATTATCATAATCTTGTACTTTATACTTTATATATTTGACATATGAATAAATTAAATATTTTTTATTTGAATATTAGTGAAACTAAATTCATTTATTGGAATAGTTGTTAAAGTATCATACTCATTTTTTGATTAGGCTACTCTTTCATTATTAATTATTTTCTCCAAAAAGGGTTAAATAATGGCATAATAAAATGATCATGCCTTAAGACGATTACCTTAAATATAATTAAAATATTTATGAATGCCTTATCCAAGTTTGTGACCTTATCATAAGAGAAGACAATATAATTAATAAAAGTAAAGGAGAAGGTCATAAGTTTAGACCTAATAGGTTAGGTCCACATTTGGTCATGCAATATTATTAGAACAAATATTTTCATTTGTGAAGCTTGGAGTGTAATGATTTATATGAATATATGAACTCTTTAAACATCAAAAATTATTCCATATAGATGTCACATCTCACATTTCCATCTTTGTATTAATAAAATCCTTGTCATTTTTTTTTAATTTTAGTTATTTTGATATGATAACTATCTAACTATGATTTCACATGACAAAACATTCAGTGTAATAGATCACTTTATATTTTCCAATTACCCTTTTTGATTTTAGTAAAATAATCTAAAAATCAACAAAAAAAAGTGTTTTATCTTAGTTATTATGTGTATTGTACACATTATTCCTATACGACTTTGTATAATATTAGATACTGTATACTACATCCTAGTCTAGAATATTTTCCATTGTAAAGTCCAATTTTGGGTTCCCTATAAAAATAAAAATAACATCCTCTAAACATGCAATATTTTCCATGTAATTTGGTCATTGTGGATTATCCCTTTAATATTATTGGTTACATGGTACTAAGGATTGGGGATAGGAACCTACCACCTATCATTAATTGAAAAATAAGCATTAACACATTCTTATTTCATAAATAATCACATGTTACATTTACATAAAAATTTTATAACACTTAAATATAAGCACATTGATATAATTTTATCATAAAAAGAGTTTCATATAATATTTTTACATTCCTATCCATCTATAGTGCATAAATCTAAAATTAAACATTAAAAATATTGAAAAAGATGATAGGAATATATTTAAATCCAAAATAAAGTCATATATATGTATAAAAATGTATTGCGTACCTCAATTTTTATCCACATTGTCTCCACGCTGAGAGGAAAACTCTAGCTAAAATTTGAAAATTAAAAATTAGAAAAATGACAAAAAAAACATAGAGTTAATTCATAGAAAACTAGTTGTCCCTTCCTCTAAATCAAACTGTATTATATACCTTTAGTTTTTTGTACATTGTATCCACAATGAGAGACAAAATGTGGATAAAAAATAAAAATAAAAAATAACATAGAGTTGATCCCTAGAAAACCAGTCATCCCTTCTTCTAAGCACCTCCTGAAGTGGAGTGCATATGGCTCCTAACCTGTCTCCTCTAGGATCCTTAAAATTCTGAGTGATGGATTCTCCTTATCTTAATATAATGCCTCCTATAGTTGATCCCAACCTAAGAGGTTAAATAAGTGCGCCCATTACAAATAGAAATAATATTACTTAAGGTCTTACTCTAAGGTCTTACGTTGATCCTGTAAGTCTGAGATGTGAGATCCTAATCTTATAAAATCCTAGGACATATGGTAAGTGAAGGAAAAACATTTAATTTTCATCTGAGAAATGAAGGATATATGGGGTCAATTATTAAATCCTCTCTACTAAGATCAATGGCTATATGTAAGTGGTCTAGGTCAGTGTCACAAATCATCCTCTACCACTTGGTCATAGAATATGAAATGAATGCACACGTGTACATATTTTAGTATGAAACAATATAATATAGGAATAGTAAATAAAAAAAATTATCTATATAAATTATATTAAAAACTCAAAACTAATGTTTTGGATTACTTAGATCCCCTCATGCTAGTCAGAGTCATAATCCTTGTTGGAGATCATTTTCATCTCCTTTCCCTTAATTGTTGGTTCATTCTTGATAGGAACCTCATCTCACTCTTATAAAAATACTACCTACTCCCATCTTATTTCAATCACTAATTGATGCTACTACCATTACTAGTCTCTAGCCAACAACTATTAAACCACCTATATAACCACTACATGAACTTAACTTTCATTTCCACCTCTTACTTATTGATATTATATAAGTTAAATTATAAATATTATGCCTTCCCCTCCTCATCCTCTCTTATAACCTAATAGTCTAATGATTGGAGTGACTTGTGTCAGTGGATTTTACCTTAACCTCTCTATCCTCGCATCTCAAATCTTTTTATTTCCCTTAAAGAATACTAAGGAAATTATAGATATTCTACATATTGTATCCTAAATTACTATGACATCTAAGCTACATGGTGTGAATTCACCTACCCTACCCTATCTCATACCTAGTATGTAATCTAATAGGTCGTTAGTGTGACGACCTTTGATCTACCATGTCCAAATGTGGCTAGGAAATAATACCACCCACTATCAAGCTATTGTTTTTCCCTAATTTGGTTTTAGAAACCCTAAAATTATAAAAAAATTATTACACAGCTTAATATTGATAGATATGACATGCAAACATACATTTAAATGTAAAATATTGAAATTGACTACAATTTTTTTATAATTACATTATGCTAAATATAATAGGTAGAATAAAGGTATAATTAATTAATTTGTTTTACTACCTATCTAACTATGATTGTATTATGATAGTGAATAATATATTTAAACAAGCCTGAGTTTCTTCAGGTTTTATAACTATGTTTCTATTTATAAAGGGACAATCTCATCAAATCTAGGTCAATATTGACCGGTGTGGAAAGATGGTTTACAATCAAACAATCAAATTAACCTATCTCTAAAATATTTATATAAGTTATGTTTAACCTTGATGATGTGAAAAACTCCATAAATTATCCTCATTCACCTTAAATCCCTTTGTGTGATTTTGAGGGATAGAAACTTGAAAAAATGAAGAAAATATAATGCATTGAGCTAACCTCAATCACCTCTATTAATTATTGATATTTTATTATGTAACTAATAATTTTATGTGGGAAATCATGTTATATATTGTCCTACTATTTACAAAATACATTAGTATTAGATAATGGAATAAACTAATAATTAGGTATTTTTATGATCTTAATGATATATTTAGATATATGTTCCTTGATTAAATAGTTGGTGTATTTTATTTCATTGTATATTATGATTTGAGGAAATTTTGACACATATATGGGTGTAATATTTTTTTTGTTTATAATCAAATACTGAAATGATTTCATTTATAGATTTGATTTTCCAGGCAATAGTTTACTTGATGTATACACATTCTGAGTATTTTTTTATGTTATTATAAGCTAAGACTAACTAATATTTTTTTTGAATGAGGTTCTTGTAGGATTATCTCACCCTCAATGAGTGGAACATAGGGAGGGAATAATAGAGGATGGGAATGCATAATTTAGAAATGGGGATAAAAATAATGAAACCTTGACCCACACACACAGTTACACATTATATGTTGAGATGTTGGTGTTTTTAGTATTTTATAAATATGTTGTGTGATTACTTTTAAATAGTTGTTATTATGGTTAATATTTCATTCTATACATTAGTTATAGGTCATATAATTTCTATGATATTTATAAAATATATTAAACATGGATTATCTTGTTAGTGTTATTTATTAACCTTGTTATGCATGATTTTTGATTGTATATATGAAAATTGTGTGTGATATAAATGGTGGTTTGTTGAGTTAGGATTCAATATTGATTTAATTTATTGATTTTAAATGTATTGAAATTTATGATGTTATTTAATCCATTTTCCTTGTATATAAATATTCAAAGGTTTCCTTGTTTTTAATTAACCCCTTTTTGGTGGCCTAGGGGACATGGGACAAAAGACACCCAACATAATTTCATTTTGTAAAGTATTAAAAACATAGGGAATTAATTTTTATGTAAAAAAGGAATGTAAGGTTATAGTTTACATAATAATTGGAGAAATTGTCATGAATCAATGCCATGCACAAATTTGAACAAAAAAATTGGGTTATCTTAAAGTCTTAAGAAGAAATTAGGTCTTTTTTCTATCACAAAGATTTTGAATTTACCTTTTGGTTGAGATCTTAGTGTGTGGATTTTACATGTAACTAACATGCTATATGGTCCTGGTAAAACTTTGAACCAACTCCAATGGCATAGTAAATTCATTAAAATGGATTTTATTTATATTGGGAGAACTTGTAGAGATATAGGAAGAGTCCTAGGGCATTCAAAACATGAAGGAAGAGAAGAAAACATAATACAATGGAGAGAATTAATGAGTTATAAATATAGGAAAAAGAGAAGAGGCTAGAAGGATAATTAAAGGAAAATATGATCACCATTATCTTCATTTAATGATGACCATTGCTATGCTTAGCAATTGGGTAAGTGGTATATTATAATTTTAAATCCATATAACCATTGGGGGTTTGCCTAAATATGAATGGACTATGTTATTTCATTTATTTCAGTCTATAAATAAAATTTTGAATCCTCTTTTACTTGGGTTATGATATATAGTTGTTTGAATGGATATAATGGTAGATCCTTTATCATTTGTGGCTATCACACTTAGCCATATAGGAAAATAATATATAGGGTTTCATTATGGTTTTTCTCTTGTCAATAAAATACTAGTTATGGACTTACATACATGTCACTCTAACAAACCTAGGGATGAAACTTGATTACATCCACATGCCTATAATATTAAGGGTAAATTTATCTTATAAACTTGGAGATATTTGTGAATAAATGGATTTTATTCATTACTTTTTATGATTGAATATCATTTCTAGTCGATTCATTTATATGAAAATGTACAAACATAATTTTTCATTTATGCTTATGCTGAGTTTGAAAATTTTGAAAAAGAGGAGAATTTCATTTTATTTGTATTGTTTCTTTGTCACAGTGATATTTAATTATAGTAACTTTAGTGATGTCTTATCTTTGACTTACTTTCACTGTAGAAACTCAACGTAGACAAGCTCTTGAATCTCTAAAAAAATTATAATCACATTTTAGACTATATTTATGTGCTTTTTTGAATGGATATAAGGCATAATTAATTATGTAGAACAATTAATCAAACCTTCTAGGTGATTTATACATGAATATTTGTTAATGATATTTTATACCTATTGGTTTATTTAATAAGGCTTGTAGACAAGGTAGTTGTGTGTTCACATTTTTTGAAATGAGTGAAGTTGTTTAGAACCAGACATATTTATATATGAACTATATATATATATATGAACTATGTGTGTGTATGATATGAAGGACTATTCTACACATATTTATACACAAGATTTGTTTGTGTATGTGTGTGTGTGTGTGTGTGTGTGTGTGTGTGTGTGTGTGTGTGTGTGTGTGTGTGTGTGTGTGTGTGTGTGTGTGTGTGTGTGTGTGTGTGTGTGTGTGTGTGTGTGTGTGTGTGTGTGTGTGAATTTTTATGGGCTTTCCAATCAAATACAACCTAGTAATCTTGTGTATAAATATTTTTATAATAGTCCTTTATATCATACACACACACATAGTTCATATATATATATATATATATATATATATATATATATGAACTATGTGTGTGTGTGTATGATACGAAGGACTATTCTAAACATATTTATAGACAATATATATATATATATATATATATGTATGTATGTATGTATGTATATATATGTATATATATGTATATATATATGTATATATATATGTATATATATATATATATATGTATATATATATATATGTATATATATATATGTATATATATATATATATATATATATATATATATATATATATATATATATATATATATGTATATATATATATATATGAACTGTGTGTGTATGATATGAAGGACTATTCTAAACATATTTATACACAATATTAATAGGTTGTATTTCATTGGAAATCCAATATAGATTCACACACACACACACACACACACACACACACACACACACACACACACACACACACACACACACACACACACACACACACACACACACACACACACACACACACGAATTACAAATAATCATTCATGGATTTAAATATTTAGATAAAATTTGTGTCAAAAATTGGTAATAACAAATATAGTCTTAAGAAGACAATTATTTTCTTATCGTCTTATTTATATAATTGATTATTGGAAAAAATGTATATATATTTATATGTGATTGAACATTTTAAATAGACAGTGGTATTAAATAATGATTTCAAAGAGTAAGTAATTAATAAGTTAGAATTATATGCAATAGAGGTTTAAGGTTGAACAAGATTAATAGGTTAAAAGAGAATAGTTACCTTTATATAAATAATTGATTATATGTCCAAATTTAACATGGTAAATACATATTGGTTAATATTCATATGCTATTATGTTAGGCCTTATTGACTCTTTTTTGAAATATTACTCAATCTGTATGTGTTAGAGAAATATAATGATAAAGAGATTATTAATATTATAGAAAAACTTTTAGTTGTGCATCAAGAAACTTGATGATAATAAACCTATTTTTACTTGATATTCATTGATATGATTACATTTGTATTAGGCATGCTTATTATTATAATATATTTATGAAAAATTAATGAAATAAATATGTATTACTTAGAATTATTGGATGTGATAATGATAATATTTTTTATTATAAAAATCAAAGTTATGTTCAGTGAGTGAAAGATGTTTATTAACTTGTAATAAATTGTTAAATTAAATCTTCCATAGATGTCTGGTTGATTTTATGTTGCAAGTTTTTGAATAATATGTCTTTAGAACTATTGTATGAGTTTATATAGTTATATTTTCCCTTATGTTAATGGATTATAGGTATTTTAGGCTAAGGCCATGGAATGCACATACATATCATATGATAAAACAAACGAGATTGAGTTTGATTAGTAGAGAGTATGAGTGTGTGTTTATTTGAATTAGATTCATGAGATATCTGAAATATATAATGAAAAAGTTTTTCCAAAGTAATGCTATAGTTGAAAACATTATCAATCCATTATACTATCTAGTTTACATTTGTGCATGATGTCATATTAGATAGAGGATTATTTTCCATGGTTTATATGATTGTTGCATGCATTAGTGAATATACTACACACAATTCTGGTTGAGTTATTAATATATGTACTACCATTATCTAACACTTCATTAAGGGAAGGGCCACTCCCAATGAAGAGGTGTGTAGGAAAACAATGATCTATGGTTGGAGGAAAATCACGTAGTTGATACTCACCTTTTATTCAGATAATCAACCACTTTATATAAATACTCATGGATATTTTTAGCTATCATATGAATATATGATTTACTATGGTAGTTTTCATTATGTATTACTATGACTTTTAGTAAAATTATAATAATTACACATTCATTATTATTTATTTGTTTACAACAGTGGTTATTTATTTGTACATGATTCATAGTAAATGAGAAAAGTATTGGATATGTATTCCTAATTAGATATAAGAGAGTTATTTTTGTGTGAAATAATAATATTCATTCTGTATATGCTTTACAACATAGATTCTTAAACTTATACACTATTGAAATGTTGTTTGTCAGCTAAATAGAACATGACTTAAATAGTGGGTTAGTAATATTTTTTGTATATGTTATATTTATTGTATTTAGATCTAAAAAAATATAGAATATATGTTTTTTAGTTTATATTATTATATTTTTTTATCAAGTTGAAGTAAAATATAAAAAAATACATAATTTTAAGTGAATCCTATTGGGATTGTTACAAATCAAACCACACATAGTTGTCCCACCTAATGTGATTATGTAATTATGATCCTTACCTATATTAAAGTAACTAATGATTTCAATTTTTTAATTTAAAATTATTTATTAACATAGATTTTCTGTGCTTAAGACTTGGATTTTTATTTATCCCAGTTATTGATTTTTAATTTGAGAATAATATGGCAAATTTTATTAATGTGTAGTAATGTATATATTTATACTAGACAAGTGGCAAGTTGCCTATTAAGGGAGGCATTTATTAGTATATATGAAAGTCCAAATGGGTAATTTTATAATTACACCACTATGATAGGTATATTTTCCAATCCTAAAGAAATAATTTATGTTAAGTAGTCATTATTGGGAGAGGGTTGGTAACCTCAGACGTAGGTCAATATTGACTACCAATACTAACCTAGTTTAACATTGTTGACCCATGAATATGAGGATATAACTTAAGGTTTGGAGATGTATATGTAGGATAATGTTGAAATGAAATTTTAAATTCTATGGAAAGACCTCCAATTGTACTCCTAAAGACAATTAAAGGTGTTTCAAAAAAAGGGACAATGAAAATTTTTAGTGTAAAGAGATTGACTCCATTACCCAATGGACAAGAATTTATAATAGTTTAATGATAGTTTTATAAAGTATAATTTTATATTATGTGAAATGGAAAATAAGGAGAATCATAAGGAATATTTTGATTTATATGTGAAGTACTATATTTAGAGATCAAAAGAATAATTATTTGAGGCATTTCCAAGCCAAGTTAAAAGCAAATTTCTTAGGGATTATCAATAAAATGATATTCAATTACTTATTAAACAATGCAACAATTATTTTTATAGCTAGATTGAGTCATGGAATGAATAAAATACTTCACATAGTCTTAGTTTTAGGAAACTTGACTAAATCTTTAAGATTTAAAGCATGGTCAAGTAAGTTAAAATTGGATATCTCATACTTGAGGTTTCACTATCTAGTTTAAATAACACATTTTTCAAAGTTTTAAATGTCTTTATAAGGTTTGTCTAGGGGTTTAAATGGAAGAATTTAATAACTCATTTTAAAGGTGAAATAAATTTATAAAATATTTGATTGAGTTTAAAATTATTTTAAATGCATTTTATAATTTGTAAATGGATTTTTAAATCCTACCCAAATAAAAAATAATTCAACATGCATTTCCCAAGTGTCAAAAAACAAAATATTTCACATTGGTAGGCATGAAAGATGGGTTTTGAATGTGAAATGGTTTTCAAAGGCTCACCTTGTCATTATTTTAAAAATAAACTTGTATAACCTATTATTTAATTGTTGAAGTGGCTTAAATAACTTACCATGGGTAGATGAATCATAGCCAAATAAATAAAACATGTTTAAAGAATTCTAAATACCAATCTACAACTTGTAATAGTTAAAATTAGATTTAAAAATGCTATTTTTAAAAATATAATTCCATTTGAAAGCCTTTTACACTCCTCTAACTATCATGAAAATTTATCAATCCAAATTTTAATGAGTGGACTCCAAAGGCACATTTTTTCAAAGTAAAATAAACTTTAAAATCATGTAAGCCATTTTTTGGACTCCATATCTTCTTTCTCTAGGGAGGACTCCTTAGAAGAACATCCCACTGAGGGATCCCACTAGCCCTCTAATCATACCCCCTAGGATAGTTTATCAAAGTCCCCCTTAATGATCTCCCCCTTAAACTATTTATCCCCAAACCAAAACCTATTTCTCTAGAACTGGGTACCCCTGTGAAGATAGACTAGAAAATAACAAACTATAACTAGAGAACCTTGAATCAAAGGTTCAATTAATATGGTTGGGTCTATCCAAACTCATTTAGGACTAGATTTAAATTTGTAGATATGTAGAAGCCACCATTCAAGCCTATGCCCTTTTTTCCCAGACCTCTTAGTCCCCCACCTTTCACTCACCAAAGATTTTAAAATCCCCTCCTCAGTGCTCCCTCAAGGGGTTCCCCTTAAGTAGTCCCCCATGTAGGTTAAAGGAAAAAAGAGTAGAATGATCTTCCTTATGGATATGATTTAAGGACCTAATAAGTGCACTTAGGTAAAATTTTCAAGTGAAAAATAGATCATTCGAATGAAGGAAAATACAAATGTTGAAGATCCTCGGGAGGGTCTTTCCTACTATTTGTGTTCTGGTTTCCTATTTTTTGCTTTGATTTTAAGTACTGTAATTTTTTTTTTTGGTTCCTTGGCCCTATTTATGTCCTTTTATAACTTTTTTACTTCAATCTGGTGGTTCTAGTTCCCCATAAAAACTAGATTTTAACTCATCAAACAACTTTTTTGGAATCCAAATACCTTATCAAATATTGTTTTATATGTTTATTTCAATTTAATTTTGTAGATACATGTTCGAAGAAAGTATTTTTCAAAGTAAATTTCCTCTCAAATTTTTGTAGGTAGATGTAAATGAATATAGAATACATTTTTATTACACACATTATGAGGATAATCCTAAATTTATTCATAAGAGTTATTAGCTTCTTGATAGATTCTATGAACACATTATCCTCTTACACTATTAATAAGTATGAGAGGCTACTACCAAATGAATTATTTCACCCCAAAGAGGTTTAAAATTTAGGTCACACTTATCAAATTATATTCATATGCTAGTTTTGCCACCATTAACCGATTCAATTTTAAGTTCAGGGTACTTGGTTGAAACTACATCATAGATATCATCATTGAATACATATAGATATACACACCAAGCACAAGCTCTAGAGTTTATTTTTAGGATAAAATCACTAAATTAAGTGTAATAATGAATGAAATATACATTATAAAATGCAATAAAAAAACATCAAATATTTGGTAGTTCAATTTATCAATAAATTTGATTGGGAGTAATTAGTGGAACCACTACATTCCTATGAGAAAATCACACCAAAGCCATATGATCATTCAAGTAGGAAGTTTAAAATAATTAACACTATGATAAATAGTGGGAGTTTCATGACACATAATTGATGCTATAACTTCATGAAATAAGTGAATGATGGAGAGTAAAATATAACACATGAATTGGTTTATTAATAATTTGTTTTTAAAAACTACATGCAAGGTGGAGGTAAATATTTTTTATGGAAATTAGATAGTCTGAAGTGTGGATATCTTAATTTAAGAATCAAAACTAAGTGGTTCTTCCAAATCAATTTAAAATTATTATTAATAAATGTGAAAAATCTCTAAATCTACAAAGTCTCTCATTTGACACATTGGACCACTTTGTCTATATGGAGCAAGTAGTGAAAGGTGAACCTATCAAAATAATAAAGTAAAAATCTCTAAAAAAATAAGACAACTTTGGAAGGTGGATAGGTTTTGTTCTTTAGGATTCCCCAATCATGGAAGACAAGTGGAGAATAACTCAGGTTTTCAAACTATCAACTTTGGTGACTCAAACACAAAGTAGACTCTAAGATTTGCCTTGCATTTCAATGGAATATGAGAATTTATTTTCACCCATCAAGTATTAGATCCAAACACTACACTTATCATGTTTTTAAACTCAACTTCACATACATTAATTATTTAGCTTTGCCTCACATACCTCAAGTTTTTGAGCCTTGCCTCACTCTCCTTAAAAACTCATGATATGATTTTTACTTTTCAAATTGCACTAACCTATAAATCAACATCCAAATATTTAATAAGGTATGTGAAGTATAAACAAAGTCCAAAAATTGTAAATCTATTGAAAATTATTGTCTAAGCTATCGAAACATAAGGAATCTGAACACATTTGTTATTATAATTATTATTCTGATCTAGTCAAAAATATTTAGAGTGTTTTGGCAAAAATTTTATCAAATTTTAGAACCTGATAATATCCAAGGACCCAATAAAACTTCACATTAATAACGACGACATACAAAGCATTGATAATGCAAGTGAATATTTTTATTTTATTTTATTTTAGTATGATTATGATTAGTTTAAGTTAATCTAAATGTATTATATAGTGCATGAAAATTATAAGACAATTATTTCACAAGGTAAAGTTAGGTACTTCATGTTTTGGGATGCTTATTAATATACAAATTTAGATAAAATATGAATAAAAACACAATAAATACTAGGAATGAATTCATTTTAAGGGTTATCCAATTTACCATATTAGTTTTATGCATGGAAATAATCATGGAATTTTAATGAAAATGTATCTTCACTTATGAAAAAAGTTAGTAAATTTTTAAATACAATTCATTTAGTGAAAAGGTATCATCACTTATGAATAACATCTAAAAATGTTGAAATATAGTTCATTGTTTCAATGCTCAAAAAAATATTATAATCACTTAGACAAATATGTAAAGTTTGTAGTAGATAAATATACATGCTATTCCAAAGGTTATTGATTTGCAAATTTTGGCTATAAGAATTAAAAAAAACTTGAGAAATGTCTAAAATGAATTGTGGTTATTGCTCCTTAACACATATGCATATTATTGAAACTACACCAAAAAATTCATTAAGTTTTTAAAAATAATATTTTATGAAAGAATGAAAAGAGGCTATCTCAACTTAAGTTCTTGGAACCAAAAGTTGGTAGATCATCCAACAAAGCTTCAAACTATTTGTATGGTACCACAGATGAGTGAAAATTTGTGTACCAGTGATAAGTTGAAAATAAAGGTAAGGGATGATGAGATGGTATTTCAAGTCATTCATATCAGTTATTATTTATGAAAGTCTCATTTATTCTTGAGGGGTCCAAGTTCCTAATACTAATCAATAAAAATACAATTTGGCAATGTCATTTTTTTAGTTTAAAAGTTGTGCATTTTGGAAAATGCATTTTCACACTTTTAAGTTGTGCATTTTTACAAATGAACTTTTGAAACTTGTAAATTATAAATGTCAAAATATAAAAGTGCACATATAATTTATTTTTTTAGAAGTGTTTCTATATAGGCTAAATTTTTTAGAAAATGTGGTTATGTCCTACAACTACCACCTTGGAAGCTATAAATTGGAGTTTTTGGGTCATTTTAATGGCTTTTTTGACATCATGATAATTTTTGCCCAGACTTAAGGAAGGAGTCTATGTGCACAGCTTCATGAAAATATATACATAAGGGATTACCATACTTTATGCAACAATTTTGTCTATATGAATGATGTGCATGAGTATATTGTTCTATTTTTCCCCTTATTGTTTAAATTTTATATAATTATATTATTAAGATAGTCAAAGGTGTAAAAGTTTTAGTGTGGAAGTGAATTTAAAGATACATTGACTTTTTTTTATTGAGAATCCTTGGTGAGTTTGAAAATTAGGTTAATATTTACTTTCATAGGGAAAGATAGGGTTTTTTTATGCCTTTATAAGTTATATAATATCCATGGTTTATGTATT